>MTQE01003428.1:1379306-1395918 GCA_014337955.1 Aspidoscelis marmoratus
CCCACTCTCCCTTCCCTTTTTGCCTTTTTGTTCTGATCAGCTCTAGCGATTGTGCACTAAGCTCTGTAAAATTCTGTCTGCTTTCTCCCGTTCTCATCGCTGTGCAGCTCTCTACTTCCTTTCCTAGTATATATATAGCCCCTGACTCTACGTTCTCCACATTCACGTGGAAGGGTGAGGCAATTCCGAAGACGTCTGGATGCCCCTTTCTCACCCCCCGCTTCCCTCGCGCCCAGAGGCTGAGCTGGAGGGGACCGAGGGGCTTTTCCTTCACCTCACGCATTTCCCAGGGCACACAGCAGCAGCAGCAGCAGCAGCAGCAGCAACTCAAACAGCCACAGCCTCCAGGGCTTTCCTTTCCTTTCCCTTTTGTACAAGTCAGCACTTTCAAAGAGCTAGAATTGCGCAAAACTGCAACATTGTTATTAAGGTGTGAAGTGCCTACAATGCTGCAGTGTAGCTTTAATGACTGGAGTTTTATAGTGGCTGTTTGAGGGTGGATTTTTTCAATGAAATCTCTATCTTTGGACGCAAGCTATTGGGGGAGGGAAACCCTAAACATGGCGTCCCCAGAATATGGACAGCCATTGGATACAGTGCGATTGGGGGAGGGAAACCCTGAACACGAAATCTCATCCCTGAAAACGGTACTGTCCACACAGTTAAAAATGTAAAACGTTTCAAGCGCACGAACCGGAGTGAGACCTGTTGAAATGAGGATTAACATTTACAACGCTTTGGGGCGATTTAACACGCGGAAATCGTGTTAAGCCAAACTGCCCTCTGGACTGTGAGGATTCAAAACATTTTGAACCCGAAATAAGGGTGCTGTGAAGACACACTCATTGAAGCCAGGGAACATGAGATTCCTGATGGCTGATGCAATTCAGACTTCAAAGAAGCCCGGCAAATCTTCATTCTGTGTTTCTGGGTGCTCTCCCTGTACCCCAGCTGACACATTTATAAACATTTGTAGTCTGATTACATTTTGAATATTTTGTGTCTTGGATCTCATCTACTCTTTAAATATCGGTGAGCACACTCCAGAGGATATTCAGGTACAGCCTTAGGCAGCTCATTCAATTGCTGAACTGCTTTCAACAATTTGGAATTCTTCTTGTTGTTAACAAAATGTGAATACCTTCATAAATAGATTCTTTATTAAGAACTTTGATCTTCACATTACTCCATCAATGTTACTAGCATAATCCAAATGAAAGTGATCTTTGGAGTGTCTACTCTTTTAATGGACAGTCAGAAAGTTGGTGGGGATCACTTAATTACACAGTAAAAAAGGCACCCATAACCACTGTTAGAAAAGTAATAAGAACATGAGAGAAGCTCTTTCCCAGTGGTCTACCTCTTGCTTTTGGACATTCTCAAGCAGAAGATGAAGGCAACACCTTTACCTTCTTTCAATTCCTGGCAAATGGCCTTTATAAGAACACAAAGGGAACCCTGTTGGATCAGGTCTCAGTCCACTAAATACAGTTTATGTACTAGTGGTGCTGCATGGACCAGAGTATCAGAAATTATTCCACTGTTGCTGTATTTCTGTAATCACAGAAAAACCAATGATGATAAGAGCTCACTTTCCACAGTAGTTCTTTACCTTTATACTTGTGCTCCATCTGTCTCATACTTTGTATAGTTATAGCACAGCTTCAGTTTGTCAATAAAATTAATATGTGGAATGACAAGTGAAGAGAAAGTCTGGGAAATTTGCAACAGCCTCCAGAAACTGTTTATTTTCTTGCACGTACCGTTAATTCCAGTGCTTCATTAAGAAGGCCATTGCGCTTACTGTGAAGGTAGGCATTGGAACTGCCTGTCTTTGCCACACGGATCCTGGCCAGACGGGCTTTCTGTGGAAGGAGGAAAGGTGGAAAAAGGTTAGGATTTAGCTACATAAAATGAAACCGAGTATCTTGAAGTAAAGAGAGAGGAAGACACTGAAAGGCTTCTACTTCCAGAACTGCATTCACCATGTGCACACTATTCTTTATTGTAGTGATTCAGTTTCTCTCCTGAGAAATTTCTCCTGTACTTCCCTTCACTTCTACTGATCAATCAAAGCAAATTTGGTCAATCGTACCCTTTTATTTATTTCTATTAGTTCAGACATTTGTCATTCTTTTTTCTTCCATTCTTTCCTCCCCTGGCTTTCACATTGATGCACATATGAAGTTTCTCTACCCCATGCACCAGTTTTGTCAGCTTTGTTGGAAGCCCACCGCTGATCAATCACTCCTTGCACCTCTCTCAGCCAAGCTATGCATTTCTCTTTCCTTCCTGTTCAGCACTTTTTAATTTTTCACACTGCTTTGCAGGTACAAAGATTGATATTTCCAGTTTCCCTTACTGCAATGCCACGATGTTGCACAGCTTTAAATCTGCAGTTTCTCTCTTACTATAAAGACAGCAATAATAAAGTCTTAATAGCACTGTTGATTGAGGTTGCGGGCTTGCAGATATACAAACCAATAAGAAGCTGGGTGGCAATGAAGATGAAGGTACGGTGGAATGCAGATGAAGAGCTGCAGATTGGGAACAATAGCAAAACAAATCTCTTTGTACTTCCACTGACTCTTCCCTTAAGAAAAGAGGCTTTGAAAACACACTGACACACTTTCTGAAATTATGAAGAAGGGGGAAAATAACATTCTGCACAGTTTTTCCATCCTGTCAAAAGAGCCAAATTTTACAGGGAAAAATGCAAAAGAGATACGTTTACTGTTAATTAATGTGCTCCAGTCACACTGCAGCATGACAGAAGGTAAACAACAACTTTGTTCAGTAGCATCTGCTGCCCTCTGGAGTGTCCACTATTCTCCTAAAGTGGCTGGAGGTAAGGGGGCAAAAAATAATGTGCAGGGCAAGTGGCCTGGCAAAGAAACCTCCACCAGCCTTATATGGCACATGGAGACACAAAAGTACCTGATGGTGCTGTGGCAGAGCCACCTGTTCCCAGGTGGTTCAAGTTGCAATAGTGGAGACAGACCCTTAGCCCATTTTTGCATTTATCAGGGAACAATGCCCTGTCTTGAAATTAGCAACCTGTCCCAGGCTGGGATAGGTTGCACCTGGCATGGGACAGGACCATTTGGATTGGGATGGTCCACCCACACCAGCCCTTGCCACTGGCTCTAAAGGATGTATCAGCTTTGGAATTGGCACTGGAGTCTCCAAAGGCCAGGAATGGAAGGTCCTTGCTTTGGAGCTCCCAGGGGAGGGCACTTCAACATTGCACGCTGTTGTGCCACTGAAGTGGGGTTTCCATATCCAGATGAGTGGCCATGGGTCTTCCACACGTGGTCTGCTTGTTCTAGGATAGGGTGAGTAGCATTCAGGTTGCAGCCCTTTGGTACACCTTAATGTCAAGGTCCACCAGTAAACCAGGCTAGCATGCCATTATGGATGCACTAGCTGGATTTACACTTCATTTTGTGTGGATGATGCATGCTAACAGATAGAGGAGATTCCCCTATCTCAAACAAGCATGTGCATGAGAAGGCCCTGGACCCTTTCCCTCCTAGCACAGGACAATGCCCCATGTGGAAAAGACCTTAATTGTAATCAGACCATTATATCTGTATTCACCATCAGCTTTGATTTTTTTTTTGAAACTTGAACTAATGTTGCTACAGCCAAGATGTTATTCACACATGCTGATAGTTTCATTATTCCCCACTTATTTTTTAAAAAGCTCATTCTCTTATTTTAATCTTGAAAGAAACAACTGCTTCCCCACTTTTCCTCCTATCTCACTTCCAAATCATCACCAAAAACAAGAAGTCAAGTTGCTGTCACAAATGGATGGCCTCAGTGCAAAATGGGATCCCTCCTTCCCACCTTCATGCCCGTTTCTCACAATAGTCTTCACAGGATGAGGGATGCCAGGAAGATGGTTGAAAACAATCTCATAGTGCCATGATACTGGTTCACAACATGCAGACCCGGCAAGACAGAAATGAAAATGGCCAGAAAAGCAAGTTGAAGACCTCTGTTTTTAACTTGGGAGCATTTATTCTTGCAAATAACATGCCATTATTTTTTTAAAAGAGTAAAAATGATGCTCTATGAGAAACACAGTATGTTTAGAGCATTTTTTAAATTTAGAAATACAACAAATGGCAAACTTGGAGCAGCAGACACACTCTGTTCAATTTTGCTCTGTGATGGGTAGGTGGGAGACTGGATGAGTAGGAGGGTGCAGAGACATAATATACTTTTTAACATGACACAGCAGCACTAAAATATTGAGGCAGCAATAGCAAGCTACATTTACTAGGGTCCAGCTGAGAACCTGGAAATAAGGCATTAGCTTCTTGAGCTCTGCAGATGTTTTCAAAGGAAAGGCCTGCTGATTCTTTCTTCAGAATGGTTTTGTGCATTGGACACAATAACTTGATTATCTTTTAAAGAGACACTTGTGTTAATCACTATCTTGTTAAATAACACAGGCAGAACTCTTATGTCCTTCAGTGGAGGCAGCATCTTTTCACAATCACCCCCTTCCTTTGCATGAAAGGGACCTATCTGAAACTCAAAAAGTAGCTCATTATTTTCTGCTTTCCAGTGTAGCCCTAATCAAAATATTATGCCTGTCAATCTTAATTTTTTTTACAAATGCCCTAATACAGTAACTTGCCTTCTTTTGTTTCTTTGATGATGGATATCTTTCCACATCATCCATAACCCCTTGTTTACCCTGTGTGTATTAAGATCCAGTTTTCTTCTGAGACTCATTTAGCAACTGAGGATTTGAAAAGTTAAACTGCATTTTCAGTGTGCTTTGAGCTGCTGGCTTTGATGGCTGCAATCTTTTGTGAAACATAACATTTCAAATTCAGCAGCCAGCATCTTTTTTCATATACAAACTGTACCAGCGTTGCCTAGGTTACAAAGCATCTATCTTTGCTGATTGCAGACACAAGATTTTCTCTGTAGCTTTAAGAGTAGTAAGTTTGTTCCCCCACAAAATCCCCCACAAAAAACCCATATGTGTGTGTGAATCAGTAGAAGCAGTTTCACTGGTTCTCTCTCTTCTGGAATAACTTTAGAGAGATTTATTTCAGCTGTTTCAAAATGAGCAATGCTTCTAATTCACATAGTAATTGACTTATGAGGAACAAGAAATAAATCTTCGGCACTTTATTATAAGAAGCTGCCTTGCAGTTGCTTTGCATCTTGTATAAATTTTTTTCTTCTTCACAAACTAGAACTTCCACAAGTAGTTTTTCTCCTGTTAGGTAGTGGTTCCCACAGTCTTGGGTACACATTCACTTTAAACCTCCTTTGGTCCATCTTTAGGTCTGATTACTCACACCTTTTCATTTCTGTTTGTGAACTTTGCACTCTCCATTTTGACTTTCCTGAGGTAGTCTCTGTCCTAAACATTTTGTGCTAAAAAAGGTGGGTTTGAGGCATCCCTTTTGTTATGTCTGAAAACAGCCTAAGGCAGCTGGTTAGCTAGCCCACCTACATTAGGTTTTGGTAGCTGCTGAGACTGGTGTTTATTTTGGTTTCAGTCCTTACTAGGGCAGGAAGGAGGAGGAGGAAGAGTTTGCTTTTCTACCCTGCTTTTCTCACCCATTTAAGGGGACTCAAAGGGGCTGACAAAGCTTTTCCATTCTTCTTCTAACAACAGAACACCCTGTGAGGTGGGTGGGGCTGTGAGAGCAAAAAGAGAGAGCTGTGACTAGCCCAAGGTCACCCAGCTGGCTTCATGGGGGAGGACAGAATCAAACCCAGTATTCCCAGATAAGAGTCCGGCTTCCTAACCACTAGATCAAACTGTGACATTAATGACTTTTTCCTTCTATTTCTTTTTGTTGTTTATTTGTTTTAGTAATGTAATAGGAGAGAATGAGAGATGTATAATGCAATATGACACTTTTTTGGCAACCTTAATGTAAAACACTGTTAGCTCCCTAACCTAATTGTGGCTGTGCTCCTGGCCATGAGCTCTTAAGTCTGATCATGTGCCATGTGCATGAGTATGCGTGTGTGTATGCGTGTCTCTGACTGCTCATGAGGAACTGTGGGGAAGGAGCAAAAGGGGGTGGAGCTCAGTAGGCTCAGCTCCTGGGCATGGGGCTGTGATTTTTCACAGGATAAAAAAAGCATCCCTGAGGCGATTCAGAGACAGCTTAGAGATGGGATTGTTCACATACCAGTCTGCCCCTTCCCCCTCTAATAAACCCTTTAGTTATGTTTAAACATAGTTTTGTCTGACATGGTGGTACGATTCCATGCCAGTGGGGACCAATAAGATCAGGAAAGCACCACCTGTGGCTGCAGGACTATAGCAAACCATGGGAGAAGAACAGAAATCTGAAGGGATGGAAGCAGGAAATTCCTCAAGTGGCCCTTTCACTGTTTTCTCCTCATTTCCACCATCTTCTTCTTCCTCCGACTATTCTCTCTTCTCACTCTCCTCTTTCTCATTCCAATTCCCTCATTTTGTCCTTCCCCTTTCCTTTTCTACTTCTTCCAATAAAACATAATGAAAAAAAGGGTGGTGGGAGGAGAGAAAATAGCCCCACTGAGAGCCAAGACTTCTCTAAAATGCTTGTGGTGTGCTGTGGCTTTGATGAGTGTGTTGTGTATGTGGCACTCTGTATTTGAAGCTGTGTTTGTCCCTGCAGTTGACCAATCCTCAGGCCTGTTTGGGAGATACCAGTGCTTGCGTGTGGAAGATAGATTTTAAGCATTCACAATGCAGACAAGCCTTCCCCATTCCGTTCACAATGGCAAAATGGCCACTGTGAGTTGACTGGATGTGACAGGGCTACTACAAAATGGGAAGTCCAGTGCTCTGTTTCCTGCCTTGGGACAACAGTGGGAGCATTTTGTGTCTCCCTCAAAGTGACTTCTTGGTATGTACAGATGTATCCTTAGAAGAAACATCCTGCTTTCAACCTCTTCAGCTTCTTCAGTGGTTAGACCACTTCTTATCTTTGAAATGTATGATGTTGCCAGTGGAGGATAGTGTCTGTTGAAAAATACATGTACCTAGTGATGACAAGCTTCTCTTTGAAGCTCTTTCCTATGGGATGCAGTGCTTATCCTCTTGACTTTCAGAAGCTCTCTGGAAGTGAGGTTCAGTAGAGGTCTCAGCTTTTTATTTGATGAAAGGCTAAGTGCTGAACCTTTTTGAAATGAGCTTCAAACAGAAGCAAACTGCAACAAATCATCCTTTGAAAGATAAATATAAGCTGGGCAGTGTGGCAAGCCATTTTGAGGCTTGCAGGGGTTCTCTAGGTGTTTCAGAGCCATGGATCTTTGTACGAGGTCTATAGGTAATGTATCATTAATAGTCTCTGAACTCAATGGAAGTTCAGCTCTTTAGATGTTCATGTGTATTATTTCATTCACTTAAAAATATGTCTACCCAGCTGTGTTTCTTGTTCATAATTTGCTTGGGAATCCAGACTCTAATCTAGAATACTTTACTGATACCATGAAATCTCATGAGAACCAGATTGAATAGCCCTACCTGTGGATACAGGGAGATCAGTTGTCTTTTCGGCATGTTTAGATGGTGTAAAAACAGTGGGTGGAGTATACTTTGCTCAATATATGACTTTATTATGTGCTGGCAATGAAGTTCAACTGTGAAAAGCTTTCAATGGATCTCTAGGACATCTTTGTTTCAAAGCTACTGTGGTTCAAATGAGGCAGTTCAATTAATTTGCAGTTGCCATAATGAGGATGTGGGTTGTATTTAAACTCATTTCTATAGACCACCTACTGGAATTTCACGCACTGTACAGTCATCCACCTCAGCAACCAAATTTCCATTAAAAACATACTTGTTTTATAATGAGAGACCATGAAGTCTTATGTGCTATTGCACTGAGCTGTTTTTCTGGTATACGAAGTACCTTTCTTTGATGCAAATTTGGGCTTTTCTGAACAGACCCTTAATCTGGATTTTGGGTCCATGTATAGGCCACATAGGTCTGCATGTTAAGGTGGATTTATGAGTCCATGCCTCCTGCTGGTCTGGTCTGTCTTCACGAGATACAGTATAGCTGATCTAGATTAAGGAGGCCCTTAATACATATCTGTTGTAGATCTGATGTGATCCAGAACTACTGGTGTGTATGCAGGATTTTCAGTGGCGTGCCATAGCACACCACCAAAAACCACCCTCCTGGGCTCCAGGTTAGGAACTGTTGTTCCTAGCCTTTGGAGGCAAGAGGGGCAGTGGGGAAGAGTGGGCTGGATCAGTGACATCAGTGCTTAATCTAGATGAATTGGTCCCATTGATCTGGATTAAAAGACAGTAAGTGCAGAAAAGGCTTTAATATTCCTGGGCCAAGATCAATGTGCACTGGCTGGTTATATGGATCCTTTGAAAATCCAGATTACATGGGAAAGACCCTTGACATGTATCCTATAAAGCTGCAGACAAAAATCCACTTAAGAAAAGGTTTCCTCAAAATTACATAAACAACATGAAATAAAGCATTCACAGAGCATGATAACATTTTGGTGACAGTTGAAATCCCACTAGGTAAGGTCTTATGTGAATATCTAGCCAGAATAATTTGTTTTTCATCAGCGTGGCCACATATGGTAGTATTCTATTCTGTCCTGTTCCATTTGGTATTTGTATCCCACTCTGTACCCCAAAGTCTTAGGGTGGGCTATAATACCCCACCCCCCCACACACAATATAGAAAATATAGAAAACACAATTAAAAATGAACTTCATTGAGAATGACAGGACAACAGTGAAAGTGTTTGCTGTGAAATGTGGTTTGTTTATTTTGCTAGCATTTCAGGAAAACTGAAAGCCTGAACTGTGTTTGGATGCAAAATTCAGTTTTACACTCCATCCCCACAAGATGGAGTGTAATGACAGTGATGCATTCAAAGATCAAACCTAAGATGCATATCTTTGACATTTCCATTCTCAGATATTTTAGAAGTGGCCCGGGAAGGTGTCCATTCGAGTTTCTATTTCTTTTCTGGATGCTGAAGAACTTTAGATCACCTTTTAGATGTTAGAGAAACTCCACTAGCAAGCTGCAGGTTAACAGCTCTTTGACCTGCTACCTAAGCCATATTCAGTGAAGGGTGGGATATAAATTCTTAAATAATAAATTCTTAAATAAAATGTTGCTTCCCCCAGAGCAACCTGTGTAGTTGAAGGGCAGCTGAGTTTCTTACTGGTGATAAAATTTGGTGATAAAAAAAGCCTTCAACAAAGCAACCAAACTGGGGACAATTTCTCCTTCTGCAAACTAAAGGCATGGGAACTCCATCAAGCCAGCATGTCAAGGAGGCCTAAAAGTTGCATTGAGTCTATTGCTTCTTTGGGAGAAAGGACAGGCCTTTGGGAAGGTATTGCCAACTTGGGGCACATATAGTACTCTCTGCCACACACATACTCTGGTCTCTGGAAGAGGTGCTCGCTGATGAATTCATTTCACTTTTAATGTGATCTGTGAGGAAAGGGAGCATAGAATGGGCCATCTGTTGTGTGCAGAAGCCCCCTGAAAGAGCAGCATCCCATAAGATCAGGTAAAAGATATCCCACATGATCCATCTTTTGCATGATATGTTTGAGATTGTGTGCACATGTGGATTGCTCATAGAAACAGCAACCAACATGAGCAGTAGGATTTCCCCAGCAATCTAAAAGCAATAAGACCTCCCTCTCTGTAGGAATCTTTTCCCATTCCACTGCAGAAAATTTGACTCTGAGCTAGACTATTCATCATAATGAAAGTTTTATTAGATTGCTTTGAGTTACCCTGCATTGTTTTAAAAGAACATGTATTTTTAAAAGTAATTACACATTTGTGGTCTAGCTAATATGTTACCCAACAACAACAACAACAACAAATCCCCTTTTGTATCAGATTTGGTAGATGTATAATTACTGGGTGAAACATCATGCGCTGGGTGAAAAAAATCCCATATGCTTCCTAGCCATGGAAGTGATTTCTTCAAAACTACCTGGTGACAGGTATCTACTTTTAACTTCCATTAATACCGTTGTTTTGGAGGACTCCATTTAACTTGTATGCACAACCATCTGCTGTAATAAGACTTTTTACACTATGGTAACATTTTCTGCATAGGAATGCTCCCTTAATTATATCAATTCTTTTGGAGACAATAATCACACATTTGACTCCAAAACAAAACCCATCAAATTTACCACATTGAGCTGTGCTTGAAATGGTACTGAAGGATTCTCATCTCTAAATTGCACACAATGTAGCAAGAGGTAAATATCTACCATGGGCTCTCCAGTACATAATGAGCCAAAAAGCTTTATTAGCATTTATGCATCAGTGAGTCGGGTATTCTATTAATAAGAATTGTATAACCCTTTGAACCACATTGTACGTACAGTTTCTGGAAGACTGACATGTTCTGCATACAAATCTGTATAGGTCAAAACAAGTACTAAAAGCAGCTAGTGTAAGGTACAGAAGAGATCATAATATCTCTTGGAAGGCAAACCTGATGCATTCTGGAATAAGGTAAGTTCTGAGCAATGTAATTATAAGACAGGAATGGTCTGAATCTGTTTTCTAAACATTGCTACATAACTGTAATTTGACAGAAACTTTGGCAGCATCATCACAAAAGAGATTCTGACTGTCAAAAGCATGGAGGACACCACTATACTCAGTAGTGGTCTTTGAAAAGTGGCAGCATCCTATTCACATGCTTCGCTGCTGTTCTGGGGCCCTTCTGTACTTTGCCCTGGAGTTTCCACATAATACACTCCCAGATGGAGCATCTGCACTTGAACAGCCCCTTCTGTGCAGGAGCGTACTGCATGTAAACTACATGTGGAGCATGATTTTGTGCTCTACACCTGCTTTTACAAATACAGTCTGGGCTGTCATTTCTACCAGCCTGCCATTGCTATGCCTTATTTCTGCCAGATAATCCACAATGAAGATACTAAAAACATTAGTATAAACAGCTCACATTTGTTGAGTGTACCTGTGTTCTAGGACAATCTAATATTTACTAGCATTAGTTTTCTTTTGTGTATGACTGCATCACCATTACACAATGATGACGCCTTAATCAGACTCTGTAGTGCCAGAGCCCAAATCAGAAGATTGGTAAGGAGAATTAATAAATGGTGTGTTTCCTTTCTTCTTAATTTTAGCAATAGCTATATATGCATACACTTTGCCTTCTTATGACCTTCTTGGCACAGCACATCTGATAATAACCTTGCATTTGGGGAACATAACTGATGTAACTGGTGTTGAACTCCAACTAGAGTACATCTCTGGCAACTTTACAAAGGTGTGAAATGAGATAAGAAAAGACAAAGATTGATTGAGTTTTGGCTACCCATGCATAAGTAATCAGGATCATTTGCTTGGAATACTTCAATTTTATGATTTCCTGAAGTGATGCCTTTTCCTGCTAATAATATGACCTTGGCTGACTTACGAAATTCTGCACTACAGGGGTCATTTGTAGTGCTCTGAGAAGCAGCTCATGCAGAAATGTTTCTGCTTTGACAGAAGTTCCTCCTCAGAAATGAGTTCCCAGAAGTGAATGAGCTGTGTGCCCATCACAGTTCTCATCCTTGCACCAACCCATTCATGCCTCCTGCCCTGGATCTAACTGCTCTGGATCCCGATTTGACCCTGGTCTTTGGCTGAGGGAACAGTATGTCTTCTCCCTGCAGACACTGTCACTGTTTTAGGGCAGGATAGAAATATAAACAAACAGGCCTAATAATCAGCCAATAATATATTTGCTGCCCACAGATATATACAACATTAACAACTCAATACGCACACCTAGTCTAGAAACAAATCATCTGAGCAATTTGATATGCAGGTAGTAAAGCATCCCAATGAAAGAAAGGCAAGATTGACATACCAGGGACAAGAGAGCTACTACAATAGTGCTGTTCTTCTTGTGAATAAAGAGGAGCAGTATGGAAGTGGTGCTCCCACTTAAGGTGCAGTGTACCAAATGCATGTCACTTGCTGCCCCTGGCCATCAAGATCACGCCCAGAGAACAATTTTGATGGTCAAGGAGGTCATTGAGCTCAGGCTGCCAAGAAGACAGGTAAGTATTCTTGAATGGTGGCACATAAGAAGCAGTAGCTGAGCCACCACTGGTGAGTGGTATGAACAACTGCCAGAGTATTCCTTCTTATTCTGCTGTTTAAATGCTCTAAGGAATACCTATGGTGGCATGTAATTGGTACCAATGTGGGTCCGTGCTAACACAACACTCTTCCAGTGTACTGAATGTACCAAGGGAAAGCAGAGTCATAAGGATACTTCTCCATTATGATCCACTCACAACACCATATAGGTGCTGAGCATATCCTGAAGTCTTCTAAACCCTTATACACTGATTAAATACATTTGCTGTCCAAAATGCAACTGGCAACATACCAACAATAAGATCTCTGTCAAAGTCAGCCTGCGGGTTGGAATTTAGTGCTCCACATGGGCACTTACCTTTACCAGAGATGGCATTTTATGTTTCTGCTGAGCCCATCTGCACCTTTATGGTGCTGGGTGGTCAGCTGATGTGCTGCACAAACACAATGGCAAAGGAATCAAGATGGTGGTGCCCAGACATATGTCTGCACTTTGGGTACATCTGCAGATACATGGGGGGGGGGAGAGAGAATGCATGTACTATCATTTGCTAGTGCGGATGCTAGTGCATGCATGGGCAAGTCCACCCTTCCTGTCCCCTGGATGGGACAGGAAGTGCAAATTTGTCCCCTCTCTGGGAAGAGCAGAGCAATTCTTCCGATTGCCTTTGTCAGCCTGCCCTACAAGAACATTCTGTGGATTACTGTTGCTGAAAAGGTTTGTTGTTGCAAACCACATTGACAAATGGAATTTTAGTAACATGGGGAAGTGCACAAAGGAACTTCAAAGTTCACAGTAAGCACAAGCTGCAAATCTGACAAAATTGAAACTTTGGCTCATTCTTGGGCAATATTTAAGTTGTCAGTAATGTACCTTGTTAACAGGAATTGGATTGACAGGCCAGTGAAGTCAGTGTTTTGGTGACCCAGTCTGTCATATAGCTCTTAGATATTCAGACAGGATTCACTGGTGATTTTAACATGATTATGCTTTTGGTGCAAATAGCCAATGGCCAATATTTAATCAACATGGAGAGAGTTAATGGGTACTAAAAACCTTAAATGACTTATTCCAATTTTTGGCAGAGATGTGGTTGTTCAAATATCTGTCATTTTAGCCCTCCACATGAATTACCTTCCAAGTTTGGTAATGTTCGTGTCAACAAATTACAGTCTCCTAGCAACTGTCCTTGCCATTTAACAACATATTTACAGTCATACAGCCAACTATTCATTGTTGTGATGGGGAAATGAAAGCCATCTGTGCCAAAACAATGCGCAGAAGTTGGGTGGTGCTAACACACTATCTGGCTAGAAAGAACTTTTCTTCCTTAAGGCATCTACAATGAATCTACAAGTATTCATCTCAACTCTTGCATGCTTCATCACCAAACAATTAGCATTCATCACAACATTAAAAATAAGATTCAGTGAGTCAAAATAAAATAGGAAAGCAATACAAAATAAATACCCACTCAGGAGAATCCAGGGATCATACAGTAGGAATATTAAGTGGAGTGAAATGCGAAAAGGGAGGGTTGAAAGGAGAAAGGCAAGCTTGCCAGTCCTGTAGCCAATAGGCATTTCTGACTGCTAGCTTTTCATATTTTTCCTTCTCAGGTCTTTATGACCTATGACAGAGGTGTCAAACTCAATTTTGCAGAGGGCCATATATTAAATTGAGAATGTGTAGGCGGGCCGGATTCAAATAAAAAAAATGTACTGAATTATAACATTTTATTTATTTAATTATATAGTATATAATATACGGTTGTTCTTCTCCTCACAACAGGCACCTTGTGTGGCAGGTGGGGCTGTGAAAGCTCAGAAAGAGAGCTGTGACTCGCCCAGGTCCCCTGGTTGGCTCCATGGAGGAAGAAGAAGAAGAATTGGCTTTTCTACTCTGCTTTTCTCACCCATTTAAGGGGGCTCAAGGTTGCTGACAAAGCCTTCTATTCTTCTCCCCACAACAGAATGCTGGCAGCTAGAGCCCGTGGGGGGGGGAGGAGGGAAGCATGGCAGGAGGGGAGGTTTGGGGGCTCCCACCTAGCCACAGACACTGAAGAGATGCTGAACAGAGGGCTCCGGGCCCCGCTGGGTCACCCGCTTGCCCGCCCGCCCGCCCGCTCGCTCCAGGCCCCTCTGGGTCACCCGCCCGCCCGCCCACTCGCTCCGGGCCCCGCTGGGTCACCCACCCGCTCACCGGTGGTCTCCTTCCTCACCTGCTGGCAAAGGAAGAGAGATAACAGCGGCCGGCCAGGCGAATGGGCGGATTTCCCGCGCTTGTCGCTGCCTTCGCTGATGCCACTTCCACTCAGCACCGGCAGGAGCCGCTGTGAGGGAAGTGTGCGCGCGAGAGAGGATGGAATGGGCGGTGGCACGGGGCGCGGAGGGGGCGGTGACAGGAATCTGTTTCTCCTTACATGCGGCCGCGTAAGGGACAGCGAGGCGAAACCCTGCTGGGGAGAGGCTGGGGAGGCAGCGGTGGCGGCGCGGGGTGCGGGGGGGCACAGGGGGGCCTGCGGGAGACACATTGAGATCACGGGCCGTATTGATTTGGCCCACGGGCCGGATGCGGCCTGCGGGCCGTATCTTTGACATGACTGACCTATGAGGAAACACCTGAAAATATTGTCTATTGTGCCAGCTACTTTGTATCATGTTCTTTGAATTTCTTAATCCAGATCTTCTTTTCTTCCATATTGTAGGGGTGTACATGAATACAATTTTCAGGATTAGATTAGATTTGAATCAAATACTCAAAAATTCAATTAGATTTGAATCATTTAAATTAAACTAAATTTGATTCAAATTAAGCACATTTCAATCAATTAGTTTGAATTTTTCGTTCAAATTTGGTTTTACAAATGTTGAAATTTATAGATGCCCATACACATCTTTCCTGGGCCCATATGCATCCATACATATCCGTACCATCCTTATGCATCCCATAGTTATCTCATACACAACCTGTTTTCATCCTGTACGGATCCGTACAAATGCATACGGATGCTGGAAAGATGTGGATCTTCACGGCAAATGTCCAAATAATTTGCATGAATAGATCTGAGATTTGAAATTTGGATCAGAACTTTAAATTTGAATTTAAGGACATTCAATTTGAATTCAAATGTTGAAATTCAATCAATTCGATTGAATTTCAAATGCATTATAATATTCGTGCACATCCCTACCGTATTGCAAGGTGTTCATTTGGCAATCTCAGCAAAATGCAAGTGGCCTGGTATATAGCCTATTTCTTTTGAATGCTCTAGTCAGTTTTAGCTGATGATTGCAAAAAGGGCTTTTACTTTCCCCCACTATCTACCCCAATTAACAGAAAGTATTGGCCAAATCACTTGTCAGAAGCATATTGAAAGGAAGTTTCTTCATTGCCCTGTTCTTGCCCTCTACAAGACCACTGAAATAAATTATCACTGCTGTGTGATAATGAGAACCCAGCTCCCAAAATTAGTTCCAATTCCATCATAAATGTGTTAAATTTGTGCTCTCCTACTTTGTACTTGAGCACAGAACCATGAGTACATAGGCATTGTTATAGGACTGTTACAGAACTCAGAATAAAAGTGTCAAGAGTGACTCCTACAGTACCTCTATGGTTAATGCCTAATTCACTATTGTTCATTTAATTTTAAAATTTGCCAATAAAAACTGAAAGACATTGTGAGAAGCTCTAGAAGAGCAATCACTCATTCAATGCCAAGAGTATTTTTACTGTTTTAAAGTCTTGATTTCAAAATCTTGTGCAGAAGTATAGAATGGCTTTTGACCATGCCCCGAGTCCTGAATCCCCATAACACCTCCCTTGATCCATCACAGGATCACAGGAAGCCAAATTATCTATTTCTGCAGGAGCTGCAAGATGATAACTGGGTAATTTCTTCACATTAATACACACAGCCCAAGGAACATTTGCATTTGCTATACAAATCAGTAAAATGTGCCAATTGCATATCATCTGAAAATAATGTACTGGGATCCTTGAGTTCTAGAGTGCTTCCAAACTGCTCTCAAACATCCAGATCTTCAAAATCTGGATGTTTAAGATGGGGTTTTCCCAGACAACTGGATCTTGAAAATCTGGATGTTCAGGAGACCCCTCTGCTTCCGCACAGGCCCTGTACGCCTTCTGTACCCCAGATGAGGTCACAGGAGGACATGCTGCTGCTGCTGCTTCCGCCCCTCAGGGGTGTGGTGACAGTGGCACAGCTACCTCCGTCATGCCCCTGAGGTGCTGCTTGCTCCGCCATCACCCGGAGCAGCGGAGGCAGATGGTCCAACATAGCAGCTGTCATTAGGGAGGGGGCATGCTGAAGGTGGTGAACACAGCCACAATGCCACATCCCTCCCCTGGTGACCGCTGCTATGTTGGACCATCAGGGCTGGGGGGAGAGGTGGCGATGCAGATCGCCATTCGTCCCCCTGCCTTTGCTGCTCTGGCAAAGCAGCCTCCGGGGTGGTGGTGGGGGGGG
>MTQE01003428.1:1406526-1462604 GCA_014337955.1 Aspidoscelis marmoratus
ATAATGGCATTTTTGTACGCATTAATGGGTACTTAATGGGTACTTCTAGTCACAGTGGAAAAACAATCCTTGATGATACAGCATGGACTGATGAAGCTCAGTACCATTCGTGCAGATAGCACTGATCTTGTCCACACTTTCCCTTGTTTGGGATCAGTGGGTTGGGTATTACGGATGCACTGATCCTGAACAAGGGACAGTAATTGCAGAAAGGGGCTTTCTTCCAGCTTTGCATTCTTTTCTATGGGAGAAAATGCAATCACCCTTGCCTCTTTATGAAGAAAGAAGCAAGGAACTGTGGTAAATCTCAGAAGATTTGGGCGCTGCATTGACCAAAAAGCAAGTCCCAGGAGTCTTTGCAAAAGGAAAACTGTCAGAAAGATAACAGGTACTAGTAGCAAGTGAAAGTGAAATCATGGGAAAGTACATTGAAGAGCTGCTTCATAGGGTCTTATTCCAGATTATATCCCAGAATAAGGATCTAGCATGCTGACAGCAGGCCCCTGTTCCAGGAAAGAATTTAAAATAGTTTGCGGTGCAAAAAGAGCCATAGGCTTATCTGTCTGTTGTCAATATCCCATTGTATATAGTTTATTTTCTTTCACCTTCTGACATACAAATGTTCAAAAAATGCCTAAGATCCATATGGGGAAAGGGAAGGTTGTCTTAATTTTTTCGTGGATGCAGCATTAGCATTACATAATCCCAGGCCATTGCCTAATAAAATGAGTCCATGTAATCCAGATTAAAAGGCTTTGGGACTGAAAACATATTTCGCCCACATGTAACAAAGCACTTATTCCATGAAAGCCCAAGTTTAACACTCATGGAAGAGACTGTTTCAGTCAGTCTCTGTCAAAATGCTTTCTAAACCCAAGATAATCCCATAGAGATTATCAGCTGTTTTATCAGCTGGCATCACACATCTAGCCGTTAATCATAAATCTGTTTTAGCAGCATTGCTCACAGAATCTGCTGGCTTCCTAATATTTATTTACTTCACTGTCTCATCCGGTATGTGTGATGGCCAAGAAAGGTCATGTGATGGATGAGAAAGGTAGTGGAAGCAGAATCCTCTTCAATGGAGAAAATCAAAGCTCAGTGAAAAATCACATGGCTAACTCCAAGTTTCAAACTGACACCATGGGCTAGGAAATAATGACTGTGATTCCATGAAGGCAGGGGCAGGCATTTGCGGGCAGGTGGCTATGCCAATGCACACTCCCTGAAGGGCTGTCTCTGGATTTCCAGGCTTCATATGATGCTGTGCATCTATACTGAAGGTGACTAGGCCAGATCTGCCCCAGATGGGATTGGGCACTCCACTAGCATCTGATGCCACCCTGATGAACATGGACCTCCTGAGACAGCCTGTATATATCTATAAATATGAGTGGAGACTAGTCACAATCTTTGATATTTTGGTGTACAGCTGCCACAAAGCAGCAACAAAATACTTGGCTTCATTATTTTCTCCTAATTTGCATTACTCTGTCGTGAAGTGTGGATATTATAAATTATTATTAGATTAAATTTCAAATTTTAGCTTTCTTTGAATTACAAGACCAAGTAAGCGTAGATGTCAGCCCACTCCTCACTTTATTTTATTCACACCACAAACCTCTGAGGAAACCAGAAAGATCCAACCAGCCTAAAGTCATTCACTTAGCATTAGAAATGTGCATGAAATGAAATTTAGTGCATTAATTTGAATCAAACCAAATTACCTTAGCTTGTTTTGGTTTGAAGCATTTAAAAAAAATATTTTTAACAACAGGGTAGTTTGGTTCACATATAAATTATAGCTAGCCACCTATGATTCACCTTGGTTTGCTAAAGTTTGCTTGATTCACTAGACCACCACAGAGTTTTTCAAATAACAGGGGCCAAATTTACACTTTGCCTTCTGTCACTGGGAACCAAAGTGCTAGAATGGCTAGAGCATTTTAAACTTACGTGAGGTGCAAATGGCTGCCTGGTCAGTGGCCATCTCCAATGATGGCGCCAGTGTGCCTGTGCAGGGCAACCCAGTGATGCGGCGTGTCATCGCACATGTGCTGCCAGTCACATGCTCCTCTTGCATGTCTTTCAACAGAAATATGTGTGGGCTGAGTGTCTAGCGCTTAACCAGCCCTGCCACTAGTGTCATCTTGTGAGAAGCTCCTGGATGCACAGAGCCATTTCTTTTTGAGAAATGGCTTTGTGAGGTGTGGATGCACTATATGAATGCTCCCACTACCTTGACTACCAAATCAAGCATGGAAAGACCCACGGAGTTTCAGTCTGCATGGGAACCATGAAAACCCTAGTTTGCTGTGAACTGCAAGCCACCTGAACTATTTTGGCTTATCTTTGCTTAGCATCATACATTAGCAAGAATTTGAGCAGTCCTTCCATTCCAATATGGCATAGTGTACCTCAATCACTACTCTGCAAAAGACTTGTTAAATCTCTACCTGGAAGAGGACAGATTTCACTGGCCTAAAGAAAGTATCTCTAGAAAATATACATAGTGCATAAATACTGTCCTCAACCTAATAAATGCTGCATAAAAGTTGAGGAATGCAATGAGGTGCTGAAAGTCAATGAAATATGGAAAGGTAAGATTGTATGAAGCTGTCATGCATGATGGCTATGCCAACCTTAGAAGATTCTTTACCTCATAGAATGAAAGGAAACTATGAAGCAGCTGAGATAATGAAAATTCGTGGTCTGTCTGTGGAAGCATTATCTAATTCTGCTTTTGTTAACAAAAACAAAATCAATAGAATTGTGAGTTTTGGAGGTACTAAGCTGTATATTTACCTTGACAAACTGACTGCCAGCTAATTAGATCATGGCACAAGTTAGTCATAGGTTTGTTGATATCCTTCCAAAGCAAGTAAACAAATTAACAGGTGATTGTGGGGAATATCCTTAGAATATTTTGAAGCTGAATTTAAACCACCACAACAACAGTGCATGAAGGTTAAAAATAAACAAATAGAAGAACCTGGATGTAATACTTTGCATGGTAGGAGTATAAAGATATACGCAGTCTTGAGCCTGGACACAATGTGCAAACAATGCAATTTCAATGTGATTTGAATCCCAGATAAAGTTGGTTTAGGTGTCTCAGTACAACAAAGATGCCGGAGAATTAGACCCATAAATACAGGCTGGAAACCTCAACTTGTGTGCTTTACAACTGAAATACACGTAGCATTAGGGATGTGCACATCTCTGAAGCACCTCTGTAGTGGTTTATAGGAGTCACGGAGGTGGGATTGTTCACTTACCAGTCTGCCCCTTCCCCCTCTCCAGAACATTCTGTGCTAAAACAGGTTGATTAGAGAAGTCTGGGAACACTGTCTCTCTGAGGCAGCCCCTTTTGTTGTGTCTGAACACAGACTAAGACAACAAAAATTATATATTATTCCCAAATAAATAAATAAATAAATATTTAAATAAATAAATAAAATATTAAATTCTAAAGCCTTCAACCACCTCAGGATCAGAATACTTGAATATTCTTAATTGCCACCTTCTACATACATCCAAGGACATTATTCTAAGAAAGTTTCCTCCCAAGTGAAATAAAGGAGGTGGTTTCATTATCACTTTATTTCAGCACCAAGTGGAGACCTTTCTATTCATACCAGCCTTTTAAAACAACTTTTCCCATCGACTTCCAGTTTTTCCATCAACCTACTTTAAAAGTGTTCAGTCTCTTGAATTACTTTAAGACAAATATATCTCACTCTTTCTTTTTATTCTTTTTACTTTTTTACCAAATGTTCTTATTTTTTAAAACTTGTCCAGGTAACATATATTACAAGGATCTGTAAAAGTACAGTGGAATGAATGAATGAATCATGTACAGTCATTTAATATTTGTTCACAAGGCTCTGAGATACATTAGTCTGAAAAACAGTGAATGTTAAAACAGAGCAGAGATTTTATACTCAGATCTTCATTCAGATTTAACCATTACATCAACTGGCTTTATAGTAGAGAACTTTTCTAATGCATTTTTTAAAAGACATCTTTTGCAACACAGTTTCCCTACCAGCGTTCAGCTTACACCAAATAACAACTTGAAAAAGAATCTACACTGCAGTTTTTCATTAAAACCTTATTTCCCGTAAGATGATGAGAATTTTGTGTGAATCGGTTTATAGTGTCAGAATTAGCTAGTGACTAAATTGAATCAGCTGCGGTGGATCCCTGCTGTCAGTGTGAGGAAGGAGGGCTGTGCCCAATTAAATGAGTCTTTTCAAAAGTCTTTAGTGCACTAAATCCTTTTATTTCCTGACATCCAACTGCAGCAACAAGGGTGCTTCGTATTTAGCCAACACATGGGCCTTCACAGTCAGTGTTAACAATGGGATTTCTTTTTCTTTTTTTCTGAGCTCCTTCTTTCCTCATTCTTGTTAGATCAGCACTCCTAAAAGGGATATATAGTCATTTCTTTCAGAAGCCCGATTCCAATACTGAAAAGACTAGCAGAACAAACAAATGTGATTTGTTACATTGAATCAAATCTTTCTGGTTCAATGAGGTATTTGTACCTGGTTATCTTTAAAGTAGGACAATTTAAGCAGTACAAAGGCCAAGACATATGTCAGTGTTGCTGAGGTGAATGAGACTATTTTGCCACCTTTTTGGGGGGTGGGGTGTACGTTCAGCTTGGATGTTAGCTCCTGCAGGTGGATGCTTTACTTTGAAAATGCCATAATTTCCCCCTCCCCCCACGTCCCTCTTATTCTTCATCACTTTGGACACAAACAACCCTCAGAAGCCTTTTCTCTGGTAAATCTTGCCATTGGCTCTGTTCAGCTTACTATTTCTCCAACTTCAGCACTCAGCTATTACTACTGACTCATCTTCAATTCACTTAGATCCTGGGCCCCATTTCTTTTTAGGGTTCTCTGCCTCCACCTCACTATCCCCTGTTGAGGGCATTGCTTTTTATGCAAGAATGTTCTGTCTAGATCCTGTTTTCAGAACATGGAATCACTAGAAGGGACATTTTTCCCATTATAACCTTCTAATAACAATCAGTTCATCTCACCTGATTAGGTTAACACCTGTTTGTTTCTGAACAGGAACATGAAGCATGACAGAACATCACATATGTGTATGTGTACGTTTGTGCATATCATTCAGATGGCATTTCATAGTCTCTATACAAGTTTTATATATGTTCTTCTACCAGTATGTTGAGGCCACATTTGGAATATTGTGTACAATTCTGGTCACCACACCCCAAAAAGGTTATTGTGGAACTGGAAAAGGTGCAGAAAAGGGAAACCAGAATGAGTAAGGGACTGGAACCCCTCCCTTATGAAATCAGACTGCAACCTCAAGGCCTCTTCAGCCTGGAAAGATGGCGTTTAAGAGGGGACCTGATTGAAGTATATAAAATCATGCATGGTATAGAAAAGGTGGATATAGAAAATTTTTCTCTATTACACAACCCTAGAACTAGGGTGCATTCTATGAAGCTGATGTGTAGGAGAGTTGGGTCAGACAAGGGGAAGTATTTCTTCACTCAGAGGGTCATCGGTCTATGGAATTTGTTGCCAGAAGAGGTGGTAACAGCTACCAGCCTAGATGGCTTTAAGGAAGGGTTGGACAAATTTATGGATGACAGATGTATCAATGTACATCTGAGTACATCTTTCAGGCTGGGGGGACAGGCAGGATGCCTCTAAGGCCATTTGCTGGGATTCGAGTGCAGGAGAAGGTTTGCCCTTATCTCTGCTTGAGATGCTCATGAGCAATTGGTGGGCCACTGTGTGCAACAGGATGCTGGACTAGATGGGCTGTGGCTTGATCCAGCAGGGCTCCTTTTGTGTTCTTAGGTTCACAGTTTCTTCCTTCCCTTCCAGATCTGAACCAAAAGAATTAAGTACCTGTAACTATGATCATATCAGAGGTAACTTTGTTTCTTTCTAGTGAATGTGCACAAAGCTGAATTCTCATCATATGTACAAATAGTTTCCTACTTGAACATAGCCAGACATGAAAAAAAGGAGTAGAATACAGTAAGTTGCTTCCTGTGTAGATGCCAATAAAGCTATTAAACTACAGGGACAAGAATGGTGTATGTGCAGGAATGGAAGAATACAACATGCCCACTATACAAAATACGATAACTGAGCTGTTGAAGTTAGCAGAAATTGATAAATTGACGTGCCTGATGCTAGAAAAAACTTTAATTATTGGGGGCTTTTATTGCTTTTCTACATAAATAGAAAATGTTATTGGTGAGATTTGAAGAGTAATCACCAAGGGAGGAATCAGAAGTAACTTTTAGTCAAAATTTTATTACTTTACATCAACATCAATCAATCTTTTTCTATTTTTGTTCTATACTAATTTTTGTATTTTCTTTTTATTTGAGCTAGACATTTTTAGAAACTCTTTAAAAAATAAAAATACAAAATAAAGAATTCTTTAGCCCTCTTTAGTCACTCTACATTGCCAGTCATTGACTATTAAACATTTGGATCAGAAATGTTAAACTATGGTCCTCCAGATATTGCTGAATTGTAATTTTCATCATTCCTTGAAACTAACCAAACTTTGGTTTATTATGGTTGAGAAACGTCCCTTGTAGCCTGATGAGAATAGCTGGATTTCCAGCCTTACCTGCAGCTGCTAGTTGCCACCCTGTTTTCTCACACTTGTGCCTAGTATTATTTGCTTATGTGATTTTCATAAGCAGTTAAGAATTCTAGTGCAAATCTTCCAGTAGTTCAGTTTTCGATGACCAACTGCCTACTTCAAATCAAGTTATAGGAATGTTACAATGATATCAGTGATCCCATGTTTTTTTTAATTCTGTGAGATGGAAATCTAATTTTAATTTCCTCTGTTGGATTTGGCCACTGTGATTTTCTCTTCACTATCTGCTAAAGTATTTCTTAATCTAGTATTGCATAGCTGGTGATCACTGATATTCTAGCAACAGTAAAATCAAAGGATCTGTCTTGCTTCCTAAAATTTGATTTTATTAATTCTCTGATATAAAATTAGATTATATGAATGTTGCTTAATATATTTACTTTGAACTGTCTTGAGTAAAATTGTGCTAATGAACACAGACACAAATTAATGAAAGAAGTTTAGTTTCGCAAGGCATCTGAATTAAGACGATTAAATGAAGCCAAATCTTGTATCTGAATACTTGCACTGCTACAACTTTGAAACAGAAAATTAATTAGAGGAAATCAATCCTTCTGGCTTGGTACAGGAATATCCTTCTTCATTCATTTCTAATTGATGCTGGGTGCTTTTGTACTAGCATTCTACAGCTTCAGCCACCAGTGGGATTACTAACTCTAAATCTTTAGACCATGCTTGAAAAAATTCTATCTCCATGTAGAGTGATAAAAGATAAGGTAGTTCCTGCTGTTTTTATAAGCATATCTATTTACCTACCTACCATCTACAGTACCTACCTACCTATGATCTTGCCATATTCATGGTGTGCTTGCTCGTCACTAAAGGGCCACCAAGGGCTTCAAAGGTCTGTATGACAAGGGGCTTCAATTGTTCTGGCCAGAGATGGATCTGTCCACTCCTGGAATGGATCACTTGTTCTGGTACAGGTCAGCCCACCCTGTATCAGAACAAGTAAGGTAAGAGTGGAACTGCCAGAAATCAGTCAAGAAGCATCGCAAATAAAGGTTGGTGGGTCTTATTGTTTACGTTTGCCTTCAAAGGCTTGGGAGGAGTCAGCTATGGATTTCAGTAGGGATATTCTTCCTAGGTGAAGATGATCATTTGTGACAGAAGGCAGAATAGGATAAAGATGGCAAAAGCCTTCCCCAGACTCATTGTGATCTTGACATAAATGAGGTACAATTGAGATGGTTTTTGTTGCCCCTAGGGATTTCTGATAGTAAAAAAGTTAAAATATTATAAAAAGAGAGAGAATAGAGATGCTTTCAGCCCCTACTTTTTCTGTTTCTCCTTCTCCTTCCCTGATATTTTTCTTGTCTTCATTAAAAGACAAGACTGTATTGGTTTCCTTACCTTTCCCATTACTTCTTCCAAAATAGGGCAACAGTGAAGAGTGGGAAAATGGCAAATAGGAAAGCTGATGTATATCTCAAAGCATAGAATGTAGAGGTTGGCTGCAAAAGGTTTTCTCAGGCCTTTTCTCACAGAAGCTTTTATTTTGTAACGGTATAAACCCAGGATTGCTCATTTCAATAAATCTATATTAATTCAAATACTTCATGTGCAAACATGCCCAAAGTGTACACACACAACAACAACCACTCTCTCAATATGCAGAAAAATCCAGTTTCCACAAAATAAATAGGACACATAAGCTAATTCGTACAAACCAGTAGATTAGGTAAGATATGAAATAAGCAGACCCCTTGTCCAGTCCCACTTTTTCCTTAGCATTCAGACTGTATTTGCTTTGTACAGGCTATGAAACTTCAGTCTAAAAATCATTCCAACTTATAGCTCGTTCAATATTGCCTTTGAGCTCAAAGTGCACAAAGTGCAAAGCTGTCTACATGCAGTAACGCTGCCTTAACTAGCCCTTTTGATGCATTCCTTCATCTTCAGAATGTGCATTTCATTCTGCATAATAATGGAGTTATGGTAGCACAGTGAAGATGTTTAAAAAAGCCTCTAATTTTCTACATCTACTTTTTGCCGAGATTTTTTTTAGAAGAATTTTCTTAAACAAGCAAACAAACAAAAACACAAGTGCTCCTTTGTTCCACTGAATAAATGTGCATATGGAACAGTTGATGTGTGTGCACACAGAAAGAAAGGAGGAGAGTCTTGTGAAAAAAAAAAGGTTGGATTGGCATGCCTAAAATGGTTTATGCTACAAAATGAAGGGATGTTTCTGAGGATACACTTTGAGGCCACATTTAGAGATCTACAGATCTTCCTTCCTCAGAGCTGAGAATTGGACCCACAGTGAGTCATTCATATGTTCCTCTGCCATGAATCCTCAAAGCCACTCTGCAATGATCTCATACTGTGATTTCCAGTTCAGACAGCATCTTGTTCCCTTGATTTAGCAGTGGCCACTACAAGCTGAACGGACATGTAGAAGCTGAAAAATTAACTGCACTGTACCAGCAATGCCCCCCCCAGCTGATGTAGGAATGTTGATACCTGGCAGACAGAAGAGATGCACTTGCAGGAACTGTCTTTTCATGATATATTGAGGGAGGAGTCACTGAACATGGCTTGAGACTTATTCAAAAAGACATGAAAATATTTGTGTGGACTGTAGGCTCATAAAGGTGTGACTCATGTGAACTTCTTATTCTGCAGCCAATCTAAGGCAGGCATTTTAAACATATAGATGGTCCCTTAATTTAGGAGATGTGAATAAGTATAGCCGGATGTGTGACACCGTGGAATTTGTTCTGGCAAGATTGATTGAGGAGCATCAACTTAAAGGGGGGAAATTGGTCAAATTCCTAAAGAATGGGACTCTGGTCTTGTATCGGTGCAGTTTTGGCCTAGTTCATCTCTAAAGATAATCTGCTAAGGGAACCATGGACAAACATAGGGTCCTGCTTGTGGGCTTTCCAAAAGCATCTAATGCTCTGTGGTGCTGGCTGGATCCAGGAGGGCATTTCTTATTCCCTCAAGCCCTTTACAACATTCCACACCATGTCAGTATATCTGTGTATATCATTAAGCACCCACAATGAAAATGTTGGGTGCACAGGAGTTGCTTACCTATTTAAACTTAATACAACTTTACTAATTCAGCAGTTTACCCAGCACTGGGGAGAATTAGAAATTCAAATGTGATGAGAAAATATATCGTGCTTGTGTTTGTGTGTCAACAACACTAAAGCTGATAACAGCAGCAATCAATCATTTTGGCATCCAGCTTGATAACTCCTTTTGCAAAACAGATCTGTCAGAAAGGAAGACAGGAAACTTTCATGGGATGTTTTGAGCATGGAGGGGAGAATAGCAGGTGGGAAAATCATAGATTATTTACAGTGCAATTTTTGTCCCCAAACCTACTGGCAAGGGGAATTAGGATTCAACAGATCTAGTCCCCTTCCTTCCAGTAGAGAGCTGAGGAAGAGTTAACAACAAGAACAAAAAAGAATATCAGATTCTACTCTAGCTGCAAAGCTCCTGCGAATCTGGGGCTGCTAGCAGCCTCAATAGTGCAACATATAGGTGTTTTCTCTAGCAGCAGCATCTACATTCAATCTGTTTTCAGGACAAGGCTACAATACTTCATGTCAGTGATACTCCATCTTAATAGGGTTTGGATTGTAATTCAATCCCTACCTCACAGGGTGTCTGTTGTGGGGAGAAGTATAGAAAGCTTTGTCAGTTGATTTGAGTCCCCTTAAATGGGTGATAAAAGTGAGGTAAAAAAACCAACTCTTATTTTAGTTCTTCTTCCATCTTCTTCATCATTGAAAACTGCTGTCATGGGTAGATTAAGATTTATAGTAAACCCTCTGTAAAATGAGCACAAATCCTTTTTTCAGCATTCAAATCTAGGGCCCTTTCTGCACTTACCAGGCTTTAATCCTGGATCTGTGGATCTGGAATAGCCCAGCCCACTGATCTGGATCACGGAGAGTAATGCATGGGATCAGTGCCATCTGCACTGATGACCCTAATCTGGATTAGTTTATGCCAGGGCTGTGAAGCTCACATGAGCTTTGCAGCTGTATCCTCATGCCTCCAGAGGCTAGGAACAAAAGTTCCTAATTCTTTTCCACACTGGGCATAATTCCAGATTATATCCTGAAAAGGGACCTGCCATCCATACTCTAGTGCAGACTATAGCAGGCCCGTCTGAGACCTGAAATTTTGTGCACTATGGCAGGTCCCTATTCTGTCATACAATCCAGAATAAGATGCAGTGCAGAAAGCCCTCACTTTGGAGCTGGGTGGGATGCTTTTCAGTGACACAGTATGGCATGCTGCTGAAAAGAATCCTCTGATAATTCTAAATACAGGAGGTAGCCTTCTGCATGCCTCCCATGTTCTGGATCAGGGGCTTGGCCTCTCTGGTAGTGCTGAGTAAATGGCCTTCTTAATCTGGATTAGATGCTTTCTAATCCAGATGGAGCTGAGCCAGGGGGATGAGGTCTCTCTCTGATCACAGGGGTGTAGAATGTGTACTACATGGACTTTTAGTATGGATTAAGGATTCATTCAGGAAGGACCTAGAATACTGAGCTACAAAAACAAGTTTCAGAACTTTGTTTTATTTTTATTTTATTAAAAAAAACCAGGTGTACAAGGTTATAATGAAAGTCACAGTGATTTGCAAGATTGCTTTACTGTGATCACAAAGGCTATTATAAGCAGGTAAAGTGCTATTTTTATTAAATGAGAGGTTTGAAGATGTGGTTGCTACCTCTGATCATGGAATAATTGTATTTAAGAGTGTTTAAAAGGAATTTGATCTAGAAGGTCATAGCTGTGGAAAGTAAACTGCATAAAATGTTGCTGTTTGTGATACTTTTAGAAGACGACACTTGTATAAAAACCAAGCCAAACTTCACCAGTTCAGCTACTAGTGCCTGTGGGACTGTTTCCTAATGTCAGATATACTGTCAGTTTTCCAATAAAATATTACACTACAGTAGCATGACATTCATCTATAAAGTTGGGAAAAAAGAACAATGTGAGTTCATTACCTGTTTAGCTGCAGTTTTCTCAACAGAAAGTGTTAGTTCAGATTGAATTGTTCAGTCAAGAAGTATTTTATGTGTAATTGTAAAATTGGAATGGCAAGCTGGGGAAAAGTACAGACATGAAAGATACGAAAGAACTAAAAGCTGATTCTTATTTGTACCAGGCAATATCCAGGAAACATCTTCAAGCATTGAACAAACCACTTATGATAGCCCAGCAGCACAATCAACTCAAGGTGAGGAATCTTTTTTCTTCTTCAGTGAAGCATATGCCTTTCTTCAGTGAAATACATGCCTTTCCTGAATGCCATTGGATTCAAGAGGCAGCAGAGTTCCAGGCAGTACTAAGAAGAACACTTTAATGTAGGGCTGCCTAAGCTCTGTTCTCCAAGGTTTTACTGAACTTGTTTTACTACATCTTGTCACTGTGACCAGGGTTTGTGGGACATGGCAGTACAACAACATATAGATACACCTGTGCCATCTACATACCTTCTGTGATCCAGAGGCCTTTTCACACAAGGCCTTTTGGGACGCATGGAGGCCACGCTGGGATGGAGCATTCGCTCCTCTGGGCCGGTCGTTCCATTTGGAACCGCTTCAGCCCGTCCCAGAGTGTCCTCCACACATTCCATGTGTAGAGTACTTAATTGTGCTCTACATGCGGCCCAGCACATTCCAGCCTGGCCTCGGCCATCCAGGGAGGGAAGCATTCACATGCCTCACTCCCTCACAGCTGCAGGACACACAACCCCTGCCACAATTGGACCAAAACAGCTGGCAGTCCTGCGCAAATCACTCACCTTGCAGGGGCCAGCGTGGTGAAAGCTTGCTGTCTCTCTCCTTTCCCACATGCCCCCATTCCTTTTGCGGCCTCCAAGAATGCAGGGCAAATGACAGAGGAAAACGGGAGAGGCAGCAAGCTTTCACCATGTGCTGGAAGAGGGAGAGGGGGGGGGAGGAACACAGGAGGGATTCCCCCCTGTCTGTGTGTGCGTGTGTATATTCACACACACAAAGGCAAGGGGGGGGGAGAAAATCGCAGTATCCCAATACAGTTATTTACCATGGTTTTCATGGGGACGGGTGGGTTTGGGTTGAACCTGCCATATCCTCCATTGCCATGGGGACAGCTTAATACAAATTAATATTTACATTAAGCTGTCTTGCTTCCACACTGCTTTTTCTTTAACTCCATGGGGATTCGTCCAGAGGCTTTGAAGAGGATTTCTTTCTGTCTTCCCTTCCAAAGGGGATGTTGGCCCAAGCAAAGGACTTTGCCAGAATATTTTGACTCCTACTGTGCTCAGGAGAAAATGAAGAAGAATATGTTTGCTTGACTTCTAATAGTGCCTTAAATCATGACTGGCTGTTTTCCCATTGGGAATCAAAAACTAAAGCAAATGTCATGGATTTGGATTTGCAGCAATTGATGCATGGAGTGCAGTGAAGCAGCTAAACAACAATCAACAAGATGCTGATATATTGGAAGAAACACTTCCATGAAGGAAGCTTTACTGACTTCTTGAATTGGGATTATCCTCTAAATGGAGTCAATTTTATAGCCATGAGAGTTGAGCCAGTTATTCTTATTATTACTGTTATTATTGCTTCATGCATTAGACTACCTCACAACCAGCACAGAAACTGTAGAAATTGTAACAGCTGCCAGGGAATTTAACCTTGAGGTATAAATTGGTTGACATTGTTCTATCTTGAGACAATGGAATACTATCCCATAATTTGTTTGTGATTGATCATTCTGTGATCGTTCAACAGTTTTTAACTGTTTTGTACTTTTAAAACTGTATTTTTAAATTTGTTTTATTTTTGATACTGTTTTTATACATCTTTTTTAAATGTTGTGAGCCGCCCAGAGACCCTCGGGTATGGGGCGGCATATAAATTGAAATATAAATAAATAAAATAAATAAATAAACTCTGTCTGTTGAGGTGCATAGCACAGTTGTGGAAAAGCAAGCCTTATTCTAGACACATGAATGCTGAACCAGTCACTCCTCGAGCTGATGCTTCTCTCAAGGTGTGGTCTGAAAAGGCTTTTTTCAGTTGCCCCTTTAAGAAAAAGCCAAACAAACAGTTAAAGGGACAAGTCTCACTTCACTTCCTCACTTCAGTTTTGCCTCCATGTTCCAACACATCCCTTGACAAGGAGTGCTCACCACAGATTACCCACTTGTCCACTTTGCTTTCCATGGACCTGACTGGTTGCTGCTTACTGTCAGGATTTGTTTCCATGCTGTGTTTGGTTACATTTCTCTCTGTGCTTATGTAGCTTCCCACTCTATTTGACTATGGGTACAATCAGGCAGGGCTTTTTTTCCAATCATCCCTTTAAGAAAAAGCATCTTTTCAACAATCAGTTAAAGGTATAAACCTATCTCATGTCAGTGTTCTTTGCTTCCAAATCTGGCAACACCTTTCTTAGCAACGAGCACTTGTGACTGATCATCCACTCATCTGCCTGGCTTTCCATGACCTTGATTGATTGCTTGGTGGCAGCATTTGTTCTCATACTGTGATTGGCTATATTTCCCTCCTTTGCGCTTATGTAGCTTATCACCCAATCTGACTAAAAGATTCATCATGGGTGTAATTAAACCTTGAATGAGAAGAAGACAGGGAGAAAATGGTGTCTTTACAGCCTTAGATTCAACCAGAGTGTGCCTCATTAAATGTGTCTACATCTTGAAAGAAAGAGTGGTCCTGGGTGCTATTAAAGCCCAAATAAGGATGAGGTACCTAGTTCTAGGCTTCAACATAAAGTAAGGAAATATCTGTTCTTACAGTATGAAATTTTCCCAGAGGGCAACTCGTTAAATAGGTCTGGATCATACCCTCAGCCTTAATTCAGCCTGTCTGAAAATGAAATATATCCGCAAGTGATGGAGAAGAACCTCTGTAAATATAGATGCTATAGAAGTACAGCTCTTCTCAGTCCTAACCAACATGTTCAGTGCTTAGGGGTAATGGAAGTTGTGCTCAGCAATCTCTGAAGAGCCACAGGCAATGGAAGTCTATGAATTAGGACCACAGGCTGTTGGGGGATGTGTGAGGCTGCAGTTGAAAATTGGCCCACGTTTGATGAGTTATGCTGGCCATGGGTTCCTAGTACCTTCTGAAAAGCAACCTCAGTTTGACTCTTGATGGTTCTACACATGGCATTGTGGTTCACTGAAGGATTACTTGTGCATGTGTGGTAGAGAAGGGGAGGCCTTCATCATAAGCCTTCCTTTTATTTTCCCAGCTTCATAGTAATCTGCAGACTGAAATGTTCAGGGAAGCTTCTGATTGGAGTTTCTGGACCTTTCTGTATAGGTTGTTGTCATGTGCTAGGAAAGGCTCTAGGATTCTCCCTTCCATATGCTGATGCAGGGTAATGTAGGCCCCCCACTTTCCGGTCCACATAGGATGGAGCATTATCAGGGCCAAGTCATCAAAAATGGTGCCTTAGTCTAGTTTACCCTTAGACTTCAACATCAAGGTCTACTGGTGTGTTATGATCCTGTCCTGGATCTGTGGGCCATATGCAATTTCATTTCTAGCCTTTGGAGGCTCTAGTGTCAGCTCCAAAGAATATGCATGGATAATAATTTCACTCCCTCTTCTTCTCCTGACAGAGAAAAGCAGAGCTTCTAGGTCCCACGCAAGTTTGCTTGTGTCCAGCAAACTCTGTTGCCAGATTCCAAGCCATTTGCACTATGACTGGCCACACAGCTTCTGGACCCAGTAGTGGGGGCTGGCATGATGGCTCTATCCCATGCCAGCAGCAACCTCTTCTGAGCTGGGATGAATTGTGTGTCTTAGGCCAAATATGCTCACCTTGGCCCAGGATATTAAGGTAAGTGCAAATAAGGGGTTTGCCTCCCGCATTACTCTTTCAGTCCCTATCCATGGGTTGCAGCTGCGCTACAGGCCAGTTGGAGTTGGTGCAGCAAAAATACATAGAAAGAGTTCTTTTGTTTTGCTTGGAGCTTTTGCCGCTTAGAGCCAGGGTCCCCCAAACATTTTGTTTCAGCCCACTGAGCTTATGGAGAGTTCTAAAAAAAACCCTGTTGCGTACTTAAGACATGAACTGGATCTCATGTGGCATAAAAAAGAAACAACTTAGAAAGCTGATCCAAGGCCTGATCTTTGTTTTCTTTATCTCTCACTAACACTGAGAAGGGAAAGAGGTTTGTTTAATTTTAGGGGCTCAAACTTCATTCCAGAATTATCTTAAGATGGGAGGAAATAAACCCTTAAATTGTCCATGTGTGTTATTGGATTAGGATCCCCTCACAAGAGCCAGGGAAGACATCAGGTGGCAAATGTTCAAAGCAGAAGTGTATGTGCCCAGACTTTTCGATGTGCTCTGGTCATCCTATAAACATGATGGCCGAATTACACCATAAAAGTGTTAGGCCTTTCGGATGGAAAGATGGAAGTAGATTACCTGGAAGTCATGTGTTACATAAGCTGCTGTGAATTGTCTGAGGAAACAGAGGGGACAGGAAAATGAAATATAGGTCTGTCAGCTGTAGATAGTTGTAGTTCTTGCTCAAAATACATTCTAGCTTTTTTTTTAAAAAAAAATCACTTTGGATGGTAAGCAAGATGCAAGGAAGTAGGCTCATTTTTTATTTATTTCCCCTTCGTAGAGCTCATCACTTCAATTTGCTGCTTCCTTTTTGTGTTTATGTATTACATATTTAATAATGGATTGCTCCTTATTCTTTGCTGCAAGAGAAGGAAAAAGAGAACTCCACTAGCTCATTATGGCTTGTATTACTCTGCCTGTCACTTGGACAGTGATGTGCAATAGCTTTGCTTCTGTGTTTTTTTTCCCTGCAAAAGACAAGGAGGTGCTAAGGTGCTATTAGAACTAATTAGAAGAAAGTCAATTACCAAAAATTCTCCCCCAGAGGATTAAAATGTCAGACAGTTAAATCAGCTGGCTTTTGTTTTATTTTCAGATTTACTGAGAATATTATTCAGTGTTCATTTCTGTAAGAGAGATAGCAGGGGGTAACTCCTTTAAACTTCTGAAGTATTGTTTACAGACTGGAGGTTGTGTGTGTGTGTGTGACTTTGTGTTTTATTTATTTAAGTATGATCCTTTTCTCAGATGGCATCTGTTTGGCAGTAGTGGGAGCCTTACTAAATTCCTTTTGGCAGCAGTGCAAAAAGCATATACATCCTGCGGTTGTATTATTATTATTGTGCTGGTGCTATGAAATGTTAGCAGTGGGTGGCAGAATCACAGGGTACACTAGAAGGACCAAGTACTCACATGTGTCGGGCTATTTTAGGTCAATCCAAAGAGAGGTTTGCTGGTGTGCCATTGGCTTCCAACACAGCTGACAAAGTGTACCCATTGCCTATAAGTTTGATCCATGGCAGCTCTCCAGAATAAGGCAATGGAGCTTCAGAGATTGTGAACAGGCTTCAGAACTTTGGGTTTTGGGGCACCTCCCATGGGTGTGCCCCCCTGGAGCCCCCCCCCAGACCCTATTGCCTGATTGCGGTAGAAACGTGCCCCTTTAATGAGGTCTACAGGAAATCTGGATTTCTCTAGAACTGGTAGAAACAAATGTGGTTCTAATGGGGTCTGCAGTGGAAATGGGGTCTTCCTGCTCTGAGACTAATAGGTCCTTAATGGGTCCCTAATAGGTACTTAGTGCTAGTGGAAAAACCCCCATTATGCGTTACCCTTGACTTAAGGGTACCAAAGAACAAGAAGAACAATACTATAGTAGTAGCCATATCTTGTTCCCCAGTGCCTTAATAGGTTAAGGCATAGTGCTCTATTAAAATAACAGCTAAGGTGAGTACCAAACACTGTTGTAAATGCTCATGACGTCTAGTGTTAGGTAGGCTGACTAGAATCCCATGATGGGCACTGGATCAATAAGGAAGTGTATTTTTATGCCTGTTTAAGCTGGAAATGCAGTGAGAAGAATTGCAGCCAGCTTTGACACCATGTTGAGGTACAACTGGCATATTGCTGCCAATATGGGGTTTGCCATGCATTTTTCTAACTCAGGGCCAAGTGGAACTTTCGGGAGTTTCCTGCAGACAGGAAAATAACAACAAAAAAGGGGCTAGCACAGCAACTTACCAGAAGCTTTCTTTGATGCTGTGCTGAGTGAGGGAGCTATTGTCTGGCACCCTCTTCTGTTGGATAATGCCAGCTCCTTAATTCCCAGAGTGATGATGAAGGAAAACAATTGTGCATTCCTTTGCTTATAGCTCAGGCAAGACTTAAGAAGTATCACAACCAATAGTGGTTGAATAATTCCACATGACTTCATCTTAAGATTGATTCATCATGTGATTTCTTGTACTAGATAACTGAATCTATGAACCTCTTCCACTAAAAAAACCCCCTTAAACCTGTAGAGTTCACTGGGTTCTTCTGGTTTCCAGGTTGGTCTCTGTGAGGGCTACTCAGTACATGACTAAATTAAAAAGTCTCTAGGCCACAAAAAAAGACATGTTCTTTGGACTACAAGAAAACAAGTTCTCTACACGTTCTCCAGGCTACAAAAAAATAAATTCTCTTGCCACTATCAGTAAATCATCATTGAAATCAAGCCATATATTGACACTGTAGTTTTCAGTGTGTTTCTATCTTACCTTTTGGGCTCGTCGTTTGTCTGCTCTTTGATTCTGATGGTAAATCCGACTGAAGTTAGAAACAATCACTGGAACAGGCAGAGCAATTACAAGGACCCCACTCAGTGAACAAATGGATCCAAATATCTTGCCAGCAATTGTCTTGGGCACCATGTCTCCATAACTGGTTAAAAAAAAGACACAGTATGTGACACATTAGTATTCAACTGATAATGTATGAAATATTTGTAGACTGATTCAACTTCAGGGTGAAATAAGAATCAAGCAACATTTGACTTTGGCCCCTGCTCCACTCATCTTTCTTAAGATTGGCAGGAGAGTTAGGACCAACAAGGGGAAGTGGACCAAGAAGGGGAAGTGGACCAAGAAGGGGAAGTGTTTTTTTGCCCAAAGAAACATGAGTCTTTGGAGTTTACCAGAAGAGGTGGTGACAACAACAAACTTGGATGGCTTTTAGAAAGGATTAGAAAAATTCATGGACAACAGGTGCTGCAAACACACACCCTCACCTCCGTTGATTGACACAATGGCATCCAATCAGAAAGGAGAAAGATTTGATGAAGGAAAAGGGGCGGAGAGCCAAGAATTCTGTGGAGGAGGCTCAGGACGATCTCAGAGAAAGGTGTGACCAACACGGCTGAAAGTGAGGGTGACCTGTGGATGACCTATAACGATCTATGTGTGACTAGGACCTAAGTGACTCATAAGGAGATGAGTCACACTTAAGGGATGTGGCATGAATTTGGGTGGGTCATCATACACGTGTACAACATCGTTGTTCAGATGCAGACATTGTCAACTGCACAAGTGCAATGATATTGTGTGTGTGTGCATGTGCTACAACTCGCATAGAGAGGGAAGTACAATTGCAGAGGCCATGCTTCAGAAAACAGGTGAGTTCCTTGCACTGCTTAAATGCATCACACCTCCTCATGAGTTGTGTAAAGGTGCCAAGGAGAGCCCAGGGCTGTCAGGTAAGGCATCTGACAGTTGCAGGCTTATAATAGCATTTCATGCTTTGATGAACTGCAGTTTGACACATCCCTAGGCAATGCTTCCATGGAAATGCTGCAGAATCACATCCTTTGCTGCCCTCAACACACATTGCTTCATTACGGTGTGTGTGCGAGACACACAGGAGTACCCTAAACATTACCGTAGCTTTTTCTGTTTAGGTTTGTATTGTTTCTGAGAGTTTTTGCTTATAAAGAATTCATTAAAAAGGCATCAGGTTTTGTCCTCTTGCAGGGGGCTGGGATTCAAAAGCCCCCCCTACTGTAGCCAGAATATACATGGATAATTATTTCACTCCCTCTTCTTTCCCTTCTCCTGACAGAGAAAAGCAGAGCTTCTAGGTCCCATGCAAGTTTGCTTGTGTCCAGCAAACTCTGTTGCCAGATTTCAAGCCAGTTGCACCATGATTGGCCACATTTTTTTCAGAAGACATACAAATCCTCTTTCTCCTTCCTGGGAATGCTCCCCTAGCCACAGATAATGTAGGCCAGCATTAACACCACAATAACAAACTGGACTAATGGAGTACAAGTGGATAAAATTTGCAAAAATGTGACTACACTAGGAATACAACAGAATGTATACAGATCATCAATTTTTAATTTGAACTCTGCAGACCATAGCTACAGTAGCTTGAGTGCACAGAAAATTACAGGTGCAGATGCCCTCAATATTAGTAAGAGCATCCGAGCTTCACTCACGTGCAGGTACTCTAACTTGTACAGAAAAACAAACAAAGAAAGAAAAACAACAACAGAACATGATTGAAGTGGAAATGGAAGTGGAGGTGAATGACAGCTTGAGTAAGGGAGGGAAAACCATTCAATGGAGAAATTTCTTCCTTTGAATTGAACATGATCCAACAGTCACTTTTCACTGCCTGCTCTCAAGGAGGTATGTGTGTTAAAGAAATTATGCAGTGTTGCAATTGGGTTGGAGTATACATTTATTAAAGGGTATGCATTCATTAAAAAATTGAAGTTGCTTAATTGAAAGATGATAAGCTTTTCCCAAAATACCTTAAGAAAGTTTCTGCTTTCTTAATATGTGATGGCTTTAATAGTTATATGGTCACTTTTATTTAATGCCCCAACCATGAAACAGCCTTTCAGCTGTTTGCATTATGAACTTTTAAAGGAGCAGTTCTGGATGCTTCATGGGAGGTCCATCTGTACTCTGTCTGTGATCTTCCTCCAGCTGTGCCAGTCTTGTCTGCAGCTTTACTGGGAGCAGCTGAAGAGCTAATTTACAGCATTTGCACTCTCTTCCGGATGCGAATGCTGCACAGGGCAGCCGTGACTGGACAGCTACATGCCATAGGCTGATTGCCATGGCAATGTCTTAGTGCACACTGGATGGTGCCATTGCCCATGGCAATCTGTTTGGGCTATCTGTACTTCAAGTGCTGGTAGTTCATTAGGGACTGCAAAAGCACTTGTAGCATGGATGCCTCTCCTTTAGCCTGATCTTAATGTCAGTGGGATGGTATTGTTACACCATTCCACTGAGTTAAGTGCAAACAGGTCCTGTGATTTAAAAGATAATTCATGGAAAATAGGAAAGCCGATACTGTTTCATACCTTTCTCCCATCATCATCATCATCATCATCATCATCATCATCATCATCATCATCATCATCATCATCATCATCATCATCATCATCATCATCTCCTCCTCCTCCTCTTCCTCCTCCATAAAAAAGCATTCTGAGTGCCTGGTCTTAGCCATGACTGTGTACAGCCAGATACTCTGAACTATTAGCAGCAGCTCCAGATGCAGGTATTTTCCTGAAAGTAGCCAGCTCTAGTCTGAGTTATTGCCCAGACAACTGACCACCTAGGAACCTTGTGTACTTCTTCCTTGAGTTTGAAGAAGGACGAAAGATGAATCATGAATCATGAATCTGCTATGCTGTATAAACATCTGCTGAATAAACTTTAAATGGATTGAGATAGCACAAAATGGTGATCATTTAAAAATATACATGACTGATTTTTGCTCATATTCCTGCACTGACACCTTTATTCTCTCTTTCCCTTCCTCTACTATTTTTCTCTCTGACTTTCCTATACTGTAAATTTCTTGGTATCAAATATATCCTTTTCTCTTTCCCCCCTTTTTTTAATGGAACCCTTTAAGGTACACTATACATTGCTGGTACTACATTAATAACCAAACATCTTAATTTATTTCAAGTCAAAGAATGGCAATGTATGTAGCTTTTAAGGGGAAAAAAAGCAAAGGAAAATGCTCATAAGCTAACATATATTTCTTAAAGGAAAGTGTGGAGGACTAATGTAGTAGTAGAAAATACAGTATTTAGAATGAATAAATTATAAAGCTAGTTTGAGAATGGTGAGATTTGAAATGCATACTCCAGACCTCATCACCAGCTCTGGGTATGGTCAACAGTAACAGCTGATGGGAAACGAGGCAGAAATTATGTGCATTGATACAGACAATATCAAATTAATTCAGAAGTAGATCTGTTCTTAATAAAACAGTCATTCTGTTGGAGGTGAAAATAGTGGCCTGGAAATCATTTTAATTTTCCTCAAGTACAAAATGTGTTGTACTCTGGAGATATATAATATTCTGTCCTCTAGTCAACAAGTGATCTCTATTCCATAAATGGTTTGCAACAATATATCTATGACCCTATATCCTTGGATTGTACCGGACACTAAAGAGAGAAAAAATAAACAAAAGCCATCTAACTAATCACTCTGTTTGCATCCTGTTAAATAATTGCTTGGCCATGGAGTCAATGAAAGTGATTTTAAAGATTCAACAGTGAACTGTGAATCCTTTCTAGTCTAAGCCTGTAAATGTATATTGCATCCAAGATGACAACTTTCATGATTGAAACAGATGGTACCCAGTTATAACTCAGAATCTTGAGAAGATGTGCTGTGATACAGCAGACTGTTGACTGATGGGCCAGTAAGCTAGAATTAAGAAGTCTAATAACCTGTGTTGCATTATATGGGAACGTGTCATGCTCCACTGTAAATCAGAATTTAGAATTCCAATTACCTTAGCTATAATATGCACTGGTAAGCCAGGACAATCAATCATACTTGTTAGTCCTGAGCAGTTACCCTGTATGTTTCATTAAGAAGTAATGGTTAGAGTTCTCTTCTTAACCCTAGCAAGCAGGCATTAGTTGGGACATGGAACACCTACTATAAGTACCACAGAGAAAAACATGAAAAGATTGAAGATTGCTATTGCAGTTACACAAAGGAGAGAGGAAAGACTACATAAAATGAAGGACGGAAGGCCCAAATGAGAAGTGCTCCATCATACCCAGCAGCTATGAGGTTGAATCCATTCCCCCCTTTCTCCATCATGCACATTTTAAGGTGCCTCCAGATGGTGAGAAGGAAGTTGGATATAAAAGGTAAGCCAATTTTGTCCTCAGACATGGTCTACCAGATATGCACAGAGGCCAATTCATACCTGACCTCTTAGTATACCCAAAGCTCACCCAAAGCCTACCTTTGCTGGCCAGCTGTGGGACCATCTGCACCTCTTCTGGGTGCTGGGGGTCAGTTGATGTACTACACAAGTGTGCTGGCACGTCAAGTGACCTCAAATGCAACTGTGTGTATGAAGTGCATCACTGTTGTCCCAGTGACAATGACAGTCACAATCATGTTGGCTGGTGTGAAGAAGACGGTGAGTGCATTGGCATGTGGCACTAGCATTTGCAAGCGTGAATGCTAGTGCATGCTAGCAGGGATTCAGTTTTCCTTTCCCACAGATGGGAAGCAAAGTCCAGAAAGACCCCAGGGCTCCTCTATGTTTCACTTACTGTCTGGCAAAGTCCACCCCAGGGCCAAGAACATCAATAACGAAAACAGAGTTGCTTCACAGAACGTTTCTTCTTTTATTGTCAATAACAGAAGATAAGAATTGCAGGACCATTCATTACTACAGACTTAAGTTTTCTGTAATTTTGTTTTAAAATCACAGATTTATTCTCCTTTACATTTATATTTTCGTTAACTTTTATTGTTTGAGATCTGTTAACAATTATTGTTTTATTGAGACTTTATATTCTGTTGTTTTTATTCTATTATTATTTTGAATTTTTAAGATCTTAATTGAAAATAAAAAAAGAAATAAAAAAAGAATTGCAGACCAACAATGAATATATCCCATCTGTGTTCAAGCAGTGAATTTCCACCTTCACTTCCCTTAGAAATTGTCTCAGGGAAGTGAAGATGGGGGATGGTTCAGCATCTGCACTTTGCAACACCAGATCTATGCTAGAGAAGTTTCCCTTGTCACAACATTAGCCATGCACACTGATTATTCCTGCAACAAACTGGGCACTGTACTAGCTGTTCCCCAGATGTGGTTAGTATAGCTGTGGAGCACTTTTTATTCTGAGAGCATCCTCCACAATAGTTCTACAGGCTATCTATCTATGCTGGGACTAAAGCAATGATGAACTTCGGCAAGGGAACAGTATGGATCTGCAATAGCATTAGCCAGAGCCCTTTCAAAGTTTGCCCCACAAATGAAAAAACAAGAAGGAAGGAGGGGTTGTCTGGCGATGAGCTTAAGATAGCCATTGGGTTGGGAGAATGGACTTGAGGTTGCTGGTTTCTCTCAGGCAGTTACATGCCTGCAGTGTCAACACATGTCAGCCACACTAGCAGCTTAGCTTCACCAAGCACCACCTGATGGTATATTTGATGGACTGAAAATGGCCTCCTCCTGGGGCCTTTCTAACACAACAAAAAATACCCTTCGCTGTAGCTTTGGAATAAGGATACTTTCATTCCCCTGCTCTGAAGAATATAAAGAGGTGAGGCTTGCAGTGTGCAGACATCCTGCCTCCATGTGATAAAACTAGCACTTCTGCTGATAATTCACCTCAATAACCATGTGTCTGTCTCTCTGTCTATATGTCTCGATGGTGCATATGATCTGTTACACATTAGTAGCTGGCAGCTAATTGTATCACTTGAAGGTCTTTTGTTAGTTTCTTTCAATGGCTATAATCAATAAAATCCTCTATTAACATTTTAGACACTCTTATCTCAAGATCACTTAAAAGCCTATGTTAAGCAACTGTATTATGGCTGCTGTTTCTCTTCACTATTTCCAAAGAAAGGCAGTAAATTAATCATATGCTTCTAATGTGAACTTGCTAACCCAGAGTGTTAAGAAAGGCTTTCTTTTATTTACAGAAAGCATCAAAATTGTTTGATATAGACTTAATTTTGATTGGTTTGGCTCAGGACGACATTTATTTGCAGAAATTCTGAGCTCTCTGGATAGAGAAACTTGAATGGATGAGAGAGAAACCCATCTAATGTCAAAAAGGTTAGAATGTAGAGATGTGCAAAATTTGATTTGCATTGAAAAATTCAATAAAATATTTCATGATTGTAGATATTTTCATCAAACTGAAAAATTCAATTGAACCAAACCAGTTATCTGCTTGTGAACATGAACAACATGATCAAACGTACATGTTTTTGCTGAGTTTTTGCCCATGAAAAGGACTTTCTGAGTCCAACTTAAATCTTCCTCGCTAAGCAAAATTGTCTAAGCTCTGGCAGTCCAGATACTTATCTACAGTTCCTATCATTCACAACCAGCTATCTCTCACATCAGCTATAATTCAGGAAGATCTGTGGGGCATGTTGTTTGATTACTCTCCATTTAGACTGAAGAAAATTGTTATCCAACTTTATCTGAAGGCTTAGGCTCTTTCTGCACTTGCCTATTATCCCAGAACAAGCTGCTTGCTAGTTAAAAATAAAACCAGAGCAAACACAAAATGTTAAATAGTTCATGATCATGAGCAGGGAATTGGTTCAGGTCAATCCGATTTCTGGATATGTTTGGTTTGATGAGAACATTTTCTGAACTTTCAACAAGAACCAAACTTCACATATCTCGAATGAAAAGTTCTTGTTTTCATCTGAGGGCCATCTGACACTGTTGGAAGTATTTCTCATTATATATTTTGGACTGACATGTCCTAGTGGCCAGTGTGGCCCTTTCTGAATTTCACAGGTTATCCCATGCCACACCTGCCTGATCCAGGCAACCCAGCACACTGTGCGTGCATTCCCATACAATATTAAATATGAATCCAGTATGTTTTTGGGATCGTCTGATCCTATTTAATTTTTATTCCTGGACTTTATGAGGACTATATTGCTAAAATCTGAAAAAAAAAGTCCTCAGAAAAACTGTTCTCGGTCCTGTTTTGGCACCCAGCCCACTTTTTTCCCTCTATGGGAATGATACTGGGGGAGGAGATCTGCCTTTTGCGTTGTCCCCCAATCCCAATATCCTTCTGGCGAATGCCTGCTGCCAATAGGTGGGAATTCACATCTGGGAAGGTCTGTCCCCTCCCCATCCCTGCAATACTAGAGTCCTGAAGATCAAAACAAGTGTTGGAACTTTGATCATAGATTTCCCCTTTTTGTGAATGCCACTGCAGCTATGAGAGATACATTACATTGTAGCAGCTAACAATTGCAGAGGGAAACTTTCTTTAGCCCCTACATCCTGAGCAGCTCCAGCAAGGTTTTAATTCATCATGTTTCCCTAAGATCTTGGCAGTAGGCATTGCCACCACCAGACTTAACTGCAGCCTGAGCAAGAAGTTCCCCGACTGGCTTTACCTCCTCTTCCCTGCCTCCTTCCCTCCTGCAATGAATTTGGGAGTCCACAAGCAGACCACGCTCGGTTCACCTCATTCTTCTTTCTGTCATGCTCAGCTCTGGCCCCTTTCCTTCCCACTTGCCCTTTAAGGATCCTGCTGGGAGTCCCTGGACATGGGAGAGTTTTGGGCCAGCTGGATGTTTCATGCACTTGGCTCTTTTCCTTCTGTGTTGGTATGGCAAAAGACAGATATCGCTGCTGCTGCTGCACCATCAGCAGGCTTCCCAGAGCATCACCAGGGAGAGAGTGGAGGAGTTTCCTAAGATCATCTAAATGTAACAGTCATGGCACTGGACTCTTTGGTTTGGGGGAACAACACCAAGGAGGGACTACTTAACTCTTTGCTGCCTGACAGCTGTGCCCTGTAAAGCCAGAGCGAGAGGCTGGCTGGGTCTTAGCTTGTAGAGCTGTTCCTCTGTCAGGGAGTGGGAGGATCAAAAAACAAGGGGTGGAGAAGAAAAGATCCTGTTTCTCCGTGCTGGGGATTTGGGCAGTCTGAGTGGGAACTGCAGTATTCAAATTCACCCATGTTATCATCAGGCAGCCAGAATGCACACTCAATCACGAATCCAGATTAAAATAGTCCAATATGGATTTAAAAAGTCAAGTGGGAATGTGGCCTGTGTGTTGTAGTGGGCTAGCTGATCTGTAGTATGGATGATGCATTCCAAGTGGTCCCCTAGATTGGTCTAGATATGATGTGAGGCAGCTATTTAAATGTTACCTTCCCCTCACCTTTGTTGTCTTTTGCTCTGTGACAGCAAAGTGACTGTAACTCACAGGTAACTTTCTGAAGAGATAAGGGCTTCTTTCACACAGCCAAAATTTATGGTCTTCAGGGTGTCTGAGGAGCTAGGAAGATAAATGATTCTGCCTCCTTTGATCTTCCAAGACTTCTGAAGGAGTGTTGAGGGCAACAGTTATGGAATCCTCATTAAAATACTCTGATTGTCCTTGTTACTACCTTTGACTCTGGGCTACCACTTGAACTGGTGTAGTGGCCAGGAGCAAATGTATGACTGGCAACGTGGGTGAAATAGCTTTATGTGACTGAAGCTCTTCTGGTTGGACTCCCAGCAGTGATTCTGCAGACTGCATGCCCATGTCACCAGGCAGCCACTCTGTGACTTGGATCCTATATTTATGTAGATGGCATCAAAGGTAAGAATTTCCCCATTATTATTAAGAACACATGAAACTTGCTTGCTCCTTTACTTGAATATTATGTAGTTAAAAGTAGATCTTTGCTATCTCAAATGTGCTTGTCTGATCTGCAACAAAGGCCTTGTCTGCACTTACTATTTGGTAATCTGGATCAGTGGAAAATTAGAAAGGTAGAGAAGATGGAGGAGATTTACTCCATCTTCTAACAGTTACCTCACTCATGTCTTGAGACCCAAGCCTTAAATAGGAGTGGGACATTGTTGGAGTTTGAGCTGCTCGTAGCTTTGAATACTAATGTCAAGACCAAAATATCAATATCATGTCTGATTTAATGCTTGATGACTTAATATTGTGTTCCTCACCAAGGGAAAGAGATGTCTTCCTGCAATGCTAGTGAAAGGACATGAATCCTTTGATAAAAAAGGGACAGCTAGAGGATTTATTTCTTCTGTGCCTGATCAAAGCAGTTCCTTCTCCTTTTCTGGTATTTCCTCATAATTTTTATAACTTTCTAGGCTGTCTAACTGAGCCTCCTCCCTTCTCATTACTAGTCAGAGGTGTGGTGCAAAAGGCCCTACAGTAGCCTTTGGCAGAAACACCACTTTTCAGAATTGTACATGTATGCACAAAACAACAAAGTTTGGTTCTCACTTAAATATCAACTTGAGGCATCAACATGTGCAAACCAGAATGCTGCCAAATCAGGACTTATATGTAGTCTCAGCTATGTGTGTCTTTACAGCTATTCCTGAAAGTGGTTTGGTCCCAGACAACCATACGTTAGCTGGCTTGTTCATTGTTTCAGGACAGTTTTCTAGGCCACTTTTCATTTCTGATTCCTTTAATCCTTCGCCAAATAATGTTTTCTTATAGTGGAACAATTATGCCTTTTCTGGCTCTATTAAAACTTCTGAAATCAGGACCAGAAAAACATGTTCTCTATAATTAAAGTGTGACAATAGAACTCTCGCCTACGCCTACCTTTTGGCTTGGCTTCAGTTTCTGATAATCTGTGAGCACAGAGCAGGCTGATTCATTCAATCTGACAACACAAGCCTTTGTGAGTTGACTCTGAGTAACTTTAATTCCTAATGAAGGAGACATGAGGCCTTGATGAGCTATAACCCAGGTCTCCAGTGTAGATGGTCATTAAAAGGTTCCGTTGAAATGCCGCTATAAAATGAATGCACCTATCATTTTGTGAGCTACCCGAGGGAATGTTAAATTGCCGTGTTGTTCTTATGAATGCCAGACAGCTAATTATGTTCCTCTGAGAAGAGCCGATCAGTAATTGGCCAGAGCTACCTTATTTTATATAATGTATTCCTAAAAGCAAATTAAGAGCTGCCATGCATAAGCTGACATCCAGTTGTTCAGCAGTGGTGTTGGTGTGAGCAGCAAGGCAGTTAAAAGAAGCAGATATGAATAGGTAGAGAGAATGGTAGGTGAAAGTAAGACTTTGTTCACACAGCTTTATTGCCAAATGATCAAAAATACTGTATTTCAAAGAACACTGGTGCTTAAACTAAAATGTTTGCACTTTCTCACCATCACTTGTGGGCTAGAACTGTCACAGCTTCCATTGACTTGTACCTCAAAGAAATAACTAAGGTCTATCAAGGAAGTACACACCCCCAATACATTTAGTGAAAATAGATTTTGAGTCATTGATCATTAAGGGTAGTTGAGTATTAAACAACAACTGCTGGAAAATGGCCCAAGGTTGTATACTACCATGTCAAAGCAAATTTGAGCACAAAATAAAGAGATCTCTTTCAGGTTAAACATCATGACTTAAATAAATGTGATTTTGGAGGAAATTGCTCAAGATCTTTGTGCCCTGGTTATATAAATAAACCGTTGTTTATTGCTTTAAAGAAAGGTTTAAAGCCTTCTCTAAACTTTAAAACAGTTGTGAGATCTGATTTTTTTTTTAAAAAAAAGCCATTTGGATTTTAATCCTTAAAAAATAAAAATCAAATAGTAGAAAGCAGAAAAGACGATGTGCATGGACACTGTGGAATTAGGGAGACTGGTTTTGTCCATCAGCCACCACCATGTTTTTTATTAGAATTACTTATAACTGTCCTCAGATCTGCACTGAAAGAAGTGTCAGCCTGGGCAATATCCTTCCAGTCCATGGCCCTAGCTACACACAAGTTGTGTATAGGTCTAATGTTTTAAAATCTGCTAAAAATGAAATCTCTTTGCATTTTATTAAATGGTTGATTACAAATAAATAGATGTAGCAGGATGAATGTGCATTTTTCCTTAACACATGCAAAACATGATTGTAATAACCTTCCAGTGGGTTACTCTGCCTGTAATTAACCCCAAAAGAAACCCATCCCTACACTTGTAACTTACTGCTACCAATACAAGCTTGTGACTGAATCCAGACATTGCTTACTTATTCTGCTATATTTGGATATTCCAAAACAAAGCACAAATAAGTGCTCACACACAAAGGGGATCTTTTTCCTGCCTGTCCAGGGTCTATTGGTGGACCAGCCCAACCTAGCCCAGAACAAAGAGGCATGTAGAAGGTCTTCCTCCACCTTCTGGACCACTAGGGGACCCATCCTGGTGGTAAACCAAAGTGTGTCACCAAAATGGTTTCACCGGTGGCTCCTAGATTAGAAACTTTTGTTCCTAAGCCTTTCAATAGCTTAGAGCGGTGAGGCCAGTGTAAAGTCTGGTTTGAACCAGCACCATCATGCAGATGCCAGTGCCAATCCAAGTTTTTCCATGGTCTTAACCGGTGGACCTAACTTGTGCAGAAAGCCTCTCCTTTCTCTGAACACTTAAAGAAAAATAGTGGCAATTTCATATTATGCCTTTTGTTAAAAACACAAATCTGCAACACTCTCAGAAGCCATTCCTCCATTTATGTCCTGTCTGATCTGAACTGAATACAATGCTGGGGGTGGGACTGGGGAAGTCTTGCAAGAGAATTACACTGAGAAATAAAAGGCTAGGTTAGCATGGGAATGTTAGTCAGCTCCAATTAGCTTCCAGGCTCTATTCCAAGATGCTATTTCACCAACACTGTAGTGAAGATTTCAGAAATAAATGTCAATATAACCTTATGCAGTGCAGCTTGGTTTCTGTTCCATGTAAAGGCAGCTGCTGTGTGACAGTTGTAAGCTGAGAAGTGACATGAGCAAGCAAACAGTTAACAAGAACTTGATGTGCCCACCTGCTTTCTTTGCTGCACAGAGGCATCTGTGTGATCTTCTATACAAGACTCTTTTGCAACCAGACAGTCATTAAAAAGTATATTGTTTCTCTGTCTGAAGGGCTCTTCAGGAAACATTCCAGAGGCAATTTTTCCTCCTGCTGCAGAGAACTGCAGGGGGCAACAGGGCTTGTTTTGATGGATTAATATTATGCCATGACATCAAACAAGGACTTTAGTGTCTCCAAAATGAATGCACAGTAAATCACCCTGATCTAAAAATAGTAAGTAAGGGATGGGGAGTGATATATTCATATAGGACAGCTGTTCAGACTACAGCTTTTTATCTTTTTCCTGAAAGTCTTATGGTCAGATAACCCTTTCCCCATTCACTTTTGTTTACAGAATTTTTATGCTGTTGCATCATAACTTTCCAAATTCTCTTTAAAAAAAGTAGGGGGGTTAAATACAAAATAACCATAAGCACACACAAAATAATGGAACAAAACTTATGCTATCCTCAGGGTTACACTGGAAATTCCTGTATCAAAGAGAGAATTTTTAAAAGTCTTGTATCTTTAAAGCAATTGCATTATCTAGTGATAGATCAGTACTGGACTGAAGGAGGAGGTGAGACAAGGTGGCATTTAGCTTTGTGTTGCTCTGGGCTTCCAACTGCAGTGGTTGGTACACCTGGTTTAACACTAACTATTAATGATGGCACCAGGCAAACACTTTTGAAAAAGCTATTTTGAAAATGGGGCTCCATTTAGATGAGATTATTTGACATTCTGGGACCATACCTCTATTACTGGTTGGAAGTGCCTCCACTTGAAAGAGGCATCCTGATCTGCCATGGGGAAAAAGGCACTTTGAGGCATCATTTTCAGTGGCATCTCTGTGCAGAGTATGGAATCACACCCTGCAAAACAAGTAAGGTGGATGGTGATTGTGCTGGTGAAGGGGCTGGCATGATCACCCAGTGCCACTGAGAGTGGAGATGTGATGGTAGTGGGCATCTTCTTCTGAAGATGGGGATGCCATGAGGTAAGTGGAAATATGGCCTGGGTCTCATCATTGAGTTGGTGTATAAGGAAGAATGTTGTAAAAGGTCTGTTTTACAAGAGGTCTCTTAAACTAAGCAATAACACTGCTTTTCTATCCCACATAACTCCTGGATAGGGATGTGTACAAATATTCAAAACTTTTGCCCATAAATTCAAATGTAAACGTTCAAACAAATTTTGCATTTTTGAATCTATTTGTCTGAATTATTTGGACATTCGTATATGTATGGATATGTACATGATGCATACTTGTCCGTATGCATCTTTCTTGTGTACGGGATGTGTACAGATGCATACAGACACGTATGAATGTTGTTGACTTTGAAAATTCACAAGAATAGATTCAAATATATTCAATTCGAATTGAATGTGAATACGTTTGAATTTTAAAGATTCAAACTGATTTGAATTTTTGGATATTTGAATTGAATCATATCCCAAAAATTGCCTTTGTGCACACCCCTACTCCTGGGTGGGTGCAGTGATAATCAGTACCAATACTTCTAGTTTCCTTTCAACTGTTCACTTGTCTTTTCTGTCAAAAAAAGACAGAGTGCTGCCAGAGTTCTGTCTTTTCCATTAAACCTCACTGATTGAGAAGATTATGGCCAGAATTCTTTATTTCCTGACATATGGGCAAAGAGATCCTAGGTTTATCATCACCACTGAGTTAGATCTTTTATTATTATGTACCAATACTTAAAAATAAATACAGGAATGTGCACTATACAGGGACTCCCTTGAAATCTGACACTAATGCTTATAAATCTTCCTGGCCAGAAATATGTGACAGCAATCTTAAATGATCTGGTCTGGGATGTGATTCACTATCAGCCCTAATTCTGGATGTTATATTGAAATATAATGCCTGAAATGAAAGAATGTCCAAAATGAAGGAATACCTCTTTCCACATAGACCTGTACAGTTATTATGGGCTGCCTCAGGACTTGTGGAATAAATCTGCAGTTAAAGAAAAAAACACAGCTTACCTGCTGTGAAGCGACAAACGGCTGACCTGACTAAAACGCAGCTCTGTAGCTTCCTCTTTGGAAGCTGCAAGAGCTGAGTCAGAGCACATGGTCACACAGGATGACGCAGCCATGATCAGCAGAAGAAGCATACTGAGGGTGTTTTTCCACTTAGCACTAGAGTACCCATTAAGGATGCATTAAGGGCCCATGGGTCCTTAATGGGTCCTTAATGGGTACTGTAGAGCTAGTGGGAAAAAAAACCCTTATAGTGCTGTTACCCTCATAAGAAGGTGGTTGTTCATTAGAGACTGTCTTTGTTGTGAAATTGTCAACATGTGCCAATCATCATCATTATGCAGTTTTTGGTGCCCAATGAAAATTCACCTTTTTGTTCACACATTTACTCACAAGATGGCCCACCTACAGTTTGTTCTGCACTTTTATGCTTGTTTTACTAGTTACAGCATTTTAACTAGCCCAGAGCAAGAGCGTTATTGTTTCAATGATCTTATTCTACTATTTTCCATAGGATCTCAGAGTTAAGAAATACTAAAGGAACAAGTAAAAGTGAGTTTTATACATCATATATGCACAGTAACAATTTATGTTCATGGATGCCCTTCAGTTCCTCTATTGAATGTTGTAATTCTATATATAAACTATTATATCTTTATTATCTCATTTTTAGCTTCACGCTTAGCAAACCAAATGAATTCACTCTTTATGAATCTCTGACCTCCGAAATTTATTATCTGCAATATATTGTTTAATTCTTTGGTTGCAAGATGATCTGTGTGACATGAGCTCCTATTACTGGCTGTTAGATTTGTAATTTAATCTTATTTATGCTCCCTCTTTTCCCAAATGAAAATGTGATCAGAAGGAGATCACAGCTTCTAGATTTTAGGCTAAGCAGAGAAGTCGTCTGTTCTGTGCTCAGACTCCTCCAGCTGGCAATAAATAAGGTGCTGAGCAGCTCATCAAGTCTAAAAATAGCTTTCCCAGCAGCCTTCTTTGCTGATGATTGTATCTCTGCCTCTCTCCTCTCTATGGGCAACGACACACATAGCCCCTAAAAATAGAGGATTATAATCAAAAGGCTGAAAGGCCCTTAACTACAGTGCAGAGACATTAGCAGCTGCAGAAATAATGAAGCCTTTGCACAGTGCAGTTTTTGATTAGAAGACTGCTCTTTTCTTACCCACTTGGATTTTGAGTCTTGAACTAATAGGCCAAATCCACAACACAGACAACTTGCTTGTATTCTAAGGCTGTGTTCAGACATAATAAAAGAGGTGCCTCAGAGGCACCTCAGAGGTTCATCAGAGAGACAGCGTGTGGTTTGCATCTTCCTAAGCCTTTTCTATTCCACTTTTTCTAGCATAGAATGTTTATGAAAAGGGGAAGGGGCAGACTGATGCGTGAAGCCTTCCCTAAGCCACTTCAAAGATGCTTTTTTTTCTGTGTCTGATCACAGCCTTAGAACCTGTTCACACTTACCTCACAGGAATGGTATAATAATAATACCATTTCAGTGAGGTGAAGATCAAGTGAAGCGGAATCCATCCACACTTCAAGGTCTAGTAAAGTCCCAAATGAGACCACCAGCAATTTAAGTGATGATGGCCAGGCTGAATCACCATGGCAATGGCTGTGGAAACATCTGGTGCATGCCTGGATGTTGCCATGTGGTTGGAACACAGCACGCAAGCGTGTAGCCATACCCAGAAGAGGGTACAAATGCGCCTAGCCAGGAGCTCCCTAGGTGCTCCCAGCCAAGCTGTGGACAACATTTTAGTTATCCACACAGGTAGTTTGGACTAGGGAAAGCTTGGTGAGATATGGGATGGCAGTGGCAATAGTGGAATGTAAATGGGCTTCAATATGGAACAGGTGAAACTGTTCCACCTGGTAATTGCAAACAGGATGAAATTACTTAATGGTGAGAATGGAAATGTCACACGTGGACTCTCAGACCAACATGAATTAATATCGTGAGGAGTCTACTTGTATTAAAAAGCTGCAACTGATAGCTGCCTGATATAAAGTTGAATGAAGCCAATAATAGGCTTTTTCTTCCTTACAAGGATTTTTTTTTAAAAAAAATAGTTTTAAGGAACTTTAGGGACAATACTTTGAGTGAGCTCAAATTATTTTGACTTGAAAGAAGCTACTTTGAAGGTCCCAAGTTAGAAATGGAACAACCCTGTTTCAAGCTCAATTCAAATACAGACTTTTTCAGTTTTGCTCTGGTATTTTGAAACAGCTGCATCTGCCCTCTTATTTCCTTCATTAATTGGCAGGGAATTATAAAATTAATAAATAATAATTAAAAATACAATTGGCCATTTGTTCACTGGATGGCAGGGTGTTGCAATGTCATGATTTGGAATATTGCATTATGCACGGACCTAATCACCAGCCACTAGTGTTGGAGTCCTTGCAAGGGCAATGGCAGCCTCCCAGAATGTGAGAATCATGGCAAGCAAATCGTATTAGATCAATTGGTGACTGAAGTCATCAGGAGACTGTGACATGTTTGGCCTTTTCTGCTTTTACTGCCCCTAATCCAGATTAGTGAATCTGAATTAGCATGATTTGGATCAACTGTACAGCAGGTAGACATCTGTATTAATTGGGTTGGATAACAGCAAATACGGCCTAAGGAGAAACGCAATGAAGATGACTTAATTCTATTCAGTATCTGTAGATGCAAATAGGGGTGTAATGCAATTTTTGACATTCGATTAAATTCAAATCAAATATGCAAATGTCCAAATTCGTACAAATAGAGGGGGAAAATGAATTTATTAAAATTCAAACCGATTTGAATGCATTCGTATCTATTCGTATGAATATTCAATATGTATTTGATAATACAAATGTTGACAACATTCGTATGTGTCCATATGCATCCTATTTTTATCCCGTACAGAAGTGTACGGATATGAATAAGATGCGTATGGACACATATGTAACACATATGTATCTGTACACAAATGAATGTCTGAATTATTTGCATGAATGATTCAAAAATTTCGTATTCATTTGAATATTAAAAAATGAATGTTTGGACATTTGATTCAAATTTGAATGTCCGAATTTGGCCAAATTCAAATCGAATAACAAATATTTAGGATATTCTTGCACATCCCTAGATGGAAACTATTGGCAACAGCACTTCCTCATCGATCAAATGCTGCATCTGGATAGCAATCATGAAGTGTCATTACACACAATGTGAAATCACCATTGCCCATCAATGCAACAGTTGTTCCTAAGGCATCTTCACACTCTCACAGCACATGTTCCTTGATACCACACCCGCTATCTTTCTAGTGCCATTTTTCCTGGATCAGACAATTCTAGTATAGTTGTGGTATTTATCAGACCCACCACTGATCTGGGTTATTGCACCCTAAGTATGGATCTGATCCAGATCACCACTAGTCCCATGCAGGCAATGTGGACTACATGGCTCCTCAATCCAGATTACGAAGCCAACGCAGAAAGGGTCTTTATGATGAAATAAAGAATCTAGACAACACATAAAAATTTGAAGTATCACCAGAGTCTTTGGGCCTTTCCACACTTGGCCTTATTCTGGAATCTATCCTGGAACAGGACCTTTTGTCCACTTGCTGGTGCAAGATATGGCAGGCCCCAGGTAAAGGCCAAGAGTGGAAAGGACCTTTTTGTGAAAACTGTTGTTTCTTTTCCACTGTGCATATCTCTAATAAAACTGATATTGACACTGATAAACAGAAATGTATTGATCAAACCAAGTACCATGCTTTCTCTTTTTCCTCCTCCTTTTTCCTCCTTCCTTTTCAGTGGTAATCAGGTATCTTCAGGAGAAGAGTATGACATTAATATCACATTTATTATTAACTTCTTTAAATTCAGAGACTGGAATATCTTCACAACTGAACCACAACATAAAAAATTAATGACAAACTCAACTTCTTAAGTTAAATGAACACAGCCCGAAGTGCTAAGCTACTTGATTGACTCTCAGGCTGGGACATATTTATTCCTGAAAAGAGACTTGTGAGTTGATGAAGAGCTTGCTAATTTTATAGTTGAGGAAACTCACTAACTCAGTGGTGCCGAGAGATACATTTCTAAATATCAGCAATTCCATTTATTTATCAATTTGCTGCCCACCGTTTGCAAAACACAGATCCATCAGTTGTCAAATCTCATTTAAGATGACCACAGCTGTAATTTTTTTCCGAAGAAATCACAGTCATGGGTAATTAAATGGTCCTTCATTCTTACAAAATTTGGGCTGCAACCAACTCGTAGGAGAAATATCTTTTTAAATATAAATTCACAAATCTTTGTGTCATCCTTGTGCAAGGGCTGCACCATGCTAATCTTCTCTGTATCATTCCAATTTTAGTATATGTGCTGCTGAAGTGAGCATGAGAAATGCCATTCTTGTTACTATTTCTCCTTAATATTGATAACATTATATTCAAGACCTGAATGACTGTTATTATAACCATGTAAAGGAGGTTAATATAATTGAAAATGGTTAATAGACATTTTATCGAAGTAATTTTATCAAGACCATCAAAACCTACTGAGAAATTCATTTTAGCCTATCCCAGCTGAGATTCTCAAGCAGTGTTATCAAATGAAGCTCTGAAAATACCTCAGTCTCTCAGATGTATGTTTGCTCTTTGAGGATTCCTTAAGTAAAAAAAAAAAATTACCATCCTTCCGTGGCAGACCTGTCCACAGCTTGAATGGATCAGGCATTTGTATTTTGAATATCCAATCCATCCAGAACCTACCCGGCATTTCACCAGAAAGGTGATACAAGTCAGGTTTGACAGTGCTGGGCTAGATTCAAAAGTCCATTAGCCTGCCTCAATGTAAAATAACTCCTTGCAACCAAAAGATGGATTTAATTAGCAGTTATTAATCTTCAAACCAAAAATATCCCAGTATTATAAGCTGCCCGCTTTACGTATTTCAGTCTCTCACACTCCTAGTGATGCTTTACTTGAGGTTTAAATCAAGTAGGTTAAGTCACTTACAAGTTTTTTCTCACCTTTAGCCGCACTGAATTAAATGGCAATTGCATTCTATAAATGTAGGAATGTAGCTGTCCCACATTAAAAGAGAAGCGGGTCTAGGCAAACTGACATAAAGGGCTAAATTGAATTTAACATCTTTTTTCTTTTTTTTTTGGCCTTTCTATAAAGTGGTAAGGAATTCTCCTCTGGCTGCCTCTTCTTCAGATCAAAGCTTTAAATTTCACATTATATCTTGGCTGTTTAATTTCCATGGACACATAGTGCTAGTTTTAATCTTTAATTTTTTTTAATTGCCAGGTATCACAAAGACAGGTGCTGAGAAAATACTTTAATATCAGATCTAAATCAAACTGCAACAAAGTATTACCTTCTATCTTCAACTACCCATTCTAAGAACTATATGGGCCTTTCTGTACTTCCCTTTAATCTGGATTATGATCCCTCATAATTCCCTTCAGATTCTCATCATTCCAAGCTATATGGAGCCCTTGGGGGCTGCTTCAAAGCTCAGGCAAGCTCTGGAGCTGGTGTAGGGGCTTTGCCTGGACTAGTGCCACCATGCAGGACAGTGCTGTTGCAAACCATACCTTGCCATGTTTGGGACCAGCACAAAGCAAAGTGTTGAATAACTGGACAGTATGTGAGTAAAACAGCATGAACATAAGAACATAAGAGAAGCCTTGCTGGATCAGGCCACAGCCCATCTAGTCCAGCATCCTGTCACACACAGTGGCCCACCAAATGCTCATGGGCATCTCAAGCAGAGACAAGGACAAATCTTCTCCTGCTCTCGAGTCCCAGCAGATGGCCTTAGAAGCGCCCCAGTTCCTCCCCCCCCACCTTTAAAATTCTTCAAGACCTTATAGTGGCTTAGACTGATTGCCAGATTCCTGCCCCCAATTACATGCGAGTCACATGGATGTGGACAATTGCTGTAGAATTCCCTTTGCTAGCACAATGTCATACAGCCTGCTCAGGTGCTGCAGGAGAAACGGGTAACTTCAGCAGTGGGCCCACAGTACACCAAGCCCATCTGTCTTCCACTGCCTTCTAGAGTCTTCCTAAGGTCATGTTTGTTACTCCATGCCATCTAGCCATCTTCTCCTGTTGTCCCTTTTTGCTTTTGCCTTTGCAGGGCTCCTGTTTGTGTTTAACTGTCTGGAATGATATAAGTTTTACTTTTCCACAGGTAAAGAGGATCAGTGTGCTCTGGAAAGTTCCTAGATGCTCTGGGACAGAGACAGCAGCACAGTGTCTGTTCACAGCATCCCAGAATGCCCCAGAACCCGCATGGTAAGTGCGAACAGGTCCAGGATGTTTTTTTTTCTTTGTAGTATATCCTGTGTTCTCAGTATGTGGCCAAAGTGACCAAACAGGGTGGATTTCCATTAGTATTGGCTGATCTGATCTCTTTGCAGTCCAGGGGACTCAGAGTTTTTTTTTCTAGCATTAAAACTCTAATAACCATATATGTTACTACTGGGAAAACCATAGCTTTGACTATGCAGACCTTCTTTGCAAGGCGATGTCTCTGCTTTTTTATATGCTATCTAGGTTTGCCATAACATACCTCCTAAGGAGCAAGCATCTTTTAATATTGAACAGCATCTGCAGTGATCTTTGAGCTTAGGAAAATAAAAAACTGTTACTGCTTCCATTGCTTCCTGAATGCCATGATCTTAGGATTGTTGTTTTTAATTTTGAGCTTCAAGCCAGCATTTTGACTGTCCTCTTTAACCCTCATTAAGAGACTTCTTAGTTCTTCTTCACTTTCTGTTATCAGAGTGATATTGTCTGTGTATCAGGAATCTTAGTTCCACTTTCTGATTAATGTAGCTGGCAATTCACACAATGTATTCTGTATATCAAAAAGGCAACAATATACAGCTCTTCCACACACTTTTTCAATCTTGAACCAACCCATTGCTCTAATTGTTCTAACTGTTGCTTTTTGACCCATATACCGATCCCTCAGGAGGCAGATAAGGTGATCTGGTATTCCTGTTTCTTGCTACAGTTTGCTATGATCCACCCAATCAAAGGCTTTATTAGTCTGCATTAGGTGAAAGGCTTGTTAGCATTTGCAGGATGTTAGCAGCGCTGTGCTGCATTACAAGGAACTGTCACATACTGATCTTCCAACAGAAGGTGAAGGAGATGGGACCATGAGAAATCCCAATTACTACAAAGTGGAAAAGAAATCCCTCAGTGACAAAGTCACTATAATACTATAGTGATTATAATATTATAGCAACTATATATCCCTCCCTCCCAGGAAGATAGTTCAAGTTGTTGATCTAAAATACTTTAACCCAGGGAAGAATGGGGACACTAGTATCACATTATTTAATGGAAAGTAGAACGACAAACAAAATTAAAATCTAGAGGTTATTCTAACCTATAGGAAGTTGACTTTTTCATTTTCTATAGGTAAAGATGCAATAATCATGAAAAGCCTCTCTTCTGCCTGATTATATAAAGTAATATATAAAATTGTTTCTTCAGGATTTGGCATTCTTAATGGGATTAAACAATATGGTTCTCTGTTGGTCTGTGGTCACACGTAAGGTTTAATCCAGCTTCAGTCTACCTTCAGAGCAATAGAACACATCAGCAAAATGACCAGTGATTTTCTTTTATTGTTATTTATCCCCAAAGTGAATTTTCTGAGTTATTTTACACTGAAAGAAAACAGCTTGTCCCTTTGCTGATATATTCTCTCACTTTGAAAGTGGACTGAAGCTGGATTAAACCTTAGGTGTGACTACAGCCTTGGTGGTCACTTGAACCTAGTACCTCAGCAAACTAACTATAAATAGTATAAGACATGATGTTACCAAATGTAGAGCAGAATTTTGGATAATTTGGATTAATTTGAAGCCCCAAAATACACCAAATGTAAATTCCCAGGGAATTTGTAGCCAGATCATTTACACAGGCTTTTACATAACAAAAAAATAACATAAACAGAGACAAAGCTCATTTCAAAAAGCCAGTATTTCTTAAATCATTAGAAAAGAATTTATTAGAATACAGAAGAAAAGTTAAAATGAAATGTAAAACCATCTCAGAGACATATCTCATTTAAACATTCAAAAGAACAGAGACAGACATGCAAAATCCCAAACATTGCTAAATAAATGAGCATTTCCCATAAAGCTACGTTTATGCATTAAACTGAGTCCATCCCATCCTATTAAAACAACTAGTTTGTAATTATGCAGCAGAAATTCCCAAAATGCCATAAAATTGCCTTTTATGGGTAAAAACCTAAGAAATAAGAATAAAATTCCCACAAGAACAATTTCAAATCTTAAAGAAAAATATATAAAAGCCAGGAAGAGAATAGAAAATTCCTAATACTAGAAAAATTCCCTATACCTAACACAAAAATTAAGATATATAGGGAGGAGTGAAATCGAGGAATCTTTTATCTCACCAACTTGTGTTCTTAAAGAAGTCTTCAGCTCGCCCAGGAATCCAATTAAAAAAAAAACTTCACAGATGTAGGATTTCAGTAAACCATATCCATTTCAGGAACAAAAATAACTTTAAAAAATAAATTCAAGGTTCTTCACAAGAAATAATAAGCAAGTTCTTCCAGCCTCACCTAAAATCAGAATGCAAGCAGGAAATTCAAACTACTGGTACCCTCTCACATAGAAAAAAAACCCCACACCCATTTCCTCTCAAACAGGAAAAAAAAGGAGGGGGGAGAAAAACCCATGACATGGCAAAAGGAAAATTCCTACCTAATTTAACTCCTAAGCTAAGCTAAGCTAAGCTAACTCTAACCCTAACCCTAACTTTTACCTGTTTCTGATGCCTATTTAACACTATTTAACCCAGAATTTGTGACATCAGAATACATCCTTTTGAAAGGTATGTCTTGCCAAAAACCAATGTATTCCCATGGAAAATCCCCAAAGCCCACTATGAACGTGATCAAACGTACTACAAATTAACCCAGATTTCATCAACACTTCCTAGTAAAACAAATAAAAAGGTAAGACAAGATAATATTGTTTACCATAGAAAGATATATATCATCCCAAACCCAAATATTTTATTTCCTCTTGGTTAATTGTTAATTCTTGTTCTCTGAAAGAAATCCCACTTGGGTAATCCAATCAAGCCTAGAAGCAAACCCTGAGTTAATCTTCCTCTATGCCCACAATGAAACGCCACAGAAAAGAAATAAATAGAATATAAAACCATCTTATTTCAAAAAATAAGGTCAAATAATTCCCCCAAAAAACCCTTTAAACTTCTGTTTCTCCTTTCAGATTTTATAAGGAAAAACTCAATCCTTACTATTATAACACTATGTGTTTATATGGGGTGTTTTTCCACTGGAAAAATACCCATGATTACAAAAGCCACTGTGCCTTTGTGTACTTTAAATTAAAATTTCTAATAAACACTTCTCCTGGTTTACTTTTAGCTTGATCCCTTCAACTTGACTCAGTCAGGGACTGTAAACACAAGTTTATCTAAGGTGTAAAAGCGGGTCATGTCAAATGTAAAATCTTGACATTCTAGTACTGGTAACTTTTTAAACAGACTTTCCACAGTTTGGCTAGTAAGTCCAAATTACTATATATTTTAATTTACCCAGATCTTTCCCAAAATCCATTCCATTTTATTATTCATCATTTTATTAAAATTAGGCAAACCAATCTCTGTCCCAGTTTCTATGTCTCCCCCCACCTTCATTATTTAAAAATCTGTTATCCCAAAACCAGAGAAAAGCTTTCTAGGTGTCAGTTCTCTTCCTTGAATTAATCAAGATTAAATTACAGACAGTCTGTAACTAAAGAGAGGGAAAAATGTCCTCCTTAAATTTCAGGCTTGTCTTTTCAGACAAATATGGAGTCAGTTTTGCTATATTCCGGCTTTTCCATGTTTCATGGTCTGCCTTCAGCTTCTAATTATATCAATTATAAAGCTAAATTCATAAATCAAAACCCTGTTCAGTACATTTCAAATTCAGGTTTTGCAGTCAAAATTTTGTATGATACCTGTACACCCAAAGCTGATACTTATGCACCCAAAGCTAATCTGGTTACAATGATAGAAGAAGAAGAAATAAAGAATTGGCTTTTTTCACCCCACTTTTCTCATCCTTAAGGGCACTCAAAGTTGCTGACAAAGATTTCTCTTCTTCTCCTCACAACAAACACCCAATGAGGTAGGTGGAGCTGTGAGAGGTCAGGAGAGAGCTGGTCACCCAGCTGGCTTCATGGAGGAGGGTGGAATCGAACACACTGAGTGCAAGATATGAGCTCACTCTCTAATCACAAGACCAAACAGTCTCACCTTTCTATGCTTGTTGGTTTACCAGTTAACAAAAAACTAAAAATCAGAAGCCTGTGCCTTTCTCTCCATTTAACACAGAACTTAAACAATTAAATGCGAACTCCTCAGGGATATCAGCTCTGCTAATACAATGCATTTGGAGGTGGAAGATGAAACAGTCCATCGATATAGTTTCTGTGTTCTAGAGAAAGTATGATTTCAGTACAAATACAGTTGAGTAGAAGGGAGAGAAAGAGAGAAAAATGCAAGAGGATAGATCTGAGGTTTTCCGTGAATTATAATTTTTTATCATGATCAATATTTTACCATATGCATCTATCTGCAGCATGTGTTTCATAGAATATAAATGTATTGATTTGCAAAATGTTCTATAATTTGCATTTTAAAATTTATTTATAATACTAGTGATTGAAATATTGTTGTAATGTGGTACTCCTTAATGTTAGCACATTAAGCAACTGCCTCCTTCACCCTACATTACCAAGACAACTCTAATAATTATTTGATGATTATCAATTGATAGCGTCTCAAGAATCTGTAATAAGAATCCCAAAATCTTCCTAGCCCGAAACTACAAGCTACTAAGACTTTTTCTTCAGCACAGGAGCTACTGCCAAATGCACCAAACTATTATTATAATTCTTACTATTTTGATCAGTATGGAAATGTCTATCATTTAGCAATAAACCACACCCAATAAGATTCCAATACTTCTGTTCCAGCTAAAAGCTTTGGGGAAAGAAACTTATTTAAATTTGCACTCTGACAAAATCTGGTTCTGGTGGTGAATGTCAGAAGAAGATCTTGGAGTCCTGGGCAGGATCCATATGGTACACAGGAATCCAAAGGGTGGGAGATCCTACACCCTCTCAGCCACCATCCTGTCACAGAGGGCTGGAAAATGGTATCTAAAGCTTTGACAGTGCTTTCTGCCACCTTTACGCCCGTTTACCACCATGTGGACGTATCTCCATGTCATTCTGCCATGATCAACCTCTGAGGGCAGTTCTTGCATCTCCAAAAGTAGGCATGGGCAGAAACATCAATAGTGGGGAACAAGAATTCTTTGGTTTTGATGTTTGTGTAGCCACAGGTAGGAGTGTATGCAAATAGTACACTTCCTGTTTCAAGGGCTCGAGCAAGTTCTCTGCCCCCCCTCCAAAAAAAAAAAAAGAGGATTTGCCATCATGTGGATCATGGCATGGTGATTAAGGCTGTGATCAGAATCTTACTTTGCTGGGATAAGGCCTACATGCCAGCTTCTGCATATGAATAGTTAGGATTTTGCTAGAAGCTGATGTTAACATCAAGTGTGCTGTAGTTGTCAAAAAGATAAATTCTGTGTTGATTATAAGGAAATTGAAAAATGCAAAATTCATAATGACTTTATGCAAATCTGTGGTGTAACATTGCTAAGAATATTATCTACAGTTCTGATTCTCAAGGAGGATATTGAATAGTTTGAAAGGGAAATAAAAGGAAAACTAAAATGATCCAATAATTTGAGCATTTCTTTATGGGGAAATGATTTGAGTTGTTTTAATGAAGAATTCTTGGATAACTTTAAAGGGTAAAATCAAAAAATACATGGAAGATAAAGCTATTTTTGGTGACTAATTATGATTAGTTCCAGCATCATTTCCAAAAGCCTCAGAACCAGATATATGCACAAATGTGAAATTGCCAGTTTTGTTCATAATGTACCTGTCCAGCCTGGAACTGAGAACTAGTTGGTTGGTCCATTGAACAGTTCAGGAATTCACCCCTTTCCTCCCCTTTCCTATACAGTTTCCCTCCAGTTTGATCTGGTCTGGTCTGGTCTGTCCCCAATCTCTTTCCATCATGCCCCCACTTCCTATTCTACTCTGTAGTATATGTGGCCTCTCTCCAGTGGTAGGTAACCTCTCCAAACTGCATTTGTGGCCTTATCTGGTCTAACATACCTCACTTTCCACATGGTCCATGCTGGACATCAGCTGTCATCTACTAGAACTTGTTCAAGTGCAGGACCATGGGTCACCCCATTGCTGGCTTCCTGGAATGCCACAAAAATGGCCAATCATGCATGATTTTCTGGGATAAACCATGGTTCTCCACATCCAGAAGGCTTAGTAAGTTGACTAATGAAAAGCTGAGCATCTGGCAGCTGTAGACAGGTGTGGGCTGCCTGGAGAATGACTCATAAATGAACCAGGTAAGGCCATAAATGCCAGAGGGAACCTGCACATAAAGGGGGAAGGAGGATCAAATTGAATGTTCACTTTGGCTTGATACCCAACCGAACTCCTCCAGTTAGACGTCAATTCAGTTTGGTATCAGATCCCTTGACCAGTTCTAAACAGAAGTTCAGCACACCTCTACTAGTAGCTGATAGTGAATCATGGTGGGGAGGCAGGTATCTTCATGCTTTGCATAGTGGCAAATGGTAAAATGGAACTGGTGAAAAGCAGCAATTAATACTTTGGTTACACTGAATCAGATTTTGATAGGCTGTGGATCAGAACACAGTTTAGCATAACGAAAGACAAAATACTAATCATTGCTTCAGTTCTGGCCCTTTCTGCACTGGCCCTTTTTCTGGATTATATCTTGTAATAGGGACCTGCCACCTACACGCTAGTGCAGACTATGCAGTCTGCAATAGTCTGCATCAAAATGCAGATGGCAGGGCCCTATTCTGAGACATAATCCATAATAAGGCTCAGTCCAGAAGGCCCTCTTTTTCACTGGATGCTGGTAGCCTGCACCTTCTAACAGGCATCTGTAGGGTCATTGGTAGGCCTTAGCCTGACCCACAGCATTACCATTTTTCAGAGTGCTAAATGTAATCAAAAGTGCTGTGGTATAAGTGCTATATAAGTCAACAGCAACAGAATCACTATAAAATTTGTGATAAATTTGATGTACATATAACAAAATCATTTGCACATGTAACAAATTCATTGACAAATGTAAGCTGCTTGTGTTCTACAATCTGAGACATGCACATGTGCGAGGAAAGCCACAAGCCAAACACTTTAATTCCACTGAACTCTTAATACTGCACATGTTTGAAAACTTGGGAAAAGGCACCTTTTCCGAATAAGACCATTTGCTCCTTCAGCTCAGAATCATTTCCACCAAATGGCAGGCAGCACCCTTCTAGGATTTCAGATAAGAGGTCCAACCCAGCTGTATCTGCAAATATCAAGGCTGTTACTTTTTTTCTCTTCTTGAAAAGTCTATGCTATAGTAGTGTGCCTCAGTTGAGGCATAAGTCCCATCATAAACAATATAGCTTTCTTTTGGATAAATATGTAGCAGGTAGTACTATGCCCAAGAGTCTAACCCATAAAACCATTTGACATAAATACTTGCTACAGCCATGAATTAAAATATGTTTAATAACAGTATTTTTGATTGTGAGTCAGAGGATAACAGGTACTTTTTCACTGACATTTTGGAAGCTACTCTGGGAGTCTTTTTGCCTGACAAAGTGCTAAGAATACAGTATTTTAAAATAAATAGCCTGAGCTGTGTTAATGCTCGATCTCTCTCTTTTTTAAAAAGGGATGGCATATTACTGAACCATAATATGACTGGTGCTGATAGTTTCCTGCATGGTAAGAAAAATGAATTATTACTGTACTTTTATTTTTAATATTCTGTTGCTGCCTCTACTGGGCAGCTAGTCCCATTTTGAACGAAGCTTAAGGAAACTGTAAACATGAAGTGAAATGATTTGATCGCATTGCAAATGCTCCATACCTTGGACGTGCTGACAGCTCAACAGAGCTAATGTCCTTTCATTTAAGAGAGGTAGCCATGTAATCGTTCCAATTTCTCTTTCAGCCTCCAGTGAAATAAGGCCAATGCTATCTGAAGAGACTAAAAATAATATTATTTCCCCTGACAGATTTTACAAACATTCAGCATTTGCTCCTGGATAGTACTAAATCTTAGAAGTAACTTCATAACATTATTAATTTTGAACAGTAGAAGAATCCTTCCAGTGCCAAAAGGGCAAAGAATGAATCACAATTTGCCTATGTCCAGATGGCCACTAAAGACTGCCTGGTAAGAGGCCACCTGGGACATGGTGACTGCATGTTGTTGCTGCCATCAGGTCTGCAGACAGCCTGCAAGGTGAGACCCTTTTCCACCTCGGAGTTGCCCTGCCAGTAAACCCAAGTAAAGCACTTCAAGGGCAGATTTTGTCCTTGCATATTCCCACTGCTGTTGTTTGGAGAAGACTTCCACAACCATTTGCTGAGTGGAAATGTTGAGGCCTGACTTTGCTGGCTGTGTACATGCCATGCCATGCCTTCCAGTCCAGCACCATGCATTTAAATACTGGTTTAGAGTGGATATATAAAGAACACCTTTAGGTAGTCCAAAGAAATAGACACATAGTGTAACTACAAAGAGCTGTGGTGTTCTTTTTTTAAAAAAAAAAATTTGCAATTTTGCATGAGTCTCCAAACATCTGTTTCTTTGAAAGGTGACTTCAAGAGACAAAGAACCTCATCCATATATACATTTGAAGTGTGTTTGAAAGAGAGAGATGCAGGGTTCTCTCAGACTCTTTCTGCACTGTGTCGTGGACTGAATCATGGTCCATTTCTTAGAACAAACCAAAAAGTCCCCCCTTCCCCTAAGTTCTGCCTGCACAGGACAAAACATAGACCAGACTAGGGCCATCCTGGGGCCAGTTAGCACTTGGGGTGCTTCTGCATTGGCCACTTAACACCCATTAAGCACCCAGTAAGGATGGGTTTTAAAAACCTCATCCACACTACAACACCCATTAGAGACACATGCATCTGCATTGGCTCTCACATGATGTGTCTCTAATGGGTGTTAAGAGCCCCTTAATCCTGATTAAGGGAAGACTACCTTGGAAGTAGTCTTAATGGGTACTTAATGGGTATTTGTGCAGTTAAGACACATCCATTTAGGATGCATCCGCACCTGTACAAGTGTCCTTAAGTGGGCCCTCCCCTTGGCCTCCATGATTGGCTCCTCTGGAGCCAAGCATGGCAAGCTGGGGGCCTCCTATCTTGGAGCTTCTGATCGCCCCAGAAGCTGCAGATCGCAGCTTCTGGAGCCGGGGGGTCTTCACCTACACCCCCTCTACCCACCCCAGGGTTAGCACACATGATCCCCTCCTTACCTTCAGGCAGCCAGGCCAATTCTGGCTGCTGGGGCCCGGCACGCTTTGTGCATGTGTGCAGCGCACCTCCCTATTGGCATGCACTGGCCAATAGGGAGAAGTGCTGCACGCATGCGCAAACAGGGGGGAGGGTCTTGGGAGGACAGATTGAGGTGGGTGCTGTGCTTCCCTTGTGGGTGCAGACAGAAAGGGTCTTAGTAGATCAGTATCTACTAGATATAGATCTACTAGACATGGATTTCCAAAATACGGATCTAATAGAGCCAGTGTGGAACCACCCTTGGACTCTTAGTACTTAGTACTTAAGTAGTGAACATCTGGGAAGGTGCATTCGCACCTGCAGGAGATGCTAAAAAATTTTAAGCTTCCCCTGCTTGCTCAGATGTTCAGTAATCATGCACTAGTGGTGGAGCATAAAATTGTGCTCCACACGTACCCAGAAACTTACCTGGGAAGATCAATTGGGAAGGTCATTAGAGCTGCCACACAAGTGTGTTGGTAACTCTGATGACTCCCTGACATAACTGTGACTGCGCAGGACATCAGTGTCATCATAGCATTTGCCATCAAGACGGGCACCGCACTCAAGAAGGTGGCACCCAGAAGAGGAGCAGCCCTGCAATTGAACACAGGTGAGTGTTCGATCACGCTGGGGATGGGCTAATTAAGGTTGGTTGATTTCACACCTTTCCTGTCCACTGAACAAGAAGGAGAGTGCAAAAACATACCTGGCTTGGATTGCCAGTAGACCTCTTTTTTGAGGTCCACTGGTCTACTATGAGGTGGTACACCAGACCATGAAGGCATGATGATACAACACCTTTTTGGTCCAGTATAACATGAAGGACTAATTTCAGTGGTGCAAAAAGGCACACCAATGAAATGCTCACTGCTGGCTCTGAAGCTGACGCATACTTCAGAGCTCATGTGTAAACTGGTGTGGAACAGGCATACTGCTCTGGTCCAGAATACTGAGGGAGGGGGGAGTGTGTGCAGATTTTGCCTCAGTGTGAAACAGGAAGCAGAAGCAAGATCACTTTCTCCTACCTTTATGTAGTTTTGTTACACGACCCAGTACTGATAGCAATCACTGGTGTTTACATGCTTGCCATTTACTTAGATAAGTGCCCAAAAATATAATGAAACCTCCAAAAAGGAGAATTCAGTTCAAAGCAAAATTTAATTTCAGCTGATCATGGCCTAGTAGCATGTGTGCTTGTTCCTCATGTGTGCAAAAGGTTGACACAATGCAGTAATACCTATGTCACAACAATATGTAGATTTAGCCACAGAAAGAAAGAAAGAGAGATCCTTTGTCTTTTCTCTGGTGGCTGCATGAAAGTTAGGCTCCGTGATCATTATAGCTGAATGGTTTAATTGAGGTGGGGAATATTTAAAGCCATATATTTCAGTGGGATTGAGTTTTTTCCCCTTATGACAACTATAAAAGTGCTGATTCTTGGTTCTTTTGAATTTCTGCCCACATTAATTTTGCCCACAACAATAGTTTTCACTTTTGTATGATGATTGCATGTTATTGCTTTTTTGTGATTATTGGTTTCTGAATACATGCAAAGTATCCCAGTCCTGCTAAGTAAGCTCCATTGTCAAATCTGTGGGAGATTTCCTCTTTACCCTAACAAAAACAATAGTCCACCAATAGCCCTGTCTTCTCTTGCACCTCTTCCCTGTGCTCTATGATTCTCCTCTTCTCATGCTTCTCTCATCCATAAGGTGCAAGTGCATTCACTGTCCAGAACAAAGTGAGAAACTGTTCAAACAAAGGAAGCAGTGTAGAAGTTGCATATGCATTCTTACCTAGCTTGTGTTTCCACAGTGTGGGCTATTCCATTCAGTGCTAGTGTGGGCTAAAGACCCTCTATATAATGGGTGGCCTACACCAGCCCAGCTGTCAGTTTTGGAGATGTGCCACAGTCCTTGAGGCTGGTGCTCAGACTCCAAAGGTTGCAAAGTTTTTGTTCCTGGCCTTCGGAGTTTCCAAGGGGGCCCTTTAGGGAAATGTGCCACTTCTAGCATACATGTTCTGTATTTGTCTCACTCTTCCACACTAGGGTCCCTAGTCTGCCAGGACACCTAATCTATGAGTGGAAGTATGCTAAGAGGTGGTAGAGGGTTCCCCTATCTCGTGCCGGTTGACCTCATCTAGGATTAGGGCATGCTAGGAGGTGGCAGGGTTTTCCTTAACCTGCACCATGTAAAGGGGAGACCTCTGGACTCTTTGTAACCCACACTAGTGGTCTATGTGGAAAGGGCCCGATTCTCGGACTTCTCGTGTTGTTCTCAGAGAAATCTGGAAGGTGGAATTTTTTTTGGAGACTCTAGAAAATGTTAGGGTTGATATTCCTATTAGCCAGGATTTTGAGCAATTTGAGGCCTGAACCAACCTATCTACTCACTCACTCTTCTTACATTATTTTTAGCTTCCATGTGAATTTTAATGCCATAGCTCTCACTCAGTATACCTGTTGACCTACTTTGTGATTTTTTTAAAAATGTGTTTTTGATGTCAACATGCTTCTGAATTTGAATAAGGGAGAAGCTTCTCCTTCTCTTTGAAAGCAGCTGGTTGGATAAAAATAATTCATCTTTAAAGGCATTTAAGTAAATGGTTGTTATGGGCCAAGTACCATTACACAATGTAGTTCAGTGCTTATGATTTGGGCTCTAGCTTAGCTATGGTATGTCGCAGCATTGATTGGAATGATTTTGGAGACACAGAGTTTATGGAAGTTGTAGAAACAAATATACTCAGGAATTTGGCATTCAAATGAGGCAATGGCACATTTTCAGAAGAGCCAGCAATTTCCAAATCCATAATGTGACAAACACAGAGGAAGCAATAAGAAAACTCTCGAATGACAAACTTAAACAGCAAATCAACCATGTCTAGGGAAATACAGAAACCATTTCATGCAAGAATTCATTTACATTAAGGAGACTTATTTTATATGTTCAAGCTTCATAACTGCGCAACTGCACTCAGTTCCTACAATGTTTGGTTTAGTTTTGCAGCTGTGGGTTTTTATCAGAATATATTATCTTTATTATTTGCATGGGAGGCAGTAAACTTTACTACTTATGTTGTCTGAAATTACATATATCAGCCAAAGTACTAGTCAGGGGATAGGAAATTATAAATCCAAGTACGGTAGACATTTCCTGAGAAACAAGATTGGTACTTCAGTGCCTGTTTGCTTCACTGTGAACATGAGAGCACCTAATGAGTAAATCTGATCTTTCAGTTTCATTCTTTTGTTTGTTAGTCCTTGTTCAGACACCTCTTAGTGCAAACATATATCAACTGGGTTGAATGGGGAAGATGCCCTATTATTGAACAAAGTTCCTATTTGACTTGCAGAGGTTGGACTTAACCATAAAGATCCATAATATGGGGAAGCAGGTTCTTGCTTACCACCTAGTGACCAGTGATGTGTCCAGACTTGTTTATACTGTGCTGCAGAATGCGCAGTCAGGACCGGTGCATCACACACAACAATCAATGGATTGCTGTGGTGGCAGATTACCTGATCGTTGCTGCATACTAACTTTAATGCTGGTCTAAGGACATTCACTGCTCAGTATAAAGAAAATTTGAATTTTCTCACTAGTCTGGGCTAGGGGTGTGCACGACTAACCATAACATTCAAAATCTGATCGAATTAGTTCAAATTTGGGCATTCAAATTCAAATCGAATGTCTATAAATTTGAATTTAAACATTCAAGTGAATTTTGAATTTTTGGAACATTCGTATGAATTATATGGACATTCTTATGTGTATGGATATGTACATGATGTCTAGTTGCCCATGAGCATCTTGCCTGCATCTGTACGCATTCCAAAAATTGCATTTGTTCACACCTCTAGTCTGGGCAGAATGGTGAGAGCAGCACAATGAGAGCAGGAGGACAGTTCAAATGCGATTGACTCCCTCAGCCCACGTGATGTCGTGTGCCGACTCAGCTCTCACAACTTCCAGTGGGAAGCTACAGAGCTGCATTTTGGATTGGGATGGCTGGTTATCGCTGCACAGCAGGTAAGCTGCACTTTTATCTTTAACTGTGGAGTTATTTTGCAAGTCTGGAGGCAGCCCAGGTAGGCAGGTCAGCTTGCGTGGAGTCCTCCCCACTGTCATTAGGTGTATTATATTTCTAATCAAACTATACTAAAGAAAAGTATGTATTTAAGTTCAAAAGATGGGGGGAAGCAGATGAAATAATATTTTTAAAATGGTATAAGAAAATTTGGGAAATACTGGTTGATAAGGTTATAACAGTAAAGAGGAATGCCGTTTTAAATGTTTGCAAAGTAAGAAATGTAAAGAACTATGGAAATCTCTGTGTGAAGCACTATCTAATATAAGGAATAGGTACCTTCTTGGAAAAGAAGCAAATGAAATAGAAATTTATGGAAGAATGAAAGAGCTCTACTTGGTGAAGTATAGATGTGTGATGTTGTAACGAAACATATTACTCTGTAAGATATCGTGTAAAATTTATTAAGAAAACACAAAAGAAACACTGGTGATTACACTTTTGATTCTGAATGCATGTATATGGATTAGCGTAATACATAAATCTATGCCTTTTCTTTTGCAATTGGCTTCTTTTCCTATAATGCATAAGTGGCCACCCTCACTTCTACAAAGTCAGTGCCTGGCTTCTTCCATACTGTCTTCATGTCTCCTCTTCAATATATACAGTGCTTAGGGAGTATTTCCATAACAGATAAGAACAGAAAAAACTAAGCAGCTATGGTTGCTGTTGAGTATTTTTCTTCTATCTATTCAGTCTGCCGTGAATCTGATTTCATCGCTGTCTTTCACAGTTTAGTTTTGGCCTTCATTAAGGCCATTGCCCTGCATGAAATGATTCAGTCTTTGAAGGAACAGAATGGAAGAGGGTCTTGTTTTAACAATACCTTGTCCTTCTTGGATTCTGAATTAAGAATTATATTCAGCTTTTCAGGGTTATTGTGTACCATGCATTTGAAGGTAAAACCAGTATTGGAAATTAACTTTGAGGAAGAGATAAACTTTTATTTGTTGAATGAATATTCAATACTGGTCCCATTCTGAATATTTTTTTTTCCCAATGGAGCTATTTTAATTCTTGATACTGTGTTTCCAAATTTCTTTTGCCTAAAATTTTCTATTTTGTATTTAATGTTTCTTTATGGTGGACTTACGTATATTAATTGTACTGTGGACAACTAATATGTCTCTCTTGCACACTTCTTGTGCTGTCACAAGAAAGGAATAATGCTAAGAGCTTCTAAAAAGTAAAAATGCATAAAAGTTGACATTACTGGTAATGCTCAATTAAATTACAGTCAAACAAGCTAGATATATGTATGCTAGCAAATTTAGACCCAAATATATTTAACATGTATTTGTATATGGTACTTTTATCTTAAGCTGGCCCATCTTCCCAGTCTAAGGCTTTCCAGACAGGAGGCGAAAGGTGGGCTTTTGAATCATAGCTATAAATGTAATTTTGCTGGCAAGGAAGTAGGTCAGAATGTTACATTTACTGGTCACAAATGGATGAGGAACTGATAACCTTGTACTTCCATTCATTAAGTAGAAGAGAATGAGATTGAGATTCATGAAGAGGAGACTGAAAATTGACTACTGCCCACTTACATTCCAAAAAGATTCTTTAAACACATGACAATCTGGAACTGCATGAAACCAGTGTTGGACTAGCTGTAGGAATTTACAGGAGATGTCCAGTTATGGTATCCTCATGTGGGCATTAAATACCTTATATTTCATACCAACAGTACCAAGGAAAAGTCTTTCTTCCTAATCTATTAACAAATGCTGTTCATGATAGTCCCTTTAGCTGTTTGATGCCTGGCTGTAAAATTTCACAACTTCCATAAATTGCAGCCCATTTGTTATTACAACTTTTCATTGCTCCCCTTGCTACTGACCTTGCTGAGAAGGCATCTCTATCCACTATAACCACAATATGGTTTTCTCCCTTCCAAGACAAGAAACATGTTTAAAAATTAAGAATTCACTTTTCTTCTCTGTTAGATATTTAAAATGTAACTCAAGTCACTGTGTAGTGAACCAGCCTTTAAAGAGAAACAAGATTATAAAGGTAGAGGGACAAGTCTCCTCTCTCTGGACCTGGGAAGATCACTGAACAGGTAGTTTGCTACAGTCACCATTGTCATGATGTCAGGAGAACAGATGATGGTGAAAAGTACAGTCATACTCATTTTTCACATTGCGCAAAGAACAACTCCTATGATGATTTCTGCCCTCTGCACAAGATGGATATCCTCTGAGGGTGAGATTGTGAGTGTGTACCCATGGGGCTGCCAGTGTCTCGCAGTGGATTCGGGGCAGCCTTAATGTGAATCTTAATTCACATTAAGGAGTCCCCATGGCAATGGAGGACAGGGCGGGTTCAAGGCAAATGCGCGCGTCCCCATGAAAACCGTGGTAAATCCCTGCATTGGGATGCTGTGGCTTTCTCCACCCACCCCTTGCCTGAGCACTTAATCGCCCAAGTAAGGGCTTGATTTTACCCCAAAGGATCACCTGACAGCTAACTAGCTGAGGAACTGTCAGGTGGGTATAGGGCTGTCAAGAGCACTATGAGAGCTCCGGTAAGATGATTAAAACAGACACAAAAGCCATGTCTGTTTTAATCATTTCAGCGAAGCTCTGCTTGGGTGCATGACAGCTGCTATACCCACAGCATTAGCAGTGGGGACAGAGAAACACTGCCTGCTAATGCTGCGATCATAACCTGGGAGTGTCCCTATGTCCCAAGAATAATCCATTCTTGCCCCATAATTAGGGGTGAGAACAGTTATAAAGTGGGGGGTTTTTTTGTTTCGGATTTGAGGATTTTGTCCCTCATGTAGCCCAAATCAGGGCTTTGCATGGGGACTTTCGTGAGGTGAACTCACATTTGCCTCACAGTAACCTTACCATGGGGACGGGGTGTGTGTGATTCTCTTTGAGCTTTCCCATGGTGTTATAAATGTGCCTTGTGGATCCTGCCTGAGAAGCTGTTTTCTTTAGTGGTTATGCATAAGAAACATAATGTTATGATATAGAAATCTATTCAAGACCCAGCTGCACCTAAGTTTAAATATGCTTTCAATCATCTGACTAATTTTGACTGAGATTTCCATTTTCATGGATTGCTTGTTATATTTTCAAAGCTATTTCAAAATGAGTAGCTGTGAAACATATTCTCACACATTCTTATACCAACTAAAATGTAGAGAAAATGTATGCACTCTTTATGAAAATATATCCATTATACACAAAGTCTTAATTGTTCCTGGATAGTAGGAACCATATGAACCTGTGTGAAATCATACAGCTGGGTGAGGAAATACAAATACAAAGGTGGAACTGAAAATGGAAAGAAAACTATCAAAGAAAAGGGGAAAAAAAGAAAACTCTTCATAAACATTGCAACTCCTTACTTTAGGGCACTTATTATTTTGAGTGGTTTCATTTTAATTTGTTTTTACTGTTGCAACCTGCCTTGTGGGTTTTGGGTATAGGGTAGAATAGAAACAAATGAACAAACAAATAAACATATCCCTTTCTTATGTTTAATGCTTGGTATGAGTCAATGTGAGATCAACAGAGGTTACTCTGAAATAGATTTCTTAACTGCAGGGGATAGGAGTGGCAGGAAGAAAGTTGCCATAAACTCCCTTGGTACAGCTTGGTGGATTAGTTCCTTGCAAGTATAAAGTGGATAGGGCATCTCATACCATATAAGGGGGCACCTTTAAATGACCCCTGTTTGCTTCCTGGACAAAATGCCTGACTCATTCATAGGCATTTTGCCCTTGATTAGATGAGGCCTCTTTTGGATGCATTTAACCTCTTTGTTAAAACTGGTTGGCAGCTTACCTGTCACCCAGCCTACTTTTAAAGAGAAGATGAAAAAAAAATAACACTGTAATTGAGAGGAATACCCCACGAGTGCAAGGAATGTAAGGTGAGCCAATTTAGTCCAGTGGCTATGGAGCCAGACTCTTAGCTGGGAATATGGAGTTTGATTCTGCAGTCCTCCATGAAGCCAGCTGGGGGACCTTGGGCTACTCACAGCTCTCTTCTGAACTCTCACAGGGTGTCTGTTGTGGGGAGAAGAACAGAAAGCTTTGTCAGCC
>MTQE01003428.1:1462682-1480175 GCA_014337955.1 Aspidoscelis marmoratus
TTGTGGGGAGAAGAACAGAAAGCTTTGTCAGCCGCTTTGAGTTCCCTTAACTTTTGGTGAGTTTTTTTCCTTTGGGTGAGAAAAGCAGGGTAGAAAAGTGAACTCTTCTTCTTCTTCCTCCACCCACAGCCTTTCATTTATTTATTTATTTATTTATTTGTATTTCTATCCCGCCCTATACCCGAAGGTCTCTGGGCGGGTTACAATATTATATTAATCTTAGACAGGTCCCTGCCCTCAGACTTACAATCTAAAGAGACAAGAAACAAAAGGAAAATGGTGTGGGAGGGAACAGGAAACAGCAAAAAGCAAGCACTTGAGGTCTTCAGATCCAGTTCTTCAGTTCATTTCTTATTGCTGGAATTTTCTTATTCTCTTTACTTTCAATTTTCTCTTCATTGATGACAAACCGGAAGATGGTAGAGATGGTCAGCTGGCATCTACTCAGCCCCACCTTGCTCGGCCTCAGGACCAGACGTTTCCTCAACTGGTGGATCGGCTGCCGTAGTCTCTTTGCCATCTTGTGATGGGACCAGTTGGAGGAGGGGGGAGCACTGCTAGGAGCAAGATGGCAGAGCCCAGCCTGCTGCCTCTTCTCCACTCCTCTCAGGCAAGATGGATTCACAGCCTTGTGATGGCAGTTGGAGGAGGGAGGGGCACTGCTGGGGGCAAGATGGCAGAGCCCAGCCTGCTGCCTCTTCTCCACTCCTCTCAGGCAAGATGGATTCACAGCCTAGATGGATTCATGTGGTTTGTTCACAATCCTAGATATGTAGAAATCCCATATCTGTGAATTTGACCTTGATTTGTCATATTCAGGCATGTCTGTTCAGTTTAGTGCATTGGAGATAAGATGACAAGAGACAGCAGGTATGGCCTTCTTTCTACCCACTACCCAGTTGAGTGCCTGGTGGTGATTGACTTGGACAAACAACAAAATCTAAGCAAGGATAACCATATTTGAATCTTAGATGTCTTTGGCGTGGCTGCTCCTCTGAGAACTATTATTTTGCCAGTGCACTTCTCTGTTTCTTGCCAGAACATCATCAGGATTATGAGTTTTCTACAGAAACTGTAAATGCAAATAAGCATATTGTTGGTTCTGTTGCTCTGTTGGCAGTATTTCATTGTAATGCAGACGGATAGCCATTAAAAACCTCAAGTTGTTTTTAAAATGGTGGAAGAGCTACCGCACTATTGATTTAAGCATCATTCAGAGAAGGAGGAGGGAAGACATTTAACTCCAGTGTATAATCAATGTAAGAAATGCTGAGTTCAGCCTTCCACAGTATAAATCATAACCTCTCCACTTCTCTTATTCAAAATGTTTATTCATGATTCTTTCTCCCTCCCAGGGAATTCTGCTCTTTTTAACAAGAGTGCAGCAAATATATCTAATGAGGAAAGAACAACATTCTGTTCTGCCACATGCTTCACCCACCACCCAGGCTGTCACCTGAATTTCCCATTTTCCAGTCTTTGGTGTGATGGAACTATATGAATCCGGATGGGTTTATTGGATTCTTTATTTTTTCTTTCAAAGGCTGGATGGGGCATCCAGGGTTAATGGGAAAAGCAATCTCATTCTACCTTTTAGAATCAATTTAAATACATGGAAGGCAAATAAAAAATTAACACTGTGCACCTGCTGTGTCAACTTTGCCTTCAACGCCAAGGCATTGGGTAGGAATAGTACATAAGTGACTCCTGAAATGGAATGATGATTTAACAATGCTGTGACAGTTTAAGCCTTTGTACTTAGACTGCACTGAGTTGATTCCAAATGATGAATATATTTATTTGGGGCACAATCTTTAATAGTGTAAAAAGGAGAATTTTATGTGCTTGGATGATGTGAGAGGGAGGGAGAGCATGGGGATCGTCTACTGTAGTTGTGGGGTACTGTAATGGGAGGCAGAGAAGACTTCAGGGAAGGACTGTGAGATGGATCAAGGCTATTGGCTTCTTATTTGCCCTCCCCCTCCCAATTTGGAGATGCCTTTTAACTGATGTATCCCAGTTGGTCCCTGATAAGCCACTGAGCTTGTAGGCTGATTTCACATGAGGGGGATTTGCGCATGTCTGCTAGAGTACCTGGTGTGTAACATGGGTCCAAATCGATGGAGCAGGCAGGAAAAGTTGCTAGATATGTGCTGAAGTCATATTCATCCAATGTGAACAAGGACTAGAAGCCCAGGACTGTTAGGTACTTTTCCCAGCAGTTCTGGGTCTATTTGGCTCCACTTGTTTGTGCTCAAGAAAAACCTGTGAAGTGGGGGACTTACGCACTTGCTCCTCATGTTGTCACTTCACAGTGACGTTTGTGATCCTGCACTGTGCCTTAGCAAAATAATAATAATGGGATAATAAGGCAATGAATCAGGAAGGCTGGCAGCTGGAATATGAATACTGATGTATACATCACTGAACACAGGTAAAAGTAGATTTATCATGAGCCACTTGTGGTGATGAAGCCACATATCTCCACCAGCATCATGTCCCCTAGTACCTGACCAGCAGCACTTTTCCAGTTGGTGACATTTCACCAACTGGAAGGATGCCATAATATGTTTGCTTAGTACTGAAAGTGGCATCTAACTCTGTCTTTCCATTCCTTATGAATCACGGGAGTCATGCCAGGTGCTTAGTTTTTGTCAGATTAAGTGTCAGATGGATTGGATGGGAACTAATAAATTGAATCTACATTGTGGCAAGTTCTCAAGTCAAGAAAAAAGGGATGCACTTGTTTTTGACAGACTTGTGTTCCACTGGAAAGCAAAAGCAGCTTCTGAAAATGAGTTGGTGGAGTAGTAATCGATATGTAATAGCTGAACACCTTTGATTGAACAAAGCTGTGCTTTGATCTGTTATGAATCAAAGTCCAGTTTGGTATGTTGAAATGCATCTTCCTCATCACCTACACCGCTCCTTCCATTTTTGAAAGGATGGGTGTAGAATTTTGGTTTACTACTGAGTCACACAAGATATAAATGTAATTAGATGGAATTTCTGGACCTGACAGAATCAGCATTGCTTTTGAGTTTCTTTCCTTCTTCTTCTTTTTCTGTCACTTTGATGCTAAATGTTGCCTTTTAGAGCAGATCTTTTCCCAAGGTGAACTTGTGATGCTGTATTTATCAAGGACTCTGTCCTGTTTCCTTGGTAATGTAAGCTTTCTACCTTGGAACTGGTAGCAAATGCTACGTAGGTCAATATTTAATTTGATTTAAATGCCACTGCAAGCTTTAGAAGGTAAATCCATTTATAAGCATTAGATCTTGCACTGGAGCAAAATGATATCCATCTGCAGGTTTTTTTTTAATCTTCAAACTGTGAGTGTGCTGAGAGGGTCCCTGGAGACTTGTAGCAATGTTGGAATTCTCAAAGGGTGCTGGGGCACATGTCCCTGTACCCTTTATGCACTTTTTTGAACTGTAAATGCTCACTGCAGCATTATAGTGATAAAGCAGTTGGAAAAACTTTGACAATTCTTCCTACTGCTCTATCATTCTCAACCACTACCATTTTGCACTTTGCTAGGGCTGAAGAAACACAACCATGTTTTCAGGAATCCAGCAAACAGTTGACTTCTATGATGATTTCCAATGTTTCTGAAAACATTCCTGGTTTGAAACATTGCAGCCAGGAAATGAAATTTCCTGGCCAGAATATTGGCAGGTGTGTGAACACTATGAAGAGCGTTATGTACCATTCAGGGAAAGATACAAACAAATATGACTACCCCCATACCACCCCAGCAAATGCAGGATTCATAATTTGCTGTCTCCCATTCTTGTTTCTAGCACTCAGCCAAAGCCATCTCTTTTATTCATATACTGTATGGATACAGTGAGATGTGCACATCAAATTTGAATGTAATCTGCACAGACCATAGCCAGGTGTAGTTGCTCTGAGGGAAAGCAACAGGAGAAATGACATGCTCTCATGAAACCTGATTGATTCATTAAGCTCTGTCACAGATGCTGTGATCTGGATTTTACTACCATCACAGGTGTAGGGATTGGTGATAAAAGAAGGGAAATATAGAAACAGGGCTGTGGCTTTTCAGTTCCCTGCTCTCCATGGCACATTTCTCTTTACTGATATCAAGTTGTGCACGTTAGATTCTGGGAGCAAAAGTGACTGTTCTTTGTCACCCAGATCTGTCTCAAGTTTTAAATTGCACAATGGGTTTTGTCAGCTTTGTCCATGTTGAGACTGAGAAATGGCAGGAAAGTGCTGAGGACACATCTGGAAGCCACTCTCTGATCTAATACAATAACAGACAGCATGGGTAAACCTAAGTGGAAGTTCCCATTGAGCATGACCACTAATTCATGGGCTTTGTTTAAAGGTCTCATGGTGTCACCAAATTTTCCTTTAATCTGATAGATTGGAATAAAGGAATATTTGTTGGCATACTATGGATTTCAAACAATGCTTACAGAATGGCCCCTGGCCATTTAAGCTTGCCTGACTCAGCTGCTACTGTTCCAGTCTGCATTTTGAGTCTTTGTATAGGGAGCATATAAAAGCAAGAAGTAATTAATACTGTACATGAAGTAATTATCAAGATTACAAACTGTTGTGGAGGTACAATTCAAAAGACTTTCTTCTGCTGCTGTGTTTCTGATGATATTGGTTCCATAAAACTGTTCTTGAATGCTATATTTCTACTAGTAGTAAAGTAGAAATGGATCTGGGCAGTGTACACTTGAGCTTTCCATAGGAAAGATAGAAAGAATATCATCCATAACGGATCAACAAAGAAGTTTGCTGCATATGATGCACTTAACTTAGCAAATGTTGAGCAACATAGTCTATATGAGAAAGAAAGTGCTGAATTTTGCTTAATAACGTTCTGATGTCTAGTAAGTTTCAAAGGAATTTCACAGACATCTTTCCACTACTAAACTGGCAAATCAGATATCTTACAATTTCTTTCTCTTTTTGGTATGATTATAAACCTCTGGAAAATAGCAAAATAGTGCCAGTTTAATTTGAACTGGGGAAGATTGTTTTTTCAACCAGGGTGCATCCCCAAGCAATTTAAAGTCTGCTGGAACTCCAAAGTCATTGATACCAGAAAAATTAGTAACAGCAACTGGCCTGGATGGCTTCAAGAAAGGGCTAGATAAAGGTGTTGTCATTGGCTACTAGAATGGCTGCCTAAGTACTACCTCCAGGTTGGAGAGACAGGCAGGATGCCTGTAAAGGCCATTTGGAGGGGACTGAGGGAAGGTGAAAGTTTCACCTTTGTCTACTATCTGAGAATTCCCAGAAGCAATTGGTGGGCCACTGTGTAAGACAGGATGGTAGACTAGGGCCCTTTCTGTATTAGAACACTTATCCAAATCAGAGGGTCTCTGATCTGGATCCAGGACCTGCACATATGGACATTAATCTGGATGGTGGATGCCCAGCCTCCTGTTAAGCCAGATATGTCTGCATGGGATGGAGTTAGAGCTGGAGCATGAGAAGAGAAGTTGCATTTCTCACCCATTCGAGGGGACTCAAAGCAACTGACAAAGCTTTCTATTCTTCTCCCCATAACAAACACCCTGTGAGGTAGGTGGGGCTGTGAGAATCCAGAAATGATCTGTGACTAGCCTAAGATCACCCAGCTGGCTTCATGGGGGAGGGCAGAATCAAATCCGGTATTCCTAGATAAGAGACCAGCTCCCTAACCACTAGACCAAACTGACTCACTATAGATGTGTAGATGGCATGCCTCTGTAATTCAGAAATACAGAATGTGCTTTTCAACATGGTGCACCATAACGAACTGCCAAAAACCACCCCTCCCATGCCCTGCAACTATGAACTTCATTTCTAGCTGTCGAGGAGGTGGGGGGGGGGGAAACTGTGAGGCTCAGCCTGTGTGAGCTTTACAGTTGTGAGAGTGTTAATTCAGATTACTGCCTTCTGTGTAGATGGGGCTCATCTGGCCTTCACCTCCCTGTGATCCGGATCAGTGAATCTAGATATATCAATCTGGATCTTCTGCACTTTCAATGCAGAAAGGACTTAGATTGGTTTTGATTTGAATCTGTGCAGCAGCTCTTATATTCTTATGAACAGTTCTCTACAGTGTAATGCTTGATTTTGCAACTGTTAATAATCAGAGAACATTCCTGCAGTTTCTTGGGTCCCAGTATTGACCCTTTGAGTGATTCTGCACTAGTCGATATACCAGACTAGCAAGGTATTGAGAGCCTCCCTTCTGCATGCTGGTGCTGTTTAAGGGAGATTCTCTTAGACCACACCAACCTGCAGCAGGGAGGCTCCTAATATGCATGCTGGTATGGTATACAGGCCAGTTCGGAGATTTCAAGTTGTTCAAACATATGTTTTAAAAGGAATCTGAATAAAAGTGGATAGGCATTTCAGGAAAATTTTGAGAAATGTTAGAGGTTGAGAATATTTGGCCTTTATCTAGAACTTCCGACTTCCAGTGATTGTTCTGCTGAGATTCTTGGGCTCAGTATATTGTAATACCCGTATTTTGTGGTGTATAAGACGATTGGTCGTATAAGACGACCCCCAACTTTCCAGTTAAAATATAGAGTTTGGAATATACTCGCCATATAAGAAGACAACACCCGGCGTATAAGACGACCCCCAACTTTTGAGAAGATTTTCCTGGGTTAAAAAGTAGTCTTATGCGCCAGGAAATACAGTATTCTAAGTCTTATCTACCAAAAAAACTAATATTGATTTTACACTATCCTAACTATTATGAGTCTTCCGAAAAAAAAAACCTTTTGTGTATAATAGTTTGCTTAAGCTCTGAAAATTTGAGTCAAAAATAGAGAACCATTTTTGCTGAAGTTCCCTCTTCCTTCCAACTTCTGCTATGATGCCAGAAGACACCAGTTGTGTTTGGTGGCCATCTGGGGCCTGGGGTGGGGGACAGAAAGGAAGAGTCAGAAAAGTTGGAGCTGATGTAGAGGAGAAGCTACAAAGATGCATGTGAAACCTGACCTCCATAAATTTAATAGATTATGCACACAGCCAACCCTGAATTGAACCATACATGACCTTTCAGCAGTGGGCAGTGGTTCCGATCTCAATCTGCCTCCCCCTAGAATGCTCTATCTTCACAGGATGGAGTGTAGATTGGACTAGGGCACCCAAATGTCATCCTACGTGACCATGGAGGTCTGTGGACAACATGCAAACAGGGGAGGCATTTTGGTCATGCAACAAGACAGACTGCCAAAATGCCACCCACCCATGCTGATACCAAGGGTATTTTGCACTTGCTTTCCCACTCATTGGACAGGAAAGGTGCAGAAGGGACTAATGTTGATTAGCTCTTGCACTTGTGATCAGTAGCCCATGATTGCCCAGCCCATGCATGATCAGTCACCTGGGTCTGGTCACACATCCAATCCTCTGCATTGCACTGCCATCTTGGATCCAGCCTCCTGCATGATTGTGCATGTACCAGTGCTGTTGCTACAGTCACAGATCATCTGAGCTGCTGCCAGCATGCTTGTGTGGCAGCTCAGATGGGCGCTGTTGCACCAGAACACTCCAGGTAAGCCTCTGGTTAAAGTTAGTTTTAACCTGGTTAAGCTTAGATTCCATGCACCACTGATAGTTTATAACTAGTCAAGATCTGAGCAGGCAGGGGGCACTTGTAGTCTGTAAGTGCCTCCTGCAAGTGCAGATGCACTTGCCTAGATTATAAACTATGTGGCAAAATGCAAATTGGCCTCAGGTCTAGCACGATCTTTGGTGCAATTGCAGAACCTGACACAGAGCAGGCTGTGCTAATTTGGATGGCCTTGTTCTGGACTAATGTGAGATAGATTGCTTATCAAGACCAAAGTGCTACCCTCCAGTCTGGAATACCAGGGATAATTCTGCACATGCAGAGCCTAAAACAGAACAATGAAAATTAGCTCCTAATCTCATTTTACTGGAAGCAAGCAGCATCTATAACAATAGGGCATATGAGTGAATAGGATTTTATTATCATTTGTGTTTTAGTTTTTCTTTCTCAGTGTATCATCTTTTCCAAGTGAACATGACTTCTCTCAACCTTACCTACCTGGAAGCTCCTGCCTTTACAAAGATGAAACATAGCAAGTGAGGCCTTCTCTACACGGAGCTGTATTCCAGGGTATATCCTGGATTAGGAGACTGCTGTCTGCATGTTAGATATCCTGGAATAAGGACCAGTTTGGAAAGAATAGATAAGAATTCGAGTCTGAAGCATTCTATAAGGGACCTGATTGAGAAAGGGTATTCATCTAGGGCATGGCACAGATATAAAATGTGATCCCTACAATGTTCTACCCATTCACATGTATTACAAAACTTATACCTAATAATAGCAAGTTTACATCATGATCCTTATTGCCATCCATAAAATATTTCAGCATATAACATATCTGTAGAGTAGTTGGTATCTTCTATCTTACTTTTAATGCACTTTTTTCTCTCTTTATATATATTTTCTTCACATATCTATCTGAATACTTTACAAAAAGGAAAAAGCGTTGATGCATTATTTAAACTATAAACAAAGGGAGAAGAAAGCAACATGTCTCGTTTGATAAACAAAGATTACTTATCTTCTGGCTGTGTTTTCTGGAGTACTTTTAAAAAAATGGCTCAATCTGCTATTCAGTCGGCTATAATAATCATGTTGGATGGAGCTGAAAAGTCTCTTAAAATAGCTGCCAGTGGATTCACTTTTCTTTGAAAACCATAGAGTGATATGTAGAAGAAATCACAGCTGGAAATTTAAAGGGGGATGCTGATCAGTTAATCTCTTCAGCTAAAATGAAGGTTAAAGATACTGTAACCTCTGTCTTAAATTCTTAATTATGGTGTCAGCTGCAAAAAGAAGCTGCTCTATTTTACCTCCACTTGTGATCTCCCCCCCCCATTTTATTTTTTTTAAATTTTTTAAAAGCAGCTTCTGGTGTCCTTGCTGAGCCATGTCACAGTTAAATGACACACATGCTGTGTATTTTAATGAGCTGCTAACACTGATTATATGAAAAGGCAAGCTCTGAAACATGTTCAGAGTCCAAAATGCTCCTGTGAGGAATAAATTAGCCTCTTTAAAAAGTCCTTGGCTTTTAGGAAAGCTTTAGCCCTAACAAAAGATTTGGTTGGAAACTGCAGAGTTCATAGGGAGAGTAGGAGTGTGATTTTGCCTTTAAAATTAACAAAGAATTGTCTGTCAGTTCTCCTTCAGTTTAAGATAGAGATGATTGAATTGAGGTACTTTTGGGGAAACAAATTTGCTCAGCTCAAAATACTTGACTTTTCCAGATTTGGGTCTGGCCTTACAGTGTCTCAGGGCTAGTGGTCAGACTCAGAGGTTCCTGGATTCCAGTCAGCTATGGAGGCAAATTGAATGATCTCAGGCTAGTTACTTCTTCCCAGCCTTACAACCTCATAGGTAGTTGTGAGGATAAAATGGAAGAAAGCAGAATAAGGAGGAAATAGGGATATGTATGAAGAAAAAAAACCCTTACAATCTTTTTGCTATTGAGTCAATAATAAATTTTGTTGTTGAATCATTAAATTGAAAAAAAAATACAGGTTTTTACATTCATTTTTGAACTTTTTGAACTTTGTTACTTTTTTCCCTTTGAAAAAAATCCCTTTTCATCACTGAAAACAAAGCAACATATGAATATAAGATCAAACTGTTCACTTCTGCAAGCAGGAGACAAATTTATTCAAATTAATTTTTGGATATTCAAAAAACCTGGATTTTCAGTTCAGTGCAAATGACTGCAGATTTGAAATATTCAATCAAATTTGCAAATACTAATGTCATATTTTCCATATTCCTAGGAGGAAGAGTAAGACAAAAGTATTAACTTTACAAGCCAGCTGTCTTTTGCTGCCTCAGTTCTGTTAGCACATTGATGGGTCCCCAAGGCAGCCAGACTCTACAGTTTTCTCACTATAGGGGCCTAAGGGCCTTTTTGCACTTGCTTTGTTCTGGAATATGAGCCCTTACAGTCCTCTTCTGGGCTTTTGTGCACACGTTCATGTAAACAGAGAGACTCTATCCACTGCTGGTATGCTCCATCTTCTTTAGACAGACCATGAGCCAGATCAAGAGACTCTTGATCTCAGTCACTGTAGAAGTGATTAAATAAGCCTACTGGCAAACAAGCAATTGCAGTTTGAATCATGAAGGCATGCAAAAGCCACACCTTCAGTTCCTGGACTACTAGGCAACCCATTTTGGGAGTGTAGCAAAATGTACCACTGCAAGGGGTATGCCAGTGGCTCTGAGGCAAAGAACTTTTGGTCCTAGTCCTTTGGAGGCCTCAGAACTCAGAGCTCATGCAAATAGCACTGTTTCATCAGACCATGCCTTGCCATGTTCTGGACCAGCAGGTTTTGCTGTTCCAGACCCACTGGCTTGGAACAAGGCAAGGTAGGGGTAGAATAGCCCTGGGTGAGTGGAAAGGAACCTGGTAATCTCTCCATGTTGGGTGGCCAGGTGTTAGGGTGCAAGGAGTGACTTCAGGCTGATACTAAAATGGACCAAGTTGCCTCTTGGGGCTGCTACAGCATGGGCAGTGAACCGTCTGTGCACAGGACAAGAAGCCGGAGACGTGGCCTTGCCGGATGCAGTGGAATCACAAGGCTGCTTCCCAAGGTGATGAGAAGGCTGCCAGCCCTCCTTTGCCATTTTATGTGGAGCTGTGACTTATATTTCTGGACAATTAGCCACAAATTGTAGACCACATTCACACTGGTATCAAGGGTGCCTCCCTGTTTTCTTTGGAGGTTTCTGCCACTTCTCTACCAGTGCTGTGAATGGTATGGTATTGACTTAGGAAGAACTTAGATCTATCAGAAAAGGGGAGGGAGGGGAAGAATCAGAGAGGATCTATGGAGAAAAAAGGAAAATGCACAGACATCTCAGAACACTTGAGTGTCTCCTTCCAAGTACAATGATCAAAATACATTTCTTGGAGATTTCTCATATTCACCATTGTTAGTTTTGTTAAATCCCTGTCTATCTTAGTTTGTGATTTTTTTTTTCAGAAAAGATCTCCCTCTCTCTGTAGTTTCATCAAAATGTCACTTATTCTTCTATATTTGGATATTCTGGAATAAAGCAGCATCCCATGGATCAAGATCATATAGGTGACTGCTGAGGGGGTGAGGTACCATTTAGGCTTCATCCAGATTTCAGTTACTTATCAGAAGGTCAGGTAGCTCTCAAACTACCATCAGGAGTTTGGGTAGCTCTCTCTGCAAAAGACTCTATTTCTCTCCCTTGTCCAAAGATCCCCTAAGAGATTCTCCTCACTGGATTGTCCCTAATCTCAGTGACCAGCCCTGAACAATAGAGATTGATTACTTGTCATGAGAGCTTTTGGCTTCCTTAGATGCCTTCCAATTTTGGGTCAGGCCTTTAGGGCAAGGTGTCCTGGCAAAGAAATGCTGCATTATTCATTAGAGAACTGAGCATTTAAAGCGAAATGATTTTCTCTTCAAATTGACACTGCTTTGGAAAGCACACTGAGGTCACTGAGCAGACAGCAATCAGTGAAATTGCATTTTTCACCTCTTCACCTCTCCCAGCACAATGGCTACGGTTGATACCAGTCACCACATCCTATTGATGCTTCCTATATTATTTATGATTAAACTGCAAGGCTAACTAACTCAAACATCTTTTGCATCTTAGCAATATCTTGTACATGCCAAAGTAATTTCTCTTATTTTCTTTTTTAGATAGTCAGACTATTGGTATTATGGCCTCCTGGAAACCCCTTCTACACACTATTGCCGTAGGCAGTGATATCTTCACTGCAGCTTTTTCATGTGCTTTACAAAGCAGAATTCACACAATGTCTGCACACCACTGCCCCCTTTATGGTGCATACATTCACAGAAGAAGTATGGTGTCTGCATCAATGCTATGCTCTTCCCCTGCTATTGCATTTCAAGTAGTGTTATACTGTTTGTACTACACAGCTGTCTGTAGAGTTTTCAGAGCTCTTCTAAAAGATTTTCTAATGTTGCCACAGCTCTGCTGCCATCACCACCACTTGAAGGGACTTACTGGTCCTTCCAGTGGCATTCTGGGTAATCAGACACAGAGAATGGGCCATGGGTTGATTTTCTGTGTTCAGTAATACCATCCTTGTTGTCATATTTGAAGCCAAGGATTCTCCTGCTCTGAATCTGGTAGCAAGGACAGCCTTGGGGTCATATTGTCACAGACACCTGTCATTCATGCTCTGCTACAGAGATGCAGGAAGGACAGAAGAGAGAGATTGAATGGTAAGTTTAACACACTCTCCCAACACTTTTGCAGCTCTTCCTCCCTTCTGTGCCAATTTGCATGTCCGTGGAACACCCTTTGCCATCACAGCAATGGAATAGTCAACCATATTTACAGCAGTAAAGCAAACAGCATGGATGTAAATGTGGCCTTTAACCACTGGCCCAGCAGTGACAGGCTAATATAACAGGTCCCAGGAGGACCCTGTTGCTTCTGTGACCGATTTCCACCAGACCATAACTGAGGTCCTAATGAAGATGAACAGATTTCTACCCATTCAAACTCAAAGGAGTGCTGTATCAATCCACTAAAAACACTGCCTATCTCATTGTTATTTTTTTTAAATGTATTTGTCAGATTTTCCCCAATATAAAATTCATGTTGGCTTGTTTGATTGGCTGTAATATTTTTAAAACTTCAGTAGATTTCTACCGATGCCAATTGATTTCCACTGTTATCCAGAAGCAATGGCCAAAATGCCTTTGAACCTGAAAGAACTAGGGATGTGCATGAAGCAGATTTCCCCCCCCCCTTTGCTTTGAGTTCAATCTAAGGGGGGAAATGTTCACTTTCATGTAAAGCACTCCCACTGCAAATATAGGAGGTTTTGTTTCGCTTGTGAACATCCAACATGCAAATATCCATTCCCTCCCTTCTGTCCTGGCATGCTTCACCCCCTCATCATGGCTTGGCTTTGTGAACAAACATTAGGGAGGGCTCAACCCGTGCTGGCTGCATGTGTGCTGGTGGCTAAACAGACCAATGTGGGATAGACAAGTCCAGTTGCAGAAGGTACAGGGAAAGGTACTGTGGTGTCATGGCTATTTCTGTGTTGTCTTTTCTCCTCAAGGCTGGTTCTGTGAGCATTCTCAAAGGAGGCAGCAGCATTATGGGTGATATGTCTCTATGCCTCTCGGTTTGAGGCCAGAGTGGACCATTGATTGTGATCAATATGGCCAAGGCTGAGGGATTGCTTCAGGGAGCCCTTGTATCTTCTCCTTGGGGCTCCTCTTTTTTGGCAGCCGGTGGTGAGTTCACCATAGAGCACCATCTTAGGAAGGTGATGATCCTTCATCATAGAGACGTGCCCTGCCTAGTGCAGCTGTCCTCAGCAGCATGGCCTCAATACTGGTGGCCTCTGCTAGTTCAAGGACAGCAACATTCGTCACATAATCAGACCAGTGGATGTTTAGGATTGTGCAGAGGCAGCACTGATGGAAACATTCAAGGAAAGAGTTCCTACAGCTTTGATAATGGGTCAGAATAGGGAATTTTAGCTAATGATATTTACAAAAGAAACTACATCAACCAACATGAAAAACAGTAAAGAGAAATGGAGGAAGGGAGCGGATAAAATATACAATGATAAATGTGAGTGTGGGAAGATTGCTGTCCAATTTCACCTTCATTTTAACCATCATTATGATATGTAAACCTTCAGATTTACAGAAGTAGAATCTACATGCCTAACAATAAAATCTGTTGTGAAATCCATTGTAATGTACTGTGAAACTTAAGAGTTTTGAAAATTTGCATGCCTTTTAAGTGGATTGTAGAGATGTGTGTGTGATTTTTCACATTTAAATTTTTTTGTGTGAGTTGTTCAGATTTCTTATAATTCTTAAAACTGCATATTCTGTAAGATGATATCAGTACTTCTTGTCAGACATAATAAATGCCAATTAATGTCCAAATAAGAGTTTTATATTGAGGGTCAGTTTTATTTATTTATTATTTGTATCTCTATCCCGCCCTATACCTAAAGGTCTCAAAGCGGGTAACAACATTTAAAATCAACTTATTAAAACAGTAACAATATATATTAAAACAACAGCACCTGCAACTGGGATGGGAAAGTGTATCCCTATTTAACTGAAGACCAGGACAAAGAGGTGTGTCTTTGAGTTCATGTAACTTCATGTAAACTACTTTCCTAAACATGTACAGTGAAGGTGATAGACATACTTCAAGGGGGAGACGATTCCATATCCTAGGGGCCATCACTGAGGAGGCCCTCTCCCGGGTACTCACTCCCTTTGCTGCTGAGGGAGGTGATACAACCAGGAGGGCCTCCCTCCAGATCTTAATGCATGGGCAGGTGAATATGGGAGTAGATGTTCCTTGAGATATTAGGTCCAAGTCATTTAGGGCCTTATAAGTTAAAGTGAACACCTTGAATTGGGCTCAGTAGCAAATTGACAGCCAGTGCAACTCTTTTAAGACTGGCATAATGTGCACTTGGCTAGCTGTCCTGGTCAGCATCCTAGAAGCTGCATTCTGCAGTAGCTGTAGGTTCCAAACCATTTTCAAGGATAGCCCCATGTAGAGTGCATTACAATAGTCCAATCTAGAGGTTACCAGAGCATGGATAACTGTGGCCAAGTCATTTCTGTCCGAAAAAGGCTTCAGCTGTAGTTGGGAATAGTTGCACCTGTAGTTGCACCTGTTCACAGGGTGCCTCCGAAGTACACAGACCCAAAACCCTGTGACACGCAGCACCTCATCCAGCCCATTACCACCTCCAGGCACCTGTCAAGCACTTCAACAGCCTCTCTTGGTTCAGATGGCAGAGAGAGAGAGAGAGCTGGGTGTAATATGCATACTGATGACACCTCACTCAGTTTAAATAAAATACACTAAAATAGGGATGTGAACAAATAATTCATGCAATCAGAATTTGGATGAATGTGTCCAAATTCTGACATTCATGGACAGAATAGGGCCCTATTTGTAGGGCCCTATCCATCCATGAATTGGATAATCCAGTATCCGTAGAAGCTTCAGCCAAAGCTTCTATGGATACTGGATGACCCGGGGACTCTCTAACTGGCCCATCCTCCCCCTAAACCTCCCCATCTGTGACCTTCCTGGGTCCCCCTTACCTTTTCCAGCAGTGCCCCGGGCCTCTTTCTGGGCTTTCCAGAACACCAACCAGCTTCTGGAAAGCCTGGCTGGCATTCTGGAAGGTCAGGAAACAGGCCCGGGTGCTGCTGGAGTGCTCCCTCCCACCTCCCCGGTGCCCCCTTACCAGTGGGTGCAATCAGGTGGTGCTGAAGACAGGGCCTTCCTTCCTTGCCAGAAGCTGAAGACAGGGCCTTCTGGTCCTGGGAAACAGGCCTGGGACACTGTCCACCTCCCCAGTGCCCTCTTGCCTTTGAGGGTGCTCTGGTGGTGCGGTGGTGCAGATAGTGTGGCAGCAGCAGCACGGAAGTAAGGTAAGGTAAGGGCAGAGGGGGAGGGGAGAATGGGAGGGGTGGGGCAGAGGATTTATTCATCCCAGGCACGGATGCGCAGACCCCCACATCTGGGGAGGGAGTATTCAGCTGAAGCTGAATGTTCCCACATTCTGTTCATCTCAAATAGAATGTGGAAATTGGCTCTGTGCACACCCCTACACTAAAATGCTGTAATACAGTGTGCTGTAAGAAACTGCAATACAAATAGATTTTCTTATTTGCAATTTGGTTTTTTAAATTCATCAAAATTGTTATTTTGATTTGTTTTCTTTTTTTCCCCATTGATCAGCTGTAATTCAAAACTAATAAGGTTGTTAGGACCAACCTGTGTGGAGTCAGGGCCTTTGGCTAGTTAATGGAATACAGTGTTCAGAAAGACAAACATCTTCAGGCAGTAGCTCCTGTAGGTTATTTTTGAAAACAAATTGTTTTATCACATACTGTCAGGCTCACTTCTTAAGCAAAATAAATCCAATAGCTCTTGCATGAATTCTCCTCTCACTGACACTTTTGATATTTGCAGACAATATTGACAACAGGTTTGTTTTTCAGAAAACATTGTAGCTTCATTATGTTGTTACACATGTACCTTACCCTTCTTGGGCAAGATACTGGAGAGAGTCATGGCTGCACAATTGCAGGCATGCATGGAGGAAGCTGATTATATAGATTCATTTCAATCTGGCTTTATGCACTGAAACTGCCTCTGTGGCCCTGGGTGATGACCTTACCTGGGAGAAAGAGGGGGAATGTCACTTTCTTGTTACTCTTGGACCTCTCAGTTGCTTTTGATAGACCCACTTGACCATGGCATCTTTCTGGAAAGCTGTGGAGTTAGAGTGGCTGTGGGATAGTTCTGCTTGATGCCCTGGGAACTTCCTAGTGAAATTCCTCAGGGGTTGCTCTATCTCCCATTCTCTTTAACATTTATTTGAAACTATTGGGAGAGGTTATCAGGAGTTTTGGAGTGAGGTGCCATCATTAAACAGATGGCATGCCATCTGAATCCAAGGCAGTTGAAGTTTTCTACTTGTTTTCTGTCACAGATCCAGGGGTAATATTTGTATTGACCAATAAATGTTATTTAGATGGTAAGAAAACATCAGTTCACTTATATTTGGAAAGGATATTGGCTGAGGGAGGGGAAAGTTGTTTTCTATTTGTCAGACACGTATTATATGTTTAAAATTGGGGGCTGAAGGTGACTTTGACCAACACTTTCAATGCTAATATGAAAGAAGGATTTTGGGTTTTTATGTTGTCTGCTTTGCTGAGTAAAATGCTGAATTGATGCCATTCACTCCCAAAAACTATGAACTGTCTGTGTCCACTTCCAGACTTCTCCACTTAATTACAATATTTAGCAATGTTCCAGATAATCCTACTCCAGGAATCATTGCTTGTTCCCCAGACTGCAGGGCAACAGAATGTGGGGCCACTTACCAGTCCAGCAGTGTTGCTCCCATGGTTTAGTAACATGCACACCCCGAGAACATGTGCAGCTGTTATTTTCAGTTAGGTCTGGCCTTACACATGCATGGTATCTTTTCCTAAAATAGTGGATCATGTGACTGGTATCCAGATAAGTAAGTGCTCTTGTTTTTTTATGTAAAACCCAGACTGGGAATTGATTATCTCACAATAAAGTTGTTGCAGAATATCGCCTCAGTATCCCGGGGCTATGTTGGGATTGCTAAAGACATGTGTGATAATCCCAACATAGCCCCAGGATAATCCCAGGTTTTACACTCTGTGTGGGGACATCCAGTATTTTAATTTGTAATATAAAGTTTGCACAAAATGCCAAGAAGGAAACAATTCATGCAGTCTACAGACAGTTTAAGCTAGCGGTCTCTGGACTTCTTGTTAGCCATAAAACTCTTACGTTACTTTCACTCTACATTTTGCTTATTTCTGTATATACAGTATATTCTGGCGTATAAGACTACTTTTTAACCCCGGAAAATCTTC
>MTQE01003428.1:1504446-1541554 GCA_014337955.1 Aspidoscelis marmoratus
AACTCAAAACGTTTTGAATTCGAGATAACTATGCCATGAAGATGAGGCCTCTAAGGCCTTGCCCAGCTCTCCTTGTCTCATGGCCCATGTCCTGGATTCTCCTCCATGCTCTTGAGACTATCCTGGGAGACACATCAAACCTTCCTGTGATGGCATGTATGGCTGTGGCGTCCTGGAGGAGTTGAACTGCCTGTGCAACCTGAATGGGTTGCATGTACTGCCTCATGTTACCAATAACGACAAGGATGCTAGCAAAATGCAAAATTACTGAAGAATCAGCAAGGAATGATAAGGAAAGAGTATTGTCTGTGGTCACCACCCGCAACACTGTTCCTTATTTGGTCTTGTCTTACTGTTGTCCAATATTGTTGCCTCCTAACTGGGCAGACTGATATCCCTCAAGTGTCTTGGGGTTATACTGTGATGCTTAAGTGTTAATTTGTTTGTTTGTTTGTTTTTTGAGTAGTATATATGTATTATGACTGACACCATACTGAATATGTCTACTGGCCATATTATTTATGCATGGGAGGGAGTTACCCTCAAGTTACTGATTGTCTTGACTTTGCCTTTATATTTGTAGCATGCTGACGCTCCATGGGCAGAACAGTTTCACATGACAGTGGCTCATCACAATGGTGGTCACAGATAAGAACCTTATGAACATATTTCTATATCCGGCATGATCATTAAGACTTCTCGCAAAATTAGTAGCTGTTGTTCTTGAGCCATTCCTTTAACACAATAATGAAAATTGTAGGCAATTATTTTCAAGCCCAAATTGCCATCTGATGTTCTGAAAGGTCTATTTTTGTTCAGTGTTTTTCCTTTATATGAACGATGCTCAAAGCATATGAAATGAGGGGATAGATGTCACGCAAGTGTTGCATTAAACAGTAGTTTCTTACTTCAGCCATCTTAGCTCTTGCATTTTATTTCAAAGCCACTGATTTCCTTTAAATCTGGGAACATGTGTAATATAGTCTATTTATTTTTAAAGCCCACTCCATGAACTTGCATAGATAGCAACGTGTGGGTGAGTGGCAGCAAAATGAATCACGTTTCACAGTTAGCATTAAGACAACTCTGACACATGTTTCTGTTTTCTGCCCCTTCCCAATCATGACATTTTTTGCATGAGCATTAGATGAACAAAGTCTGTTTGTTGCTTGGAGTTAGAAAAAGAGGTATTGATGTAAATTCAATTAGGTTTAAATGCCAGTTTTCCAAATCACAGCTGAATTGATAGAAAACAAGCCAGTAAAGTGCTCAGATAATTTTTTTCAATCAGCGTGGGACATACATTGGCTAGTGAAGATGGTTGCAGAAATTATTAAAAACTTGCAGAATAGCAAGCACATCTGAGACAACTTTCACATGTGTGGCGTGATGTTTTTGGAAGGGATCATTCCTGAATTGGAACACTTGTTTCAGCCTAGGAGTGAGATGGAGAAGTGCTGATTAATAAAGGTTTCCTAGCATCTGAAATTTCTGTGTGTGCCCATTATGTGAAGCACAGAAAAAGACCTCAGAAGTGGGTTGGAATGAACTAGAATTGTGCTGTCCCCCCCCCCAGAGTGGTATTTACTACTCTCTAGAAGAATGGACTGCATGCCAGAGAGTATGCCAGAGATGTACAGTTACTATGTGCCAAAAAGGTGTTTGACTTTTTTTGGGAGAAGGGTATTTGATGATGTGTGGTCATTAAACAATTACAAGTGTTCTTAGAGGATGATGTTGTTCTGGACCCTTACTAATCTGGCTTTAGGCCAGGTTATGGGACTGAATCTGCTCTCCTGGCCATCACAAATGATATCTGGGAGGCAAACTAATCGAGGTGGTTTGGTGCTGCTGATACTTTTGGATCTATCAGCAGCATTTGACGTCGTGGACCATGACATCTTGGTCCATCACCATGAAGAGGCTGGGACTCAAGGAACGGTTCTCTCTTGGTTCTCTTCATTCCTCCAGCAGCAGAGGGCAGTGAGTAACTTTCAGGGATCAGAGCTGCCAGTGTTCTCCACTTCAGTGTGGGGTTCCCCAGGGTGCATTGCTCCCCCCAGTGCTCTTTAATATCTTTATATGCCCCTTGGCTCAGTTAATCCAGAATCATGGACTGATCTGCCATCAGTACGCTGATGACACTCAGCTCCTCCTGCTGATGGAGGGTCAGTCAGCTTCTGTCCTGGATGTTCTCTCCTGTTACCTGGATGCCATTGTGAACTTAAGAGGTAGTAGGCTGAAATTAAACCCACTGAAGACGGAGGTCCTCTGGCTAGGTTGTGGGGCTGAACCTATTGGCCTCCAGCTGCCTCTTTTTGGGGAGAGTCCCCTGTGTCCTCTCCTGTCATCAAGACCTTGGGTGCCCACCTGGACTCCAATCTTTCTATGGAGACCCAGGTTGTGCGCTCAGCTCAGACGGTCTTCTTCTATCTGAGGCAAGCTTGGCAGTTGGCCCCCTACTTCTCCCACCCCAACCTAGTCACCATGATCCATGCAACAGTTACCTCCAGGCTAGATTATTGCAACTCTCTCTATGCTGGCCTTCCCCTGGGCCTGATTCAGAAGCTGAAATTGGTCCCCATCTTATGGGAACTGCACTGGTTGCCAATTGAGTTCTGGATCCAGTTCAAGGTGTTGGTCATGACCTTTAAAGCCTTATGCAGCTTGGGGCCCTCATATCTGTGGGACCATCTTGCCCTCTATATGCTCAGGAGAATATTAAGGTTATCTATGGATCTTAATTGGTTACAGTCCCTGGCATCAGTGAGGCCCACCTTTCAGCCATCAATCATAGGGCATTCTCTTGCCTTGCCCCTACCTGGTGGAACATTCTGCCTGCAAGTACTCAATGTACTTGCTTGAATTTCATCGTGTTTTTCAAAATATTCTATTGTGTCAAGAATTATTCTTATATTGTCTTTCATTTGTCTGTTAGGTAGAAAGCCTGCTTGGTCTTCGTGTATATAGTTTATCAGTACTTATTTAAGTCTATTGGCCATTATACTGGCAAATAGTTTGTAATCATTGTTTAGTAAAGATATAGATCTATAATTCTTTGGTTGTGTTAAATCCTGTCCCTCCTTTGGTATCAGAGTGATGGTTGCTTGTTCCCAGGTCTCTGGTATTGTACCTCTTTCCAGGATATTATTCATTATTTCTGCTAGTATCGGCACCATCTTCTCTTTGAAAGTTTTGTAATACATCATAGATAGGCCATCTGGTCCCGGGGCCTTTCCTGTCCTTGCTCTTCTTATCGCTTCTTCTACTTCTCTTGCCCTATTTGGTGCATTCAAGAGGTCTCTTTGTTGCTGTGATATTTGCGGTAGGTTTCGCTCATTTAAATAATTTTGAATCTTATTCTCATTTACTTCATTCTGATATAAAGCCTGCATTATTTCTTTTATTCTTTTACTTTTTGTTATTTCTGCATCATCTTGCTTTAATTTCAGAATCATATTCTTGGTTCTTTCTTTATAAGCTACCCATCTTCCAAGGTTATGAGCCACCCAGAGCCCACTTGTGTGGGGTAGGATGGGGTGGGGCATAAATCAAAGAGTAAAGTATAGTAAACATCCAGCATTCTTCTGACATCACATCAAGGGACTTTGTGGAGGAGGAGGCAACTTTCAGATTACTCTCTTCCTACAACTAGACCACTCCTGTCATTGTATCCTGCATGGTACACCTCTAATGCCTAGCTCTGTCTCTGAGAAATAGGAACTTCTGCCCCCCAAATGCCAAACTCCTTCTCTTCTTGCAGGGATACAACTCATGCTACTCATGAGAATACTTCTCATGAATTGATCATCGGGGTGAACTGCTGGTTAAATCAGCCAACCTATCCAAGGATTTCTCCGCTTATTATTACTGTTTCTGCTGTGTCTTGATACGGTCTCTGGACTAATTAAGAGATTTCTTACACTCATTCATTTTTATTAAGAGAAGGAATTTCAGAAGTATTGGGGAAATCAAGATGGCAGTTGCTAGCTCTGGATTTTCACTGGAAAACAGGGCAAACTCCTAGGTTTGGGGGAAAAACAACAACACAACAGTGCTTTATTATAGCTTTGGGGAAGCAGCTGTTTTTATTTTCCAGGAAAAGCAGAGGACAGAATCTGCATGCACACATTCCAACAAAAGGTCTGGAGGGGGCATTGTGTCTGCATGGTCTGGTCCTTAATTTGACTCTTGGTGGTGTTAATTTAAGGGACAGCTCTATTTCATGGTGTGAAAAATCATCTCTGATTCATTCATTAATTGTTTTTCTGTCCTCAAAGGTCTCAAGCTGGGTCACAATAAATCCAATGTAAAATACAATCTGAATGAACTGACTAAAACATTAATGCCTGAAAGGGAAGAGAAGACTGTTTCATGTCCTAAATTATTGACATTGATGAGGAGCAGATCATTATGGCCAACAGATTTCCCTGCCCTACTGGAGGAGACCCCACAGACTGAAACAGAGACATCGGGCCTGCTCACATAGATTGGGATGCTCGGGGATACTCCATCCACATGCCAGGTTGCTCTCTCTGTTCTGGAGCATTGGAGAATATCCCAGGGGACCCAATTCTCCCTAGCAGTTGTTTAAAGTTAGACCAGGAGCCTCTAGTATGCTCCCAGTCATTCCTGCATGCAGTGTTCGCACCCACTTCTGTGTGGAAGCAGTGCAGTGCAGCTGCAGCTGTGCAGTTTTGCATTGCTTTGTAATCACCATGGCAACTGCATGGTGGAAGCTGACACATCCATTGCTAAGGCAATTCAGATGGTCTGGAACAAATCATCCACACTGTGAGCACCCAGAGTTAATTTGGGGATGGTGCTGCTGCTTGCAGTGAAAACACTGCCCACACAGTCCCTAAACTTAACTTCATTGGGATGGTACAGTTTTGGCATCCCATGAAGTTAAATCCTAAAAAAATCCATTCTTTCTAGAAAGCAGATTCAATGCCAGTAAGCTGCAGCTCTTCCTCTTGAAATTTGCTTGCTAAAGCATCAAAGCTTTGTGCTTTACTTCAATACTTTTCCCTAAATTGGAAAACAACTGTTTTGATGAACTGGGAGAGAAAAATGAATTAGACCATAAACATTTATTTTAAAAAAAAGAAAAATAGGAGATGTTCTTTCTTGTATCACCTACTTAAACTAGCATGTGTAAACAATGAAATACTTTGTAATGCTAAGGTTTGCAGAGAAGTTTGATCTATTTTCATTTTGATTATCATATGAGAGATACATTACTCCAACTAAACTGGAGGGTTAACCTGTTACACTTCCACCTTATGCCAAAAGAAATTGTGAAAGGTGATATCAAATGGCTAACGTGTGGAACTCAAGGGAAGCCTGGAATAAATTGATGAAATAAAATCATAAATATATTATGAATTCTGAAATGCAATGGCTTGTATTTAACATGCAACTTCAGCTTCCCATGTATTGCAAAGAGACCCAGTAAAGCTTATAGGTTTCCACTTATGCGTCGCTCTCTCTCCCTGCTTCCCAAGTTGTTTCTATAAAAAGCCACGGGTATTTGTCTAGCGCTATTTGAAATTTTCTGACTATCTTTGTTTGGTTGCTGAAGATTTAGGTCAGTGGAGAGTTCAGTGGAACATAGGCCCTCCTTGCAGTTTTCCACTAATGCATATAAATAATAACTAATTAAGTAAGCTGTTTCTGCACTGTGGGGGTAGACTTTATGGATCGGTAGATCCAGATTTCCCCGGTTTACTGATCTTGATTCTGGGAAAGTGAGGGCAGGAGTCATGCTGTATGCACAAATGGTGCCAATCCAAATCTAATCCCCACTCCCAGCTGGGAAGCTCATGTGGTGCAAGCTTCATAGCTGCCTCCTCTCCTACCCCCTGATGACTAGGAATGATGTTCCCTAGTCCCCAGGCATGGGGGATGATTTTCGGTGTGGCATTATGGTGTGTAGCATTGAAAATCACATCAGGATATTCTGGATCATGGATACATGCCATCAGTATGTTTCCATGATCTGGATTGGGGCCCTGAGGCCAGGTTGTAGGCACCATTAATGGAGTCTATAGTAGACCTACAGTAGAACAAGGGTTGATGGAGGTAATTTCAGATGTGGTACTAGAAGAGAGCCCATGACAATAGATGATGATGATGATGATAGATGACAGACAGACAGACAGAGAGATACTTTATTTATATCCTGCCTTTTTCCCAAAGGGACTCAAAGTAGCATAAAAACATTGACAATCCAATGCACATTTGGTCAGTGTGATACCCATGCTAAATTGGTCCAGAATACTGGCCAATGTCATTTGGTCAGTGTGATGCCCACGCTAAATTTCAGTGTTGGGTGATGTAATTAAAAAAAAACTGTAGTGAAGGTACATTCAATGTGGGATAAGCTTGGAAGTTCAACTAGACAGCCTGAGCAGGTAAATAGGGGGCAAAACCTCCCTTATGAGCATAACAGGAGGGGGAAGAGCGCTCAACCAATCAGGTGTCGAGTTATGTCTGGCTGAGCGGATATAAAACCTACCTGCCAGAAGAGATTGAGGAGAGAAATATGAACTGAAAAGGGGAGATGTTTTTGAACTAAAAAGGAGAGAGTAACATTATTATAAGGAGAGAAGCCTATACTCTGAAGGGAGATGAATATGTACTAAAAAGAGAGGAATATTTACTGAAAGAGAGGAGAAATACAAACTGACAAAGAGAGTAGCCTGTGCACTAAAAGGAGTGTTCTATCTTCTGGGGTTCTGGGAGGAAGGCGGGTGAAACTGTCCAACTCTCAGGGACAGATCCCAACATAGATTAGACCTCTAGGCTTAGTCAAAAGCTAGATGGGGGAGGAAAGGAAGAACTGTGTAGTCAGAGAACTATCTTTGTGTGCCTGTGAATTGGGAAAGTTTTATTCTTCTTCAGAACGGTTATTGTGTGTCCACACCTATTTCAGTTGTAAAGAATAAAGCTTTTTATTTTGGTCTTTAAAGAGACTTTGCCAGCTTCTCTATATTTTAACCTAGAAGGTTGTTACACTTACAAAGTCCTCTCTCTTCATAAACCAGGGAAGCTGTGGCTAGGGATAAAAATACAGCAAGTAGGCTGGGTAACGAGAGCTTTTGCTGACAGGCAGGTGGGGGAATGAACTAGGTATTGCTGGCATTCGCTTGCAGGCACTGAACAAACCACAACACGCTACCAGGATTTTAAGATTATAAAAGCCCTTACAGAAATAAAGACAGGGGTAAAGAGCATAAGGTAGCTTGCACTGGGGGATAGGTGCCACAGTCATACACCTGGAAGTGTATCAAGACAGACCTTAATGTGGGCTACTGGAATCCACCCTAGTATAGTCCAGAATAGTGGGGTGTGCGATAGCCCACAGTGATTGGAACAGTGCAGTGTGGGATAGCCCGTGCTGTCTGGAAATGGGTTCTGGGTTAAGTATTACACTGGACTTAATTCCAAACAATTCAGAATATTAATGGCAATACATTTGATGTGTTTGGAGTCAGAATATATGTAATATTCTTTGACTCTCTTTCCTTATGATTATTCATTTGGGAGAATGTCACCATGTCATAGTTTTGTGCAGCATGGCTTTGCTCTTACATGACCAAGCTGGAAGTGCTTTCTGGGGACCACTCAGCACAGCTAGCTCTGTTTCAGAAGACCTCTCCCACAAAATGAATGATTTGTATGACCACTTCCTGTGCCTTCCAAAACAATTCCAGGAAGAACCATGTCAAAGCTGGGGAATGAAGGTTTCCTGCCCTTGACATTTGTGCTTCTGGAGGTGAGGGAAACATGTGAACACATTTCCTGGTTCTTTTGCCAAGACAAACACTTCTGTCATAAATGGAGCACAAACTACCTTTGATCCTGCCGGTATGGTAAACAATCTGTGTATCTTTAAAAGAATGGAACATTCGCTGCATCCGCATGGCATGCCTTAATTCCATTTAACAAAACCAAAATAACTGAACCGGAACGAAACTGTCTCCACCGACTTTCAACTTGATCCGTGTCAACGGCATCCCGCCAACAACCTTATCTCGGATTCAATCTTCGGAGGCCTCATGGCAAGTCCTCCCTGCCCATTGCCAGTCAGGATTGTGCCCACCCCATTGCTGTTCCCTCCCAGGATCAGCCCCTCTCACTTAGTTCAAAGTAACAGAGATCAGACCTCTCCCTCATGGCTGTGCAGCTCTCCGCCTCCTTTCCTCTGCACCACCTTTCCCTCCCCCTTTTCTTCCAGCTTTGTGCTCTTCCCTCATCACCCCCATCGAAGAAGTCTGGATCCCCCTTTCCCACCCGTGCTTCCCTCGCGCCAAGAGGTTGGGCTGGAGGGGAGTGAGGGGCTTCCCCTCCTTTCACTTTCAAAGGTCTGAACTTCTGAAATTGCACAAATTCGCAACATTGTTAATCGGGAGTGAAGGGGCTTTCTTGCTACACTGTAGCACTCCTGTGTGAGGGCTGGGGGGGGAGTAGCAAAAGTGTCTGATTTTATAGCTGTCATGAAAGCCTGCCTATGTGTGTGTGCGTGTGTGTGTGTGTACGGGCTCGCTCCCTCGCCAGGAGGGGAAGACTAGCTAGGCTTTCTCCGGCCAGGCTCCCTCAGTCAAATTCTTCTTGCCCGCCCCAGGGGAATCCAAAATGCTGATAGCTTCCTCCTGCCCAATCCCCTCCTCTCCATCTCCCCCCCCCGAACTCTCTGCACGCACTCCAGAGCCGTAGTGCTGCTGTGTGAAGGCTGCTCCAAGAAGTTCAGACTTGCAAGATGGGATCCGAAAAAAGTTTTTGCTTCAGATCAGGCAGGGAAACACCCCCCCCCCCAATGATGTGCCCAGCATACGGACAGCCATTGGATACAGTGCGATTGGGGGAGGGACACCCTGAACACGGAATCTCATCCCTTAACACGGTACTGTCCACACAGTTAAAAAGGAAACACGTATTGACACACGATTTGGAATGAGACCTGTTGAAATCAGGATTTATTTCAAAACGTTTTAATGTGGTTTAACATGGAAATAGCGTGCTAAGCTGAACTGCCGTCTGAACTGGGAAGAACTCAAAACGTTTTGAATTCGAGAGAACGATGCCGTGGGGATGCAGCCATTGTTTCCTCCCTTTTTCTGACTAACAGTTGCACTGAACTAGTAAGTATACTGAATTGAACGTTAATGGCTTAAGATAAGGCTGAAATTGACTATCCAGACTGTTTAATTGCTCCAGTTGACCTCAATGTTTCTGTTTTAATTCTGGTGCTCTTCAACCACAGCTGAGACTTGGCTCTTATGACCTCTGCCAACAAAGTATTCTGCTGTTAATTAGGAAGTGGCCAAAGTTGCTTGCCAGTTTATAGTTTATTAATATCCTTCCTTCTATAAAACAGAGGGTTTTGCAGTTATAAAGCTTGTAGCTGATTTCACTATTCTAGAAATATTTGCTACTAACCAAATCCATGGATTCAGTTCTTCCTATGCAGGTAGGATACAAACTGAGCCACTTTCTTGTTCTAAAGTAGCTGGTTTGTTCAGGAAGGCGATGAAGACGTACCTCTTTGCCCAGGCCTTTGGCTAAATGTTGGTCATTTCCCCCCCACTGCAGATGTTATTGTTTTAATTCACATGGTTCTGTTTTTAACATGTTGGATTTTAAATGTTGTGGTTTTTATTGTTTTAATATATATTGTTTCTTGATATGTTGGATTTTAAAGGTTGTTACCTGCCCTGAGACCTTCAGGTCTAGGGCGGGATTGAAATAAATATAAATAAATCCAGATCTATTATAGATTCACTTAACTGGGTCTACAGTCAGACTAAGGACCTTGTTCCAGGTCTTGGGAAGCATGCAGATGGCATTTCTGCATGATTCAGAACTACCAGGGGGCTGCTTTTCAGTGGTATGTTATAGAGGGCTTCTGAAAACCATCCCCCAGACTCAAATTGCCACTCCAAACTTTCAGAGTTTTGGGAGAGGCAGCTGCAAAGCTTGCATGAGCTTTATAGCTGTTGAGAGTTGTGGGCCAGATCAGTGTTATCAGTGCAGACCAGCCCACACCTTCATGAGATGTGCATTAGTGGATCTGGTTATTCTGGATCCATTGAGCTGCATCTACCACAGGTCAGTGCAGAAAAGTCTGATTGCTTTGTTCGGGTCTATCATCTATTTATATTTGTTCAGAAAAGAACCTAGTGACTTCAGGCATTTTTTCCTTAGTGGGTCATAAATAATTTATATATAATAGTCCTGCTATTTTCTTGCACAGTTATAGTAAACAGAAACTTTAATTCAGACCCTACCTGTTCCTAAGCCAGCAAAAATGCTTTTATTCTGAATCAAAAGGAAGTCCTATGAAGCATGTTTCTTAATGTAGTAACATGTGCCTTGTATTTTGCCTTTTACCGTAATTTGTATGCAGCTCAATCCTTTTTATGCCAATAAGTAGCTTTTGCATGAAGGGGTAAAAAATCCTTCTGTTGGAATTTGGAGTTGCCTGAGCTTTACAAGTAGACATCAAGTAGGGAACGTTCATAACATCCTGCATCTTTTTAGAAGGATTAGGGCTTATTCACAACGCTCACTTCAGGCTTAGAGACTGGTGTCTTGCCCATTCTCCTCTCATACAGTGTGCCATAATTGCTATTTTGATGCACCATTGAGATGATAATTAGAATAAAAAAGCTGAAATGGGTTGAATGAATTGCCCAATAATATTAATTTATAGCTGCTTAATTGAGGGGCTCTTAAACTTATGTGACCTCAGCCAAGGAGAAGAGTTTGTCTTTGGCTCACTTTAAAATTGCTCATTTTCTAATTTGATGTGTGAAAGAGGAAGGCAATAACCCATGCATGGTATAGACCTAAATATACAGGGGCAAAAGCTGAAGTTCTTACTTTTTAATGTGCTCTCTTCTTTTTGTTATTCACACGGTCAACTGTGTTCTCTGGGAAAGCAAGATATATACATTATGGTTGCATATGGATGTTACCCTCCCCCAGCTTTTCTACCCACAGGTTTCAATCTGATGTTAATTTTCTGGTTTAATCAATGATAATTTAAGGGGTTTTCTGTGCTGGACCATAGTCAGGATCAGGAAGGGGACTATGGGCTTCTCTTCCATACATTATTGTAACATGCAGTATGCACCGACTACTTCTAGTATGATCCATCCATGCAGGTCAGAGCGTAATCCAGATCAGGAAGCTCCTGATTCAAATTGCTGGTAGACGTGATTAAAGACATCCAATTTATGTGATGGAATGAAGATTTTTTAAAAAAATATGGTTTTAGGCTACATCCACAGCAGCATTTTAAGGGAGCTCTTAGAGTATCCAGGGGAAAGAATATCCAAATGTTGTTGATGCCTTATGGTCCTAAATATTCCCTAATTGTAGCAGGAGCAGCCTAACAGCAAGACAGATTTTATTTATTTTATTTCATTACATTTGTATCCCACCCTTCACAAAATGGTCACAGAGCAGGTTACAGCACTCATCAAAAAGCACAGTATGAATGATTACTGGATAAAAATACAATAAAATGCACCCCACCCTTAATTATACTGAAGCCTCTTCCTTCATAGGAATCAATTTCTTATTTTTGTGGGTGAAAACATGAACACTTTCTGCACTAAGATTTATTCTAGAATATATTCTGGAATAAGGGCCTGCTGTCCACATGCTAGTGCAGACTATGGCAGGCCCATAGTCATCCACCATACTCTTTAACATCTAAATGAAGTCAATGGAAGAGGTCATAAGGACTTTTGAGGTAAGTTGTCACTAATATGTAGATGAACAAAAGCTCCAAGTCTCCATGCCATCTGAATTAGGAGAGGCAACTGAAGTACTTGATAGGTTCCTGAAGATGGTAAGGAGTTGGATGCAGAGAGTGTAGTAAATGAACTGCCATGTTCATGAAGAATGGAGACATCCTGTTCTCAGTGGAGTTGCTTTACCTGGAAAGAACAGCTGTGGAATGTGGGTGTGCTCTTAGACTCTGTACTGACACTCGAGGCTCAAGTGGAAGTGGCAGCCAGGAGTGCCTAATATGCTCTTGTTCACCAGCTATGGCCTTTTCAGGATAGATTCAGTCTGGCCACAGTAATGCACTTTGCATGGGACTACCCTTAAGATGGCTCAGAAGCTGCAGCTGGTGCTTAATGGAGCAGCTAAACTGCTAACAGAAAGTGCTAGCCAGACTCATATCACACTGGTCCTAAAAGAACTGCACTGGCTGACTTTCTGCTACAGAACCCAGTTCAAAGTATCAACATTAATTTATAATCCCCTAAACAGCTCAGGCCCTTAAAAGAATATCTCTTTGCAGCAGACTGTCCATGCCCTAAGATCTGCTAGTGAAGATCTTTAAACTGAAGGGGGGGCCATGTGAGGAATGTGGAGTAGCCTCCCCTCTGAGGTGTGGTAACAATCCACATTATATGTATTCAGATGTCTGGTGAAGATGTCTTTATTGTAGCCTGCACTTTTAAGCCAGGCAGCAAATCTGTTCCTTTTCTCCTCAGAGAAGAGGAGAGGCCACCTTGTGAGCAGCCTTCCTGCATAAATATTAAGAGAACCTCTGGATTTTCAAATAATGCTGGCTTTTGCTGTTTCAGTTTATCATTCTTCAACACCTGTTTACCAGCATCTCCACATACCTGAGATTAGCTGTCTAGCAGAAGGGCAGCATCTGCTGTCGGATGTATGCCTTATTCTCCTAATGCTGGGGTCAGGCATTAGAGCTAGCAATGAGCCAGGGCTCCCCAGGAAAGGAAATTCTAAACAAGGCCCCCTATGCTCGAAATAAAAAAAAGCTTCTGAAGATGACTTTCACTGTGATGTTTTGAAACAGGTGAAAAAACTGTCTTCCCTGACATAGTGCCCTGCAGGTGTTTTGCTGGCTTTCACTACAAGTTGTACTGACAAGAGCTCTGATTCAAAACATATGGAACATTCACAGTTGGAGAAGACTAGGTAACAATAATTATTAAGTTTGGAAGCTGCAGGGATCAACTAAAGTATACTTTAGTTTAAGCAAAAATCACTTTATGCTCTTTGTATTTCTCTGGGATGCATTGCCATTATTATTAGCATTTATATATATGTATGTATTCCAGCAAAAGTGAGAGAATTCTCAATGAGGAAAGCAACTGGCTTTTGATCATTTAACTACACCACCTTGCGTGTATCTTCCTAACTCTACCTCCAGGGTGACTTTGTTCTAATTAAAATCCCTACTAAAACTCGCCCATATTCTTCAGGGTTTTTTTTAAAAAAACTTTTGCCCATGTGATAAGAAGTAACTCAAGAAATATGAAAAGCTGTCAATTCTATTAAAGCTAGCTATAGCCATTATATAAAACACAGATGAGTAATATATCAATCAACCAATCTGAAATTACCCATGGAAATAAGGTGGAACAGAGTTATTAGGTTTTTGTTGAATATAATTAAAGAATTTATATTAAATTAGATAGAACTCATCTTCCAGATAACCTAAATATTGTCTATTTCTTTGTTCGCTTCTCCATTAATATTTTGTTCTAATACTTTTGTTCCAGTTCTTTAACTGTGTGCGATTCTATGTTGGCATATCTAGTCACTACCACCACCACCACAACCAAATGTGATGAACCTGTTGATGAAAGGCTCACATCCAGCCTTTGAAAGAAAAAAAATAAGTAAATTTCCCAGACTGTGCCACCGTTGTTGCAGCAGCTGCCAACAGAAAACTATACAACTTCTCCAGACGCTTTAGCTGTGCCAATGTCTGTTTTCATACTGCAAGCAGGAATGACAAGTTAAAGTGATCCAATAATAAACTTCTCCATCCTTAGGATTTTGTGCATTTTTACTTTCCTCTTTGTTACATTGCCAGGGCCTAAGGTCATTTTATTACCCCCCACAAACATGCGAGATCAATTAGGCAAGAACAGCAGCTGACCTAAGAGCACCTTGTGTGCTTTTCTGTGGAATGGGGATTTGAACCTTAGCTCTAGTTCAATGTTCTAGCAAGTGTACCACACTGGGTTATGTTTTAGTGATGCTTTAAATATTTTACTTGATCTTGCTGCATAGTAAGTTCAGAAGTTCTCTTCATGTTTATGCAGACAGTAACTTGTGGGAGAAGATAACACCATGTGGAGAAATTTCTGATGCCACACATCCCTTCCTTCCTTCCTTCCAACATAGCTTTAAACTAGGAGGGTTACATTCTCACCCCCCTTTTTTGACACACAGTTAAAGATCCGGATCTTCAAGATCTGGATCTTTGAGGTGAGGTCCTCCTGGAGATCTGGATCTTGAAGATGCCTGAAGACCCCATTGTGGACACCTTTAATCAGGTCCAGATGAAATCCAAGTTTAAGGGCCTGAAGGACCCATTAAATCTGGATTTCCCCTGCCCTCATGGGGACAGGGCCTTGCAGATGGAGCCTTCAATGGGGTCCAGGTGGGGACAGGGGCTTCCTGATTGGTACCAATCAGGCACCAATTGGGTTCCTAATAGAGTCTTAGAAGATTATAAACTCTAATGGGAAAAGGGCCATAGCTTTTTATTTCTATAAATGGCCTTTCCTGGAGATGCACCTCTTGACTTTGGCTGAACATAAGAACATAATAGGAGCCTTGCTGGGAGCAACTTCTCATGCCCTTTTGGGCACTGTTGTGTTAGTGAGTTCATTTTGAATTGTATTTTTATATTGGTTTTATCACAACCTACTCTTGAGATGAAGGTATATAGCACAATGAAATAAATAAATAAATTGAAGGTTGCCTCCAGATGGTAGCACGATATACCCATATAAAGCAATAATAAAAAGTGTTGCTCCCAGTCCTGTCTTTGCACATTTTGGTGATGCACAATCTATGCAATTCGGCTGCTGTCAAATTCCTGGATGTGCACATGACCATCTTCATGCATGCATGCCAAATGCTGTTCTGTCCAGAAATGTAGGTCTGTCACTAAAAAGTGCTAAAGCTGGTAAACCTGCGGCCAGTGTGGGGTTTTCTAGCAATAGTTCTTGGCACTTTTTAGGGACTAAAAGTGGGACCATGAGGGATCGCCTATGATATATGAGACCCCACCATAGCAGTGCCTTAACAATGTTATTTTCATCCTGTCCAGATGTACCTTATGGTGTTTGCCACTTGCTCACTTTTTAAGGGAAGAAGGTGGCACTAAAATGGCTCCTTGAAAATGAGTCCCAACAGATCTTGATTTGTTCCAAATGAAGCAAGCATGGCTATTGGGTCCAGCTTCAACCAATGTGTGCTTAGCTAAAAACACAGCATTTCAGTGGAGACACTGAAAAAGTATGTCTATGGTCATTGACTCAAATTATCATGAAGTCAGCTGTGCCTGTGGCATAAAGCTAGTCATAAAGTTAAATATCTAATTTCCCTATCAAATAAACATTTGAACACAGAATCAAGCACAGTAAAAAGTCTGGCCACAGTTCTCCAGGGCTGCATCTTCACACATGGAGCAGCTCAAAAGGGGCTTATAGCGGTAGCATGTGTATGCCTGTGTTGCCATCACATCCCTAATGCACACCAAAGATCAGATAATGCCTTTTCAAAGTGCATTTTCTGGTCTTTAATGTGGATCAAGGCACTAGCATTGAGCTGCTTTTGAGCCAGTTTTTTATTTTTTACTGGGCACAGATGGAGTTTAGTCTTAAAATTATACTGTGCTTCCCTAATTTCCTTCTTGTTATTTTTTTTTTTACACTTTTTCTGTGACTTCTTGTATAGTCTTTTTAAAAATCTGGCTGTAACCACCAAATATTATTTCCAGCTTGCAAGTGTATATGAAGTTCACAAAACATCCATGTTTTAGAGACTGTATGCAAATGATTTCATTGAGAGTCTTTCTTCCCTTTTTGTAAATTCAGCCCATGGGGTCTCTCTAAACTAGTTTCCTGGCTATGGACATAGTTCATGTGACATATTTTGGGAAAGCTCATTTTGATGATTGATGATCTTAGACTCATCATTACGAGTATAAACATTTGGCACTGATCTGACACGATGGTTGGCCAATCTATATTTCTCAGCCTAGACAAAGTGGCTTTAATAGATACGACATGCATGGTATAATAGAGAGGCTTCTACTGCAGCTGCTCATGTCTCTCTGACCTAGAAGAGCAGATGTGCCTACAGGGTTTTTTCAATGAAACTTTATTGTCAATGAATATCCAAAGTTGCAGTGAACATATACCTGTTCTACAGACACAGGTCAGATCTAACAGAAATATTGCACTTAGTGGTTGAACAGTGTAAAAAGGGAAGATTAATTAAGCCAAGCAACCCATCTGAGGTTATGATGGGGTGTTGCTTGTATGGGATACATTAAGATGGCATATCCCACTTCTTCCCTCACTGCTGCCTCCAATGAACCCTGAAGGGCAGTATGGAGACTGGCAAGGCCCAGGAGGCCCCTTTTTGTGGTGTGCCAATATATCCCAGCCTCTGGGAGATGGGCTACCTGCACACCCTCAGTAATACAGAAAAAGGGAACTGGCCTTGTTATGGGACTATCTAAAGAGACCAGGATATGATGCCATTTTGATGTTTCCAATGCAGACAAAGTGTGACTGGGAGTGGAGGGGCATGTCATGTGACAAATTTGCATGTGGATGGCAGGTTCTTATATGGAATGTATTCTGGAATTAAGTGCAGACGGGCCCCTTACACTGATTCTGCATTGGGTCTTATTCTGTATTATATCCCAGAAATGGGTCTGCCATTCACATGCTATTGCAGACCTTGGCAGGTCCCAGATGTGAGATCTTTGGGGTCAGCATGGAAGCTATTCCAGAACAGCTGCCCAAATGTGGACAGCTTGTTCCAGGACAGTGGGACTGGTCTAAGTACTGGAACTGCTCCAACCTGGCCCAGTCGTGCTGGACTGCGCCTGGAAAGTAAGTGCAGAAATGCTCAATGACCTGTACCTAACACAGAACAGAGAGTCTAAAATGGTGATCTTTGCTATGGATCACTCTGAATCTATGGCTTACTGATGGAAGCTGTAGTTTAACATCAGCTGGAGAAGCATATATTAACATTCCTGATCAAACAGAAAATGTCCCAAAAAATGATAAAGATAATTCTTACAGAAACTTGAATTATGGTCACAAATTTGGCTGTCCCAGCTAAGACCAGCCTTATTTTTAAAACTCTGTTTTTATAAAATATGGTTTTGGCTATCTGTATGTACCTCCCCACTAAAAAAATAAAGTTAGAAAACAAAGGAGATGAGTGTGTTGATGTGCATACTGATTTACAGTAGCAAACAGGCACATTTGTTAACAAAAAATGACAGAAAAAAAATCAATTAATGAATGTACTAACAGTGGAAATTATTCATGTTTATTCAGAGCTCCTACTATGATCAAGAGTAATTCCTCCCAGGTAACTGTGCTAGGATTCCAATTTAAATGTTTGTGTATGTCAGCAGTAATGGTTGTAAGGAAACAAACAAACCAAATGTTGCTGGTGCTTTTTTAAAAATCCTTGTTTCAAGCTCTGGCTAATCAGCTATCTGTCTGTATGCTGAGGTCTCAACTGGTTCCGAGTTCTCTCACAGCAAAGCACCATTCTTCATTTAGAGCAGCACCGAGCTACTTGGATGAACACCTCTAAATCATTATATTCTGAGGGCAATTATTTTCATAAATATGAATTGTGGGACTTCTGCCTAAAAGTGAACTAGCAATCCAAGCTATAATACAATGGATAAAAATACAGCTGTGCTATGTTAATTAACTATACACATAGCATATGGCAATACCCTTTTTCCCCAAACCAAATAATGCAGAACTCTTCAGATGCAATTAACACTTAGGCATAACAGTTAGCCAAATACTAAAACAAACAAATAGGAACAGAAAAAAGAAAAAAAACCCAAACAGATGTCACAACCTCTACTTGATAACACTGTAAAAGCTAAACTACATCAGTCAAAGCCTGTTCTCTATTCATTACCAGTCCAATAGTCCTTTAGCTGAGGACTTGATAGAAAACCAGAAGATTCCAAATTCAATTCCTGAAATCTTCCATTGAAAAGCAAGTGATTTCTGTACTGTTGCCAAGAAAACTGTAGACAAATGTGATCATGTAACCTTCTGGAATTTAAACCAGGAATGGATGATGATATAGCTTCACCCACCTCTTTCCTTTGTTTACTTATTTAGCTTTACAGATAGGTACCAGAAATATTTAGCTCATTTTTTGCCCCACCCCCACCCCACTATTAAGAACCAAAGTTAGATGGAAACTGATCTGGGAGAAACAATTTATCCAAAACTGGGACAGATTGCTTCCGGCATGGAACAGGGCTGTCTACAAATTTGGGACAACCTGCTCTGTGACATCTCTCAGTGGGTCTGAAGCTTGGACGAACTTTGGATCCAGTGCAGGGTGTCTCCAAAGGTGCCCAGGGGGCTTATTGTGGTGGTACACCTTGTTGCACCACTGAAATGGGTTCCCTATGATATACCATCAGCATACTTCTGTGGTCTTGTATACTGTCTATACTATCCCCTAGTATGCTGGTAGTCCTCAAAAAAGAGGTGAACTGATACTGGACTAGGATGCCATTTTTGACACCTAAGTCCAGTCTATGTATCCTGTGTGGATGGAGTGTACCAGGAAGGGGTGCCAGGATGGAATGGTGGCCTGTAGGCCTCTTCCTGGTCAGTACTATTGGCAAGTTTGGAAAGGCTCTTGGCCTCACCAAGAAATGCTTCTGAAAAGTGCCATTTTTGTAAGATCCATCACATACTGGATCAGGATTTCAGGAATACAGGATTTCAGGAAGGATGGGGTTTCTTTGAGAGGGTACTTTTTTTTGTTACTGTGAACTATGGAAACTGCTTTTCATCCAAATATCATCCAGAAGAATGGGAATGTCACTTGTGGTTTGTGCAAGATTTATGCTAAAAGCACTGTACCATATTGTGCAATTGGGTATGGAAGAGGGGATACACTTTGCCTTAGAACCTGGCTTTGGAATTGGCAAACTGAGGTTTCTATTGCAGAAGGAAACTTTATTTATGCTAAAATTTCTAGTATTATTTTCTCACCCAATGGGGGGCACTCAAAGTGTCCAGCAAAGCAAAGCATCCTTTGAAATAATGAAATAAAAGAACACTATTTTGCTAAACCTAATGCAAAAAAGGATTTGGTGATCCAAATGATTTATATAAAGAGAAAAATCTACCAGGTCTAAGTGAACATTCATATTATCTGCATTTCACTTAAGAATAAGGATGAGGAAATCTATGGTATTTCATATATTTTTGAATTTCAACTTAATCAGCCCTAACTAGCACAGGAAATGATCAAGGATGAGAAGAGATGGCATTCAACAGCATTTGGAGGTTCAAAGGCTATTCATATTTTTTCAGATTTTATGTATTTACTTTCCATGCTCATAGAATTTCTCTTTGGAGCTGCAAGCCCAGCTTTTTGTCAGCAGCTAGGAAGGAAAAGGGGTTATCTGCTGGCTGCTGGATTTGGGTTTGGTATTTATTATTCCAGTCTGTACATGCTTTTCTATTCAATCTGCATTAGTGATGCTCTGAACCAGTTTGTTTCTTAACCAGTTGCATCAGACAGGGGATGTTCAAAGGCACCAATCCCAACTGAACAGACTATATGTTCAAAGACAAAGTTAAAAATAACAAAGAGGTGTTGAATGAATGGATGTGAACTACCTTGTTGTTTGAGTGTTGTTTACTCCTGCTAAGGGCTGTCTAAAAGGTTCATATATGAACCAAATGAAGTATCCATTTAAAGAGAGTTCAGAAATGAACTTAACCAAACTGAACAGCCAATTTAAATATGTGTGCATCCCTAGTGTGCATACCACTTTTCTTAAGCCCAATTTGTCTTAAGCATATTGTGAGACAGTAAGTTGAAAAATAACACACTTTTTGAGAAAAACAAATAAAGACACTGAAGATGGGATGAAATAAAAAAGCATATCTATTTTCATGGCACTTTATAATAGAGGAGGCAAGATGAAACATCCTTAACAGAACCAAATAACATAAATGTGCTAAATGATTGGTTTCTGATTACCATTAAGTTATTTACAGTACAAGCAAATGGGGATTGTTTTCCTGTTACACCTAAACTATCAACAGTGGAAGGATGCATCAGCATAGCAGAAACCCATGTACCACAGAATGGCCCTTAAATCTTCTGGATGGTGTAAATGTCTCTATAACCATGTGATGATCATGTGATGATGTGGGCCATGGTCACACAAGTAAATAAGGTCAACTACAGGTCATGTTACTCACATTATTTTTATTTAATTCATTTTGCAAGCCAGCCTACCCCCATTAGACCATCTTAACCTGGAGTCCTGTTTTCAGAGAACTGACAAGGTCTCAGAACATTCTGGCATGTCAAGTCATCGTCACTTCATCAAAGTGTGAGCAGGAGGACGAGCTAAAGGAGGCTGAACTGTGCTGTGGTGAATGGGCTCCAGTCTTTCCCTGGCCAATCAGTGTGCACAGAGTTTGTGAGGCACCTCCCCTTCTCTTCTCAGTTTATGTGTATGATTCCACTGTCTAGCGTTTTTTCACAAATTTATTTTTTTTAAAAAAAAATTGCTTGGAGAAGAAAAGCACATAAAAAGGGGGGCATGGAGGTGGGGAAGCAGGCTTTAAAAAGAACCAGAATCACAAACTCTTGACTCCCTTGAGTGACAGAACAGCATCCAATCAGAAAGGAAGTAGATTTGACTCAGCGAAAGGAGTGGAGAGCCAAGAGTTCTGTGTACGGAGCTCAGGTTGATTGTGCAGAAAGGTGTGAGCAATGCAGACCAAGGTGGGAACCACCTGAGGATGGCTTATGTGTGACCAGCACTGATACAACCTCAATTCGAGTTAATGAATAGGCCGTCCTGTCTTAGACTTGTGTGACCAAGGCCATAGTGACTGCAAGGGTCAAAAAGGGTGTTCCTTTGGTGCCCTTAGTGTTTAAGGTAATGATCTTGTAGTTACTACTCAATTACTGAACCAGAGACATCTTTCCTGTCCACCAAGATTACCAGATGTTTGGTGGGAGAAGAAGTGGAGAATGACCACTCTGGGAACCTAGAAATAGCATCACTGGTTAATGGAGATGCAGCCAAACTTAATTATATCTCCAGTTGTTAGTGTGTTTTACTTGAGATCTGTTCTGACAACATATAGACATGTAGCTAGAACCCAAACCCACCACTACTGAAACTGCTTATTGTCTTCACTTTCTGTCCTACATCACAAAGTATTGTGCAATCAAATGTATGATGTAATACTGTTCTGCAGATTTTTGAGTCTTCATAAGTGGTTGCTGGTGAGACCAATGAAAGCAAAGAAACACTTTCTTTTATTTCTAGGCATTTTGGGGGGAAGGAGGAGCAAGTCCTGAAGGCATCTCCTGTAGCTTCTACCCTGTCCTTAGTAGTTATGTTTAGTAGTGGCTTAAGTTAATACAAATTCACTTAAAATGTTATCCCTTAACAGGAAGTAGAAAATAATTTATCTGGAATAATGTGGATTTTTAGACTAGTCAGTGCAGATGGTACTGGTGAATGAAGCTGTGGATTCATGACTAGAGGCTTTCTAACAGCTAGAATTAATGCTGAGGGTTGGATTTTGGACCAGTAGGTACACTTTCTGAGGATGCTGAATAGGTACAGCTTTTTAAGGACAGTTTTTAATACATTACTGGACCCTTTTACTGTTTGGGTAGAATTAGGTGCCTGTTTTGCAAATGAGTAGGTAAAAGGTGGCCTTGTTAAGGAAAAGGATGACTCTAGCTTACCAGGCATGGTGAGATCTCCTCAGATTTCCCAGGAGGATTTCTCTTTAAGGATCACTTTTCTCCTTGGCAGCCTAGGTCCATGTAAGGCTGTGAAAAGCCTGGCAGCGAGATCTTTTGCTTTTCATGTTCAAAACAATTCTGAGCTACCTTACAGCCTCATGGCTGCCAATCACCCTATCTGTTCAAAGAAAGAATCAGTTCCTTTGCTCACTGGCTTTTTTACTTATCATTTCTTTGTTCCCTTTGGTTTTATGAAGATTTGCTCCTTGAACATCACATTGTACAGCACTCCACAAGAACTCATCAAGATTTACTTCCACTTGGCAGAGAAAAGTTCTGAATGAGATTGGAAATAACACAAGAGAACAGTTAAACTTCTTTCACAGTAAAACCTGAATTTTTCATAGGGTTGGGAACAAAGTGGAATAGACAGGCTAAAATCATCAATCACCTTTCGTTTTATTGAATTTGGCTTTCCCATTGTTTGAGTTGAAAAGATTAAGGAAAGTCTAATTGTCCATCCAGAAGGGTATGTTCTTTAAATGAAACATTCTTTATAGATGCTCAAGAATTGTTTAGACTAGCTTGTTAAAACATAGGTCCCTTCCAGACTAGTGGGAAAAATATGCAGTTAGTAGAAAAATGTCAGCTTACCTGGCTGTGAAGTGACAACTCATTTTACCCCACCTGAAACGCAGGTCTGCAGCTTCCTCCTTGGCAGCTGCGAGACTTCCATGGGATGGGGCAGCCAATGGGAGCCAATGGGAGCTGAGTTGCAGGCTCAGCTCTTGTTCGATGTTCTTGCCAACCTGTCTGGACTGGCGGGAAACTTCAGATTTACCTGATACTGTGGAGTGAGTGCTCATCATTCCGCAGTAGATAAGATTAAAATAGTGGCAGCATAATGCACTGCTGCTATGAAGTATTGGGTGTCAGGTGTGACGTCTACACCTCGACTGCACATCAGAATGTGCAATATACCCAAGTCTGGACATAGCCATAATAATTATTATAATTATAATTAAAATTAAAATTACTATTAGAAACAGTATCAAAGAAAGTCAAGGCTAATACAGGGCCTGTTCACACCTACCTTAACAGAGCAATTCTGGCCTTCCATGCTCTGCGCCACTGCCACCATCCTGTAGCATCTAGCAATTTCCTTCAGTTGCCCCATCTTCTGTAGCTGTGGACAAGTAAACACTGGAAGGGGGTAGGGCGGGGTGGCTGCTGCTGCACAGTTGTGTGCCACAGGCTAATTACCATGGCAATGTCCCAGATTGAGGCCATTGCTCTGGTGATCTGTACCAGGCACTTCAAGTACTAGTGATCCAGCTGGAGAGTGCACCAGCGCTTGAAGTGTGGATGCCTCCGTCTGTACCTGATCTGAACCTCAGATGTTGTTATACTAACCCACTGAGTTAAGTGTAGACATGCCCACAGACACATAGAAAACAAAAATACAGAAATGAAGCAAAAAAAGAAAATGGGAAGAGAAATGTTGAAGCACAAACTGCAGTAAAGGTCCATGTCTATTGGTGTCGTGTCTGGAATGGGCAGAAGCAAGAATTTTACACACACACATTGCTAGCAGCAACAGTGAGCCAAGTCAATTTACGAATTTGTTGGGAGTTAGAGTAATACATAGTTAAGATGAGCCAGAAGACAGGTTACCAGATAGTCATCAATCAGTCAGTCAGTCCATCAGAGTCAGAAGTCTAAGAGGTAACAAAAGCCAAGGGTTGCCAGGAAAATCCTTTGTTTGCAATGGTAGCTGCTGGGTGTGAATTTCTTATGTTGCGCTTGGACTGTTCCGCCCCTGCTGGTGCAGCTGTTTGGCATGAAGGCACATGGAGCATTACAGCTTTTCTCATTCTCTCCACAGAGAACACAGCTCTGGGCATATCCCAGTGTCAAAGTCCGAGGATGCCGCGTCTGAAGGGGCATCTTCCATTTCTAAGACTGGCCCCTGAGGTGTGCCTTCCTTGTTTTGGCTGGCAGGGGCATTGCCCTCAGCATCCAAAGAGTCAGTGAGGGCATGGGGAATGACTATTGGTGCTTTACTTGACAGTCCTTGCTGTCTTTAGTACCTTTAGCTAACTCCTAAGGAGTCTCGGTGCTGCAGAGAACATATCTATTTTCCAATGCATGGCAGTCACTATTATAACCCCTTCGATTGGTGAGGCTGCAGCACATATTGGCAGGCATATACGCATCATTGTACAGGTGCATAAAACCTTTATTCTCCTCTAGAATAACATTGAGCATGTGTACACTGACATGCACCTCAGCTCTAATCAATGGAGGGGGCTATAATGGCAGCATCCATACATTGGGAAACCACTGGGGCTTCTTGGGGGTCAGGTAAAAGTGTCAAAGAGAGCTAGGAGAGTAGACAATGCACATGACAGTCTTGGGCCTCTACTGCAGTTTGTTTACAAGGTTATTTAATCCCTGCTAATTTGATTGAGCATTCAAAATCCAGTTCAGTAAATGGTCAACAATTTTGTAAAGAGCACAAAATGCTTTCCACATGATGCTTCTTCGGTGCCTGTATTTTTGTTTATCAGAGTTATCAGGATTCTCAGCAATCTAGGACCAAATGATATATGCAAGAACTCTGGAAGTTAGTTTTAAATTATGTGGAACGTCAGTCAGAATCAAACTGCCTTAAATGCTTGCAAAGGGCACATTTTTATCAGCTTTCAAATGAATCTTGACATTTTCCTGCTGTCACAGGTGCTTAAAATTGCTTTACTGATTGGCACTTATGAAGAGGAACGAAGGTAAAAGAATAGTGAAGACACAAACCTTTGACTTTTTTGGGCCCTTTCCTGTCTAGAACTAAACTGCACCAGGTAGAAACTTTGAAGCTGCAGAACTTTTGTTCAGCATTTTGAAAGATGACAGAAGGAGCGCTGGCTGTTTGTGCTGTTTTGGAATCGGAGGATTCTATGGCAAATATGTCCCTTTTCTTGGATGTTCAAGATGCAACCTTACTTTAAAAGTAAGATGATGATGATTTCAATTAGTGTATGTCTTAAATATCCTGCTGCTGTGCATATGCATTTCAATTAAAAATTTTTAATTTCTATTCACATATTGCAATGAAAATGCAAATTCCAGGCTTTAAAAAGGCATTCTTATATGTTCTTTTAACACTGAATTATAGGGATGTGCACGAAGCCATTTTTCACATTCGAATCAGTGTGAATCGAATGTGGAAAAATTGGTCTTCGGCTGAATCCCACCCCCAAGAATTGGGGGGGGGGCGTATTCGTGCATGAATTTCTCCCACAGCTTGAGCTTATTTCCTCCCATTTTAGCCTGTTACTTCCTACCATTTGTCTTTTTTTAAGCCCTGGAAGCCATGATAAAACAGAAGGAGTCTGTACACTTTTGGATTTTTTCTGACCTAAACCCTGTAATCTGAGCACTAATTTGGTACAATATTTGTAAGCATATTTTACCTCTTTTTTGTGAAGCCTTTATATTCATCTTCTTGGAAAAGATCATCTTTGCATGTCTATTTCACACATGTGCTAGAAATAATTAAAACTACAGCTAGTGATTTTGAAGTCTGAGCTAGATACTAACGCATTTAAATAAATGGATATTTGGTGCAAAGGTCTTTGTTCCTGAATTTTTTTTCAAAAGCTGAACAGCTAAAATGGAAAAGGACAGGACAGGAAGGATGGGCTATAATCATTTGTCCCCTGCTTGAAAATCAAACCTGAGTTAGTCATTTGTCAATCTTTCAGCCAGTCTTTCTAATGACTTGCATAGGAATTGAGATTAAAATGCCTTCTGTAGCAATGAGTGCTGAAATAGGATTTTAATCTGCCCTACTATGGGGCGATTATATTAGTGAGGGCATTCGGGGAGGGCTCCCTTCTTGCCAGTGGCTCATAAACCACTGCTGGCAACAGTCAGTACCAGCTAGACCTCTGGATTAATGGAAATGGTCGTTTCCATTTTTTTTTTCATTTTCTACATCATTCTCTTAATGCAGTAAAATAAACCAACGTTGCTTGCACCGTATGTGTCTGAAGTCTTCTTTCCAGCGGGCTGATTATCTACCTTTTTTTATTATCCATCATTAATCTGCCCTCTTTACTTCAGTAGTGTATTCATTTACTAATCCCATCTGTCACATAGGGAGATGTTAAGAGATGGAAGACTAACGTCAGTACTGCTCTCACTCTGCTTAATGTGCTTCTATAGATTTACATGACACAGGTTGTGTTTTTCTTTTTAAAGAGGTGCTTATTGCAAGATGCCCCAACCCATTAAACCATGCTTGAATTGTCCTTTTTGTACACTTTCCAGGACCACGATGTCCCTTCTGAGATATCCGACATCTATAATATGTTTAGCTGGTTAAGTGGGCCAAGACTGCCAGGGAACTGCGGAATTCCTTTGGACTGTCCTGGCTGAAATCTCTATATAACATGATACTAGTAAATCAGTCCTTTGATACTGCTTTCTCTCTGCCATTTAGATGATTTTTTTTCTAGTGTTTGGCAGTAGGGGTTGATGGCTACTCAAGCCATTCATAGGGCATTGTTCTGATTCCATTTTCTACCTGTTCTGCTTTAGCTCTTCTCATTTCCTATCTTCCTCCTCCTCCTGCCCTTCTTTCTTTTACTGAATGATTTCCCACCCTGCATTTTTATTTTTGAACAACCTTCTTTCTATTCTCATTTTTAGATTCTTGAATTATTATTGCACTTAGCACCAGTGGCATTGAAAGCCATCGTGTTAGATAGCCTGCCAGGATCCCTGACAGACTTAGCAGGACTGGAGATATCTGCACATGTTTATTCATAAAGACTGGGACACACACAGAAAACTAGCCAGCTAGATGGTACCCTGTTACTGGACATCTGCTGTCTAATGGGACACCAGTATGTACCACCTCAACACTAAGGGCCTTTTTGCACTTAAATGCCATGGGAAAGTATCTTCACCTAGTCTGGGTGAAGTACATATGACCCCATCTGGGACAGTTTGCCTGCCTGTAGCAATGGCCAACCTTGCATGCAGCTGCAGCTGCAGCAGCTGTGAAGACTGCATCTGGGACTGTACAAAGAGTATCATAGGTACTCTTAGTACAACTGTGTGGAGTAGTTTTTACTGCTCCACAGCTAGTGGTGATCAGGGCAGCTCTTGTCTGCTTGGACAGAGGCAGCATTGCAGGGTGCATATGTTCCATCCCAGAGTGCATCAGGACATACTGATATCCTAAGTCAGGGTAGTGTTTCCAGAAGCCTAGGTGAAAGGAAGGAGAAAGGCTGACAGGCTATTAGCCAGTGTTCTCTTTATTTATTTATTTATATTTAAATTTATATGCCACCCCATACCCGAAGGTCTCTGGGCGGCTCACAACACTTAAAAACAGATGTATACAAACAATATCAAAAACAAAACAAATTTTAAAAATGCAATTTTAAAAATACAAAAAAAATTAAAAACATCAGTGGTTTTCAGTGAGGGGAAGTGTGGGGGACATTTAACCAAAGGCCTGTGTAAAGAGGAACGTTTTCACCGCCTTCCTAAAAATGAACAAAGAAGGGGCCTGACGCACCTCGAGGGGGAGACCATTCCACAGCCTGGGGGCCACCACCGAGAAAGCCCTCTCCCGGGTACCCACCCGCCTAACTAATGAAGGCGGAGGGATCACCAGAAGGGCCTCCCCTCCAGATCTTAAAACACGGGCAGGTCAATACGGGAGAAGGCGCTCCTTTAGGTATCTGGGGCCCAAGTCATGAGCTTATCTCACACCAAATTCTACACGCTTTCTCCCTTCTTTCTCTGAAGAGAGGACACCAGCTGCAAACTGCCTGTATCATTAACTCAAGAACAATTAATGCATCTCAGAACATTTTCATGTTTATTCATATACTTTTGACTCATCCTGAGTTACATGTTTCAGTGATGCCATCAAGCCTTTAAAAACAAAGCAAAAGCCTTCCCCACTCCCCCAGCTGCATTTGCTGTCAGAATCAAGAGTCAGGGAAATGAATATGCATTCTACTAAGGGGTAGTTTAGTCATGACATTTATACAGATGTGCACATGGATCATCCTTGAGTCTGCATTAAAAAAATCCTGCTAAATATGGCAATGACTAAGTCCTACCAAAGCAATAGGAGAGGAGGGTTTAAAGACTTAATTTATGCTCTGCCTTTCTACCAAAAAAAAAATCCATAAAACAGCTTACATTAAAATAAATGTAATAAAAATAAGATTAAAATACAAGCTAGCAACAAAACAAGCTGAGCAGAACAACTGCTTTCTATGCTGAAATTTTGAGGTTTGTTCTTAGCAACAATACAGAAGAGCCACAGCTTTGTAGCAGTAGCAGTAGCAGTTTTATTATTATTATTATTATTATTATTATTATTATTATTATTATTATTATTATTATTATTATTATTATTATTTAATGGATGAGCAAGTTAATGTAGTCCCTAGAATCAGATTGCACTTGAATGCCTTATGTTATTTATACAGTTTTATTTATGACACTGTAATTCAGTTTAAATATACTTTTATTAATACTTTATTTTTTTTTGTTCTCCCCACCAATTCTTTATCAAATAAAGAAAAATCACAGTATAAAAACAAACCCCAAAGATAAATACAAAATACATGGGGAAAAAACCACCAACCAAAATTCAAGCAGCAGGTTTTGAATTGTTTTGGACAATTTTCTCTCTGCAATTTGTACATCTGCATACACAAACACATTTATTTTAATATCCCATTCTTCCCAATAGACTCAGAGCAGCCCTGAAACAAAAGCAGCTGTGGTATCAGTGACAAAATGACAAGGAAATAAAGATTTTTATAAAGAGGGGGAGGGAATGATTTCTTCTGCCATTAGTTTCTGAAACTTCTGATGCATAATAAATCTTGGCTGGAATAGATCTGACAGTCATAGTGCAACAGCAGAAGCTCTGGGACATTTCTTGTAACAAGGAAAAGGGGAGGAGCCTTTTTAGAAACATCAACTGCAGTTCTTATGTACTGGCTGCAAATTAAAAGGTGAGTAAGAACAGGAGAGGCACCCTGCTGGATCTAGTCCAGCATCCTGTATCACATAGTGGCCCACCAATTGTGTCAGGGCATTCTCAAGCAGAAAACAAAGATAAAATTTTCACCTGCTCTTGACTCCTTGCAAATGGCCTTAGCAATGGGTGCTAACACCCCTGCTGTGGAAACAGCTTTGCACCCATGTGGGGAATCCAGATCGACCCACAAGGGGTCAGACCATTACCCTTTTGGGGGGCAGTCTTCAAATTCACTTCAAATTCACTTCAAAGACACTTTGAAGTCTGTGCAAAATGGCTCCCAAGTGCCTTTGAAGTCTGTGCTGATCTTCAGCGTGAACTTCGAAATGACTTCGGAGTCACTTCGGAGTCACTTCAGAGTCATTTCGAAGTCACTTTGAAGTTCACTCCAAAGATCAGCGCAGACTTCAGAGGAACTCTGGAGCTATTTTGCACAGACTTCGAAATGACTTCGAAGTCAATTCGAAGTGGCTTTGAAGTGACTTCGAAGTGACTTCGGAGCCTAGGTTTAAGGGGCCCCCGATGGGTGCATCCCCTCCCCCTAGCCTCCTTTGGACCCCATTGCCTGTTTCCAGTGGAAACAGGCTCCCTTTAATCCAGATTTTCTGGCAGAAGACCCATTGTAGACCCCATTAATGGGGTCTACAGAAAATCTGGATTAAAGGCCAAAATGTACCCATTAGATCCGGATTTCCCCCACAGCAGTGGAAACAATCGGGTCCCAAATGGTTGCCGTGGTGGAAATGGGACCATCCAGCTCACACCCAAATGGGTCCTAAATGGGTGCAAAAATGAGTACTCATAGTTGGCCTTACCTGGTGCCTGCCATTGCCTGTGGAAGCATGTGGACAGCAGGCCACTATTTTGGGATATAATCCAGAAAAAGGCTAAGTGTGGAGAGTCTCCTTGATTCCAACTGCCTAATTTGATTATGTGTTTTCTTCAGGAAATTGGTTTGAGTTAACAAAAATGAAGTTTTCAGAATTACTTTGTTCTACCCAATAGCCTCACCCTGCTCTGTAAGACTTGCCTGCCTAAATTTAGTTAAAGAGGACCCTTCCATTTATGCTTACTTAATGACTAATGACTAAAAAATGTTCATTGTACTCCCTTACCCATATGAATGTCTAAGGAGCCTCCATAATACTTAAACTTTATGGCACCTTTTCTGCCTGAGCAACTGCCACCTGCAAGTGGAGACTAGGACACAGTCGCAGGACAAGGCACTGTGGTCAAATTGCACCAGGCTAAGAACTCCACCTAGTGTGCTTGGATGTGAGCAGGGGGATCATTAGAATGCAGATTAGTCTGTGCTTTGCTGAGTGTTCACCATCACATCAAACACTCTAATGCCATACAAGATGCTTACTCACTTTCCACATACTTTAGTTAGAAGCTCAGTGCCAAAACCAATTTGCACTTAGGCCTCTGGTATGCACTTATGACAGCTCTGGTACTAGAGGTCTAATTGCACCCCTGGTTGGGTAAATATTGTCAGCTACTTTTGTTTTCTTCTCAAACAGGATGAAGACAGTGAGATGATCAGAGACCTGTGGGATGCCAAGAAATCAGGTTTCCGATGGAGTTTCCAAGAAAGTCTCTTGGCATCAGAGAAGGACAGTCCTGCCTTGCCATCACATGCTTTGGAGCCACATTGCATGTGCTTCCAGACCCCAAAAGCACCCTGCACTCACTCAGAAGCCAATCACTCATTTGCCACTCAGATCACAGATATACTGCAGCACAGAGCCAAAAGCAACCAAAAGTACACAAAAACTATCAAAAGTAGTAGAAAACTTTCCAAAACAGACAAATCAATCTTCAGAGCACAGAGACCAATGGTCCCTACTCCTTCTCCACCCTGCAGAAGCATTCATAAGCAGTCAAAACTCAACAAAATCCAGTAAAAACTCCAGGAAGGACACAAACACAAGCTCAGAAACACACACGCACACACACACACACACACACACACACATACTTCTCTCAGACTGCATCCCAAAGCAACTTATTTGTCTCTCTAGTTTCCCTCTACTGTCGCTCTATTCCAACGGACTTCAAAAGTGCCATTCCATTCCAGAATAAGTGTCCACATGAGGCTCGGCAAAACACGCGTTTAAAATGCACCTACCATCCCCACGGAAGCATGTTTTCTTTGCCCACATCTTTTTCTCCCCGCCCCCTACCTGGTTGATAGGGTGCCAGCGGGAACGGGGAGGGACTGCGCTCTGCATGGCCACAACTAGGAAGACAACCCCCAAAAAGTCCAAAAGAAAAATAGCCATCCGTCCACCCACCCCCCTGCAGAGGCAGCCGGGCTGCAGCCAGCGCTCGGGCGGAAGCAATTCATTAGGCAATGACTTCCCGTGCCAGCAAAGGCAGCGGCTGCAGCCATCAACCGCATGATCGTTCGCTCATTCACTCTCAGCTCTTTCACTCTGATCGCTCTGGGCTCTGATCCGGAAGTGAAAAATAGAAAAATAGTCAAGTTCTCTGTTCGTCTCCCCTGTCCTTTGCTTCCAAAGGTAGTGATTTCACTGTCAAAATCCACCCGGTACAGCAGTCATTACACTGCAGCAACTTACCCACTTCACACCTGATAAAAATGTTGCCATTCTGAGCAATTCTGGCTCTTTAAAAGTTCTGACCTTCAGAAAGGGAAAAGGAAGGGAAGCTGCTGCAGTTCTGGGAGATGTGTGAATGTTTAAGGCTGTGTGTGTGCAGGTGGGCAGCAGAAACAGAGCCAGGGTACTTTTTTCGGAGATCTTGGCTGCCAATCCCTGCCCCTTTTGCCACGGAGCGTCTCCATGCACAATGTTGCTTGGAATACCCGCGGCCTCCAAAAAGTGCACTGGTAGTCTTCTTTAAAGGGCAGTCTTTTTACCACACATTTTCCTCCTTTTGTGCTGCTGGAAGCTCGGAGAAAAGCTGGGCATGGGGGCGCTCAGAGGCAAAATAACCTTTTTAACAGACTGAGGCCCTTGGGGACAGGGCCTCAGTGCACAAAGGCAGGAGGAAAAATGGGCAGCTGCAGTTGTATTAAGATCTGAAGTGGTATTTAGATTTGGAGTAGCCATGTGGTGTCTAGGAGGTGCTGTAGCGCCAGCAACATCTCCTGGAAAGTTGTCAGAAAATGGATTGTATGCTGATAACTGATGCATGTGGATGAGGCTAGAGTCTCCGTTATGCAACAAATACATCTTTAATTGAGGCAGTTTTTATTGTTCTTAGTGGAGACCTGCTGCTCTGAGGACCTGGTTAAAGTGCCTTTACTGCATAATGGAGATGCAGCCAAAATAACAATTTATTAGATATGTAATAGATATGTAAAATCAAGAGATGGGCAAGATGGCAGACTAGTGAGAATATATTTCCAGTGATACTAAATCAGCATTTAGTAAGTTATTTTAGCCTTCCCTTCTTATATCTTGCATCTAGTGGTGAAAGTTGAAGTAACTAATCTTAATTGTCAGAGCTGAGGCAATTAAATAGAACTTTTATCAACAAAGTAATAAATCACTGCTCTTACCAGTAGAAGGGAGAAACCTTCAGTAGCTGGGAGTTTCTCATAAGGAAGTGGTAACAGTGAAAAATATCTGTGCAAAGAGGATCATTTCTATTAAAAACGAATTTAAATGACTGTAATGACTAACAGAGTAAAAATCAAATGGGTGAAAATGGACAAGCGAAAGCACAAACACGAACAAAGGAAAAAAGTCAAGGCAAAAGGTTCTTTAATGAGGAGCAAATGAGTCCAAGTGACTGTGAAGTTTATGGGACTGAAACAAACGGCAAATTCCACATTCTGGAAGAAGCTACTCAGGATGAGACAGAGAAGCTAAGGATACACAAGATAATAAACACAAGGGGATCTAAGAAAGGGGAAATTAGACACTCTGTCTCAAGCATTGATCAGAAAGTAGATGCAGAGCATCTACTCACCCTTCCCAGTAATACTCTACGGCTGTTTGCAGGAGCTGACCAAGTGCTCTAGGTGCTCGCATTCAATCTATAGAGAAGTTTTTATTGTTCCTCAGCTAGCAGTGATCAAGGTGGTTCAATAGGGTGGCCTGCTCTGGGAGGGAGGCAGCACTGCAGTATGCAAAGGCTCCATCTCAGAGTATGCTGACTCAACCTCAAACCTATTTACACTATGGCCAATAGTGCATGAGGAGGCTACTACAGCCTCCAACAGTGCCCTGCCCCCTCAGAAGTTCACTAATTCTTGATTAGGTGTGGACCACAAAATTGTGCTCCGCACCTTAACCAACGTTGACCAATACCTTTCCTGGAGCATCTGCGCAGTGGTCGTCCACACCTCTTCCCTTGGTCCGGGGTAGTCTGAGGTGCTGCACAAGTGCACTAGCACCTTGGACAGCCATAGATGCAACTGCCTGTGTACAGAGCATCAGCATCGCCATGGCAATTGTGCTGATGCACACGCAGTCATCGAGGGCACCACAGTCAAAATGGGGATGAGAAGGGAAGTGCAAAAATTCCCCCTGATTGCCTTAGTGCAAATAAGACCTAACAACTCCTTGTCTTCCTTGCTGTTGACTAGACTTTGACTGGGACTGGTCTAGTCAGTTATATTTCAGCTTCATAGTCTAGTATAACTGGCATTTTGCTGATTTCCATCAATTTCCCTTTCCTTCCAAGGTCAAAATGCAAGGATCAGAACTCCAAGTCTGTGAGAGTAATTCTTTTCTATATGAATTACCATTTTAAAATGGATTTATCTTTCCTTTCCACTGTAAGATGAGAAACTCATGAGAACACATACACACACACAAGGAAGGAAGGAAGGAAGGAAGGAAGGAAGGAAGGAAGGAAGGAAGGAAGGAAGGAAGGAAGGAAGGAAGGAAGGAAGGTCTACTTTGGTTAAGGATAATTGAAATTATAACCCCCAAACAAGCTTTTCCAAACTTTATATGTGAACATCCTGGGCATAGAACAGCAGCATCTTTGAATGGGGGATGGACAGAGTTTAGATAAGTCTGATCTAGACAGGTCAATGATATAGAGAAAAGGTTGAAATGTTTTCCATTATATTTGCTGATTTAAAAAGCCTGTCTGCTAAACTGTGATTAGTTTAGAATCCAGCACATACAGTATTAGAATTCTATTGCTAACTCTATAAATCTAATAACACTTTTTAAACCAATGTAGTAGTTTTTGTTCTCTCTCTTTGTGTGTGTGTGCATGTAATCTGCATAGTCATACATTTGGGCTGAGAAAAGACTGGTTTGCTAAGGTTTTTAAGTGAGAAGAGTTGGAAATTCCTGTACTCTCATTACTCACGATCTTTGGGGTTGGTGGCATTTTAACAGTGTATCTAATTTGCATGAATAGTGAGGGTCTACTGTATAATCAATCCTTGATTTAAAGGCTTGTATTGGGGAAGAATCTGTTATACCAAAAAGTCAATTAAATTGGAGTGGACTCTTTTAAAAATGCTTTTTAAAAAATATCTGAAGCCAAGAAGTGGGTGGAAGATTTTTGTGGGCTTGCAGAGGCAGGGTAGAACACAGCATGGCAGCCAGGAGGGATTGAGAGAGAGGAAGAGAAACATTTTACTTAAAGCATTTTGGATGAAACAGTAATATAAAATGATGGTTGGTCGTTCGATATTCAGTGTATTAGTTTCCAAACCATGTGATATGCCAGAAATCTGCCTATTAAATCTGAAATCCATTAAATCAAAGTCCAAACAATGATGATTTACTGTACTTGCATTTATCTATTATGGTCTGATACTTAGGGATGATTTGGGGGCCACTGGTCCTGGGTTTTAGCAAATCATTCTGTGATCCACTTGCTACTTTTAAGCCCATCCACTATGTTTGAAAAAAAATATTTTCAAGGAAGTACAAGTGTTGTTACAAAATACTTTGATTACTAAAGCTTTAGAAACAGAAAAACCAATACTGAATTTCAAAAAAGGTTAAGAACCAAAGTAATACAGTCCTGACAAAGTCAAGTACAAAAATGTGATAAAAAATCTTTTTCCTAAAGTATTTCCCCCAAAATACCTTCAATATAATGCACATCTAACCTGCGCCAGGGATAGATCTTATATTTCTTATTTTCTGTCCCCGATGCAGTTTTTCCAAGCGTCAGTTTTCATCATCAGGAATAGCTGTGGGTTTTTCTTTCTTTCCCCTTTTCTCTCTCTAGGTAGTAAATTCAGCAGCCACATTTATGCAATCTTGAGGAAACTTTCCTGTAAAGTCCCCACCCCACCCCTTCTTACATACCTGGCTCCAAAACAATGGGACCCCCTCCTTTATGAGGGGAGGAGTTTTATTTATTTAAATTTATTTTTAAAAGATGATTGGTGCTCATCCCCATAATTAACTTCCCATTATATGGCTGCTAATTCCCTCACTTCATCCCTATTTCTCTTAAAGGTCAATGGAAGGACCTACAGACAAAGTTATTTTTCAAAGTTCTGTGTCCTATATTTTGGTAAGATGCTTTATTTCACCCTTGAAATGTAACCAGTATAGGAAGAAGTCAGGGAAGTGTGGCAGAAACACCAGTCTGCATGCCAAACTTTATGTATGTTTTAAATATTTATTTATTCATTCATTTATTTATTTGTATTTCTATCCCGCCCTATACCCGAAGATTTCAGGGCAGGTTACAATATTATATTAATCTTAGACAGGTCCCTGCCCTCAGGCTTACAAACTAAAGAGACAAGAAACAAAAGGAAAATGGTATGGGAAGGAACAGCAAAAAAGCAAGCACTTGAGGTCTTCAGTTCCAATTCTTCTGTTCATTTCTTATTGCTGGAATTTTCCTCTTCTCTTTACTTTGAATTTTCTCTTCATTGATGACAAACTGGATGATGGTAGAGATGGTCAGCCAGCATCTACTCAACTGTCTAGGCAACTGTCAGGCATTCATTTGGGGATGCCCTGCACTCTTTCTGATGCTCTCTGCTGTGTCATCAAGTGCCCTGCTGCCACTCTTTTAGAAGACCTACTTGTCTTCTCAACAGCCTGTCCCTAGCCATCAAACACGAGGAGGAGGGGGTTGGGGCTAATGTGTGCACGTTCAGCGGCTCTCTAAAATGAGAGCAGCGCTTTTGCTGCTCTTGATCATTTTAACGGGTCTGACAGGGATTCCACCCCCCCTCTCTCTGTGAGAGATGAGAAAGAGAGGAGGGCTTGAGCTGGAGGGGGGAAGGGGAGGGGGAGGGAAGGAGGAAGCAGAGAGTAGGGCAAGGAAAGAGAGTTGGGGAGATGTGTGACTGCAGAGGAGAATCAAAGACTCTGATGAGTCAGTCAGCCTCCTGCCAGTCTGTGTTCTCTCTCTCTGTCTGTGTGTGTGTGTGTACGGCGATTTGACCCCCTCGTCACTTCCCTTCAGCACAGTTACTTAGGCACAGACATCCAGGGTTGGGGTGTGCTTTTTGCTTCTTTTGCACCCCGATCTGCTAGGCAATATGAGGCAGGCCTGATTTTAAGTTTAGGCGTTCCCCGTAGTTTTTTGCTGGATCACAGGTGTGCAAAAGTCAAGCGGCTGTCAGCTGTCAGAAACAGCAGCTGTCAATTGTCAAGCGCCTACTGCTGCTAAATTGCGGCTTTCACTGTTAAAAAAAATTTTTTTTTAAGCTAAAGTTATTTTTTCGGATCATTTTTTATAACTTTAGCTTTTTTAAAAAAAATTAACGGTGAAAGCTGTGATTTAGCAGCAGTAGGCACTTGACAATTGTCAGCTGTTGGTTCTGACAGCTGACAGCAGCCGCTTGACTTTTACGCACCTGTGATCCAGCAAAAAACCACGGAAATGCTGTAAACTTAAAATCAAGCCCCCCTCACACCGCCTAGCAGATCGGGGGTGCAAAAGAAGCAAAAAAATCTGACCCATGTCGTGAGCTGGAAACTCCTCCCTGTTAGCCTGCAAGTGTCCTCATGTGGGTTCCTGGCTCTCCAAGCAAGCACCCCGGGGCCTCCATATGGTGCCAAGACTCATTTTTCAGGGTGCCAAATTTGGTCCACTGTTGGCGCTATATGGGGGCATTTAGCACTCTTTTCGTGTGCCAAATCACAAGCCCATGCGGACAGCCAGCACTGATCCCACTCTCGGCACCATACCCCTAGGTTAACTAGTTTCCAAGAGCAAGATCCACCAAGTGGAAGTGAGTGGGGCCTCCCTGATGTAATAATAATAATAATAATAATAATAATAATAATAATAATAATA
>MTQE01003428.1:1541959-1590134 GCA_014337955.1 Aspidoscelis marmoratus
AATAATAATAATAATAATAATAATAATAATAATAATAATAAAAAGAACTTCTGCATATACAGCCATCAAATTTACGGCAAACATAGTGCTTTTCTACCCACACTCTCAGCACAGTCCTAAATGCAGGGGTATGCTGATAGCATGCATGCCAATTGCTCCAGGACATGGCAACACTGGAGCCAGGAATCATTTGTTCCCCAGGAATAATGTTGATGGCTGATGGATATAGCAGAACTCAGAAAATGGCCTCGTGTTTGATGGCTAGGGACAGGCTGTTGAGAAGACAAGTAGGTCTTCTAAAAGAGTGGCAGCAGGGCACTTGATGACACAGCAGAGAGCATCAGAAAGAGAATTCAGCTTTGGCACCCAATGTGCCACTAGTATGTAGGATCAAGCAGATCCTACAAACTATGGTGCATTTATGGCTCCATAAAGACATTGTGCTGATCTTGCCTATATCTAAGGCAGCATAATGAAGAAAGAATCTGCTTAATTCAAATCCAATAAAGGTCAATACTACTGCAACAAACTGCTATACCTAGCCATAAAAAAGAAATTAAAGGAAAGCCAATGTGTTTTATTTTTAAGTTAAATATAGATTTTCTTCAGCTTTTGAGCAAATGGATATGAAAGAAACTGGTACCACTCCATGCCAGTCCCATCAGGCAAGGATAAACAACAAACTTTATTCATGAACCAATCCTGTTAGCCCTTGCCAAACCTCATTTTCATTTCTTTTACACACTGTTCTGTACAAGTAGTAAGATTATTGTAGTTAGGTCTTCCCACAAGTGTTCTAAAAAGTCATAAAGCTCCCCTTAGGAAGTCAAAGAGTGTTGAAAGACCTCTTTATGGTTGCTGTAAGATGAATAATAAATGAAAAAGAAGAAAAGGAGGATAAACCACTGAGATAAAACAGCTCAGAATGATACTTCCCCTGTGAGATGGAGTCTCAGTTTCATGCTTTTGACCAAAGTGGCTGGGTCTGTGAAACTCTACGTCATGGAAACATTTCTATTTAGTCCCCTGGTGGACATTAGAAACACTGACTCCTTGTCTTGGAGGTGAGTAAATTAAAGTTTAACAGGCTTCCCTGGCAGGTGACAGATTGAAGTTCAAAGGCAAATAGATGTTGAGGCTGTTCCAAAAAGTAAAAAAAGAAACAAGCTATAAGGAAGAAGAAGAGTTGACTTTTCTATCTCTCTTTTCTCATCCATTTAAGGGGACTCAAAGTGGCTGACAAAGCTTTTCTGTTCTTCTCCCCACAACAGAACCCCCTGTGAGGTAGGTGGGGCTGTGAGAGCTCAGAAGAGAGCTGTGACTAGCCCAAGGTCACCCAGCTGGCCTCATGGGGGAGGGTGGAATTGAACCCGGTATTCCCAGATAAGAGTCCTGTTCTCTAACCACTAGATCAAACTGGCTCACTTTGCAGTAGAACTTAGCAGTAGAGTTCATGCCTTTTATTCAAGATCTTAGATTTAGTCTCTGGCCTTTTCTGCACTGCCCCTAGGGATTATGTATCAGAACATAGTTCTGCCACCTGCATGTTGATGTAGCCTATGGTAAGCCTCGTCCAGAGCCTGCAGTAATCCACAGTAGTATGTGAATGACAGGTCCCTGTTCTGGGATATAATATGGAATAAGACCTAGAGCAAAAAGGGTCTGATGTCTCCTTCTGCTGCTCCTGCTATGACTGCTGCTTCAGCAAGTTCCATACAATGGTGGGATCTGGAATGAAATTTGGTAGCTAAGTTGTCAGGGTGCCTCTGTGGTGAGAGACAATCACAGGATCTAACAAAGACCCTGGAATTGTCTCTTGCTACGCCCACCAGATGTGGGAGGCAATCATAGACTTTTACCTGTGTTCACTGGCTCCTTTTGTTATCATTGCTCTTCTAACTACCTGGAAGCCAGCCAAGTGCCCACTCATTTCCATCTCTCACTCTTTCTCTCTCCCCCCACCCCCCACCCCCACATCCTTGGCTGCCTTCTGGTTAGCTGTAAGAGATGATAAAGAAAGGAGCCAGCAAACAATTGTGTATGGTTTTCTCAATATAGCCCAGGAAGAACTGTGGATTTTAGCCTGTGTCTAGAGGTGCCCTAAGTTGTAGCAGTTACAGCATGCTGTTTATATGTCTGCCATGGCTCTTGGGTGATGACTTTTGTTTCCTGGTTCAGTATTTCTGCCCAGAGACTCCTTGGAAAGCACAAGAAATGGCCACAGAAATCTGCCATTTTTCTGTGCCTTTCTTTGAAGACTTCACTAATGAGGTAGGTGCAGAGCAGAGTGTGGCTCCCATAAATCTCTGCAGAATGCTGTCAGGGCTCTAAATAGCAATTTACCATTATAATGCTTTAATGAGCATTAAGGGTGCAGCCAGTTTCTAGGGTATAAGACCAAGATGACTCTTCAACCACAAAGATGTGTGACCAATGCACCTCCTCTGTGCTCCCATAGTACCTAAAAGTCCCATGTGGATCTGGCCTTTTCCTTCTTTGCCCATCCAGGTCTGATTTTGAGAGAGATCACATCTAGTTTTTGTCCGGAGTCAGAACACTAATCCATCTAGGAGATGTTCTCCAGAATATTCCATAAAGATGCTGGAGACTGAACCTGGAACATTTTGCAAGTGTAACTTGTGCTTGTCCCTGAACTTGCCATGTCTCTTACTGATTGGCCCCCAGATTGTGGAATGGTCTCCTTCCTGAGGTGTGTTAGGCATCTTCACTTTATGCATTCAGGGGTGCTGTGAAGATGTACCCTCTTTGTCCTCGCCTTTGGCTAAACAAAGAAAAGGCTTTTCTTCCCCACATTCAGACATTGTTATAATTTTAATATATTCATTTTATATGTTCACTGGTTTTTAATGTTGTAACCCATCCTGATACCTTTGGGTATAGTGCGGGATAAAAATTCAAATAAATAGTAGTTTGAAGATGCTGATTGTGGAGTACTTTTCTGATAGCCTTTTAATGAGCAGCATTCCAGTGACAAGAGCTGAGTTGAGTTCTGTAGTAGGTTCATGCATGAATGTTAAGCACATGGTGGGAAAAACACTTCTGACTTAATACAAGTGTTACAAACCAGGAATATGATGGGTTGGCACAGAGCACATTGCTGCATGCTGGCCTGTCGCATTCCACACAAGCTCAGAAACAGAAGAATAAAAGTTCCCCACCCTCAAACTTGCAGTCTGGACACATTCCTCTTTGGCCTCAGTGCTTTCCCCAGGAAATGTGCAAATCTTGCCTCTGTCCACTCATGTTCCACGTAGAAAGGATCTGCCTGATATATTGGTGCTTTCTGCACTTACCTCAGTTAATCTGTATTAACTAGAGCCGTATTAGTGTGAGCTGGATCCAGATTAACCACAGTCAGACTATAGAGGACTGCTCACAGAAATTGCTTTCCTTGAAAACCGAGGAGATTTCAGCAGCTGTTGAGCTCTATATGGCTCTTTCTGTACTTGGCCTGATTCTGGAATATATCTCAGGATAGGGGCCTGCTGTCTCAATGCTAGTGCAGACTATGGCCGTCCCCTGCCAAGGGCTGCCAGATTCTTCATTACCATCAGGCAACAAAACCCTTTCCTGAGATATATTCAAGAATAAGGCCAAGTGCAGAAAGGGGCAATCTATCAAGCACTGTAGAGAGCCAGCAAAGTATTTCCATTTTTAGTCCTTATTATTTTGAAAATGTTGAAAACAGAGAACATTGGAATATGTCTACATTGATATCATGATTCCATTCATGTCTGCTAATGTAGTTTTTATACTGCTAGGAGTTCATAAAACTGCAGGGCTTATAGCCATAGCTCTGCAATTCTGGCTTTCATTGAACAAGTCAGTTAATCTCCTCCCACATCTGACCTGCAATTAAGACATAGTGCCAAAGTTAATTCATTGTGAGTGTCCGTATGTTGGATGAAGAGCAACTGTGCTGTGACAGTGGGTGATACTGCCCTGAAGTAAAAACAGTCTGAAAATTCCATTCTGTTTGAAGTTCAAGGAAGCTTCATAACACCAGGATCTGATTGGGTATGACAGGTGACCCTGAGAGGTGATAGGAAAAAAGACTTTGCCTTGGGTAGAAAAAACAACAACAATAGTTGCTATTAGGAAATGTCAATAAAGACTCTGTTAGTCCATTGGAGAAATTATTTTTAGCATCACCTTCTCCAATCAGGAGTATTTCCTTCAGCTTATCATACACAGCTCTGAAAAAAGCTTAGGAGGATAAAAGAAAACAGATTTAGGCTGGTTTAGCATCTAAACTTCACATTTATGCAAATTACTGAGTTAATCAAGGCATGTGGGCCACATTATCCATGGCCACAAATAACCTTACCTGCTTTATTGACTTCAGAGCTTCATTAATTTATAGCAGGAAGAAACACAGCCTTTCATATCTGCCAGGGCGCTCTCTGCTTTCTATTTCTTGATTAAGGGGAAAGGTTAATCAATGATGTTGTCACTTTAATCTCACTGCCCTTGCTAATGTTAGCAATCACAGGGTGCAAGTGGTCTCAGCGCTGAAAGTAAATTTAAGGAACAACAAAAATCCAATGATTCTAGCTGGTGCCCAAAGGAGCTCTCATGAAGCTTGTATATCAATAGGTCCCCAAACCTGATTATTTATCCATTTGATTTATTTTTTTCAACATTTCTACCTCATTTAAATAATGAAAATGTCACCAGGATGGCATATAAAAAATAAAGGAAGGAAAAGAAAAATAAACAATTAGGGGAATGAGAAAAGAAATATATAGCAAGGTTAAAACTGCAACATCCTTGATGCTGCAAACAAAAAATACTCGGAAAAGCTGGCTGAAATTAACACACCTTGGCCGCATCCCCATTACAACCTTATTTTGATTTCAAACCGTTTTCAGTCCTGGCAGACCCCACGTAAGTTTGGCTTAACACGCTTTCCACGTGTTAAATCGCCCCAAAGCGTTGTAAATGTTAATCCTTATTTCAACAGGTCTCACTGCGCTTGATATGTGTTACATTTTTTACTGTGGGGACCCTACCGTTTCAAGGGATGAGAATCCATGTTTAGGGTTTCCCTCCCCCAATAGCTTGCTTCCAAAGATAGTGATTTCATTGAAAAAATCCACCCCTCAAAACAGCCACTTTAAAATCCACTCCTTAAAGCTACACTGTAGCGATCTAGGCACTTCACACCTTATAACAATGGTGCAAATTTGCGCAATTCTGAAAGTTCTGACCTTTAGAAAGGGAAAGTAAAGTAAAGCAGCTGGTTCTGTTTTAAAGGCTGTGGATGTGAAGGGGGCTTGAGTTGCTGCTGCTGCTGCTGCTGTGTGCCCTGGGAAATGGGGAGAGGAGGGGAAAGAATCGCTGGCTGCCTGTGCCGCTTTTCCTTTAGTTAAAAGAACGGTTTTGTAGAAGTGCAGCCCTTTAGAAGATTGGGGGGGGGGAGATGACTCAGTTTCTGTCCTCGTCCCCTCCCTTTCCCCCTGTGTTTTACACATACATATACACTCATGCATGTGTGCACAGTAACTTTCAACAGGATGAAAGAACGGGGGACCATCAGCTTTTCATCCACTGTGCTCTTGCAAAGGAACAAAAGAATGAAATACAATGATATCTGGCCCCTCTCCCCCTGCTTTTTCGCACAAGGAGTTAAGAGAGAAGAGAGAAATGCCTCAGAAAAAAACTTTTTCTCATTGCCTTTCACACACCAGTCATTCCTCTCTCCTCTCTGACTCCTTCCCTGTGTGGAATAACAGCACTGTACTGCTGGGTGGCTTAAAAGTTATCCCGTGTATGTGTCTGTACTCACACATGCGCGTGTGATACTCAAAGAAGGTCATCTTTCCTGAGTTTCCCACTCCAATGACGTCAAACTTTGAAGGATGGGCTGGCATCAAATTACTGACTGCATGGGGAGGGGTTTGGAGGAGGGGAGGGGAGAGAGGAGGAGAGAATGACCATGCCCAGCATGGGAAAAATGAAGAGTGGGAACAAGCAAGTCAGCCAATCCATTTTGAGTCTGCATTAGGCCATGTCTTCATGGCAAACTTATCTTGGATTCAAAACATTATCAGTTCTTGGAGTCCACACGGCAGTTTGGCTTAACACGCTTTTCCCATGTTAAACCACCCCAAAGCGTGGTGAATCTCAATCCTGATTTCAACAGGTCTCACTCTGGATCGTGCGCTTGAAACGTTTTACATTTTTTACTGTGTGGACAGTACCATTTTAAGAGATGAGAATCCATGTTTAGGGTTTCCCTCTCCCAATAGCTGGCTTCCAAAGACAGTGATTTCAGTGTAAAAATCCACTTAACAGGGATCGCTACACTGTAGCCCTGGAACCACTTCACACCTTGATGGTTGGAATAACAATGCTGCAATTTTGTGCAATTCTAGCTCTTTGGAGTTCTGACTTTAGAAAGGGAAAGGGATGAAAGCAGCTGAATGTGAATGTTTAAAGCAAAGAGGCTTTAGTTGCCGCTGCTGCTGTGTGCCCTGAGCAATGGGGAGAGGAGGGGAAAGAATCGCTGGCTGGCTGCCCGCTGCCATTTTTCCTCCATCCATGGAAGTGGCAGCCACCCAGCCATCCAGTTAGGCTTGGTGAAGGGGTCCCTTATGGGTGGCGCGTCCATGCCAGGAGGAAGAGGGCAGGGCAGCCCCAAAAAGCGGCTTTTAAAAAGTAGCCACTTAAGTCCCCCCTTGAGTCATGTACACCACGTACGATCCTCAGAATCCGGATCAAACGCGATTAAGTTAAAAGTAATGGGAACAGGCAAATTCATGTTTGCATCCGGTTCTATTATTTCGGTTTAGGGAAAGCGAAATAAGCTTGCTGTGGGGATTCGCTGTTATAATCCTATTGTGGGGATGCTTGGAAATCATACTCTATACTGATTCTAAAAAATCTGGATTAAAAAAGCTGTGTTGGTGCATGGTGCTTGTCTTCATTTACTGTTGCCAAAATGGAGATGTGCCAACCTAGATAGCCTATGGAGGTCTTTGTAAGTATATATGGAAACATGGCTTAAACATTCTCCAAAAGCCTGGTAACTTCTGAACTATTATTTCAGTGGCCTTCAATCTTCAGTAAGAGCTCAGAGTTTGATAGGAACTGTCATGTTCTTCATCCTTGAAATGTGTCCTGAAGACAGCTCAGATGCTCACTTTTTATGGCTTATAAACAAGGTTATGAAAGCAAAAGAGGCATGTATGTCCAAAATGATTTTTATGCAAAAATTGATAGGCTAGCTGACGGCCAGTTGGAAGAGCTGGTGAAGGAGGTTATTAATTTCATGTTCCTCTACTCCAAGTCCTCCAAAATGCTTTCCTATTTTGCCACCTGCCTCTCAGTATGATAAATGGGAGCAGTATTTTGGCTTTGTTGATTTTTGCTTTTGACTTACACATGAGCTGCTCAGTTGAAAAAGTTGGTATTGTAGGTAGATGTTCCCTTTCTTGTGTGGTTAGTTCTGTACTTACCTTTCATTGTACTATTTTTAAGAATCCAGAAGATTTTTCATGGGGAACTTTGGGCCTATTCACACCTCCCTACCTGGGGAACTCGGGGGATACACTATGTGGAGCTGCTTCCATCTACAGCTAGACTGGACTGGGACAGCACAGCACAGATCTGCTTGCACCTCTTCCAGGCAAACAGAGCCTGGGTGTGTGTGTGTGCAGGTGTGATTGCACACCTTGTTGCCCGGTTGCCATAGCAACAGTGCTGTACATGCCCATTCCTGCCACTGCATCTCTAGCATAGACCCAATGACTGAGACTCACACCTCACCAGAATTTAGAGGGAAGCACTGACAAGGTTTCGGATGGATCTAGGGTCCCCAAATGCAGATACCGGATCCATCTTCCATCTTCACTTCCCTGGGACAATTTCTCAGGGAAGTGAAGGTGCAAAAAGGGCCCACTGAAATGTATGGTTCTACTGTCTATTTGCTGAAGCAAAGAAATCCACCTTCCACATTATGATCAGAGTATTGCATTTCATGGTGTAGTGGGGAGTGAATGAAAGAAAGGCAGTTCTAGGTCTTATTTTTCTCAGCAAGGGTCTGATAATAACATCTGACAATAGTACCTGACAAACTGATGTAACATCTCCGATATGGCAAGTGAAGAATCAAACTTTCAAGATTTATTTAATTTGCACAAACCTAGAAGGCTTCTAAATTAGGACAGCTCTTAACCGGTATCAGAAGACCCCCAAGCTACTTTCTCAAGGCAGTTTGAAGTATTCTACATGTGATTTCTCCTGAGAGTGTGCACTGAAAGCTTTGCCAAAAGTAGGCAAAAATGCATATTATGTCAGGCAGCATTATTTGCACTTTAATCTTGCCCCAAAAAAGGCAGTTTGGGGGGACAGGTGGAGAGACTCTCCCCAGAGGTGAGAAAGCAGTTAAAATTGTGCTTCCCCTGCTTCACTGGGTGGGCATATCCCGACCAGGTAATGCTGGAGAGCAAATTGCTTCCCTGCACTTCTCCTGTTGCTTCAGACTCATTCATGGGAGTTAAGATTACAAGAAGAAAATGATGCAGGCCCTCAGCCATAGTAAGCAATGCTATTTTTAGAACATCCCTTTATTTGGCCTTGGGGGCTAACAAGGCAACACTTGATACCTTTTCTTTCAATCTTGGCAGATACTATTAATCTGTTAACTTGGTACACACTCAGGAGTTAGATTGCCAATATTTGCATTGTTTTAACTGAGGTTGTTCTGACTAGTTTTCTGACCCATATGGCCACCTTAATTTACACATTAGTAGACATGTTTGTGTTTGCCCATGATATCACATCCCAGCATCTGAATGCCATGTTCATGATTTTTGGGTGTGTTCGATTTGAATTAAATGCAAAGAAATGCAAATGCATAGTGGTACCTCGACATACAAGTGCCCTGACATACAAGTGTTTTGAGATACAAGCCGCCGAGCGAGTGATATTTTGCTTTGAGATGAGAGCAAGATTTGAGATACGAGTATGTAAATACAGTACAGTACATAACAAAAACAACTGAGGTGGTGTTTTGGGAGCTGGAATGGATTAATGGGAAAATTGCTTTGAGATACGAGTGATTTGACATAAGAGCAAGGTTGCGGAACGAATTAAACTCGTATATCAAGGTACCACTGTATTGACTTTGACCTTGAATGTCAATCTGCGATTGTAGCCAATATCCTATTCAAATTCAAACATACAAAAGAACAAATTGATCAAATTTCAAATGTGGTGAAAATGTGGTGAATTTGAATTTTACTTTCAAACAGTCAGTTTTTAATTATTGGATCCTACTCTCATCCAATCCTTTTCCCCACTCCTCTCCTCCACAACCCCAATAAAGAAATAAAAAGCCCCATTTCTGCCTGGCCCTTAGGTGGTCCTTTCCCCCCAATAACTGAACATCACACAAGAGATGGTTCCTTCCCCTTAACTAGCTGAAGTTCTCTTTTGCTGAAATTCACTTTTCCTGCTGAAGAAGAGAATGCCATATAATCATCCATCTCAAACCATCTTCCTTGCTCAGATTGCAGAAAACTGGCTGATGGATGCCCTCTGCTGTTGTTGGATCACCCAAAGCACCAAGTGAAATTGCTCTCTTGCTCTTGCACCAAGCCAGTGTTAGCCTGAATTCTAGGGAATTAAGGAAACCTGTGCCTGGAACCCTCCTGCTTAAGCCAAAATGAAAAGCCTTAGCTCTGATAACCACTTTTATTCACTTTGTTCCAGCTGAAATCACTCTGGAAGAAGGATTCCCCTCTTGCTCTGTCTTTGGCTCCACTCAAGTACCTGATGATCCCTGTACATGTTGCATGATGTCTGAGTGTTGTCATTGTCCATCCTTGGTGATGTACTGTGAATAAATCTAAAGATCTGTAGTAGTGGTTGTTGTTTTTTCATTGCTGTCCCCAAAGTTTCCACTTTCCTGTTCTTCCCTGCTTTTTCCTTTCCTCCCTAAAGCTCGGTGAAGACTTAACAAAGAGAAACCTTCAATGGTGAGAGACTTTTCTGCTGAACCCTTGTTTATTGTTTTTGCAACAAACAAAAACATTGGGCAGAACAAAATTTTATTGCAGAACATAAGACCAAGTGGGGTGGGGTGGGCTTCAACATCTGGGATCTGAAAGGCAAGATCTGAAAGGTAGTAGCATGGAGCCAGGCCAGCTATTTGTCAAATTGGGAAGAAAGCTTCGTTTGTGCATAGGATCAATCTAGAAATATTTTTGAGTCAACATTAGACAGTCTTTTAGCTGTCTACATTTGCTACATGGTAACTGGTTATGTAACCTCATGGCTTTTTGGTCCCCTGTTACATTTTCCTGCTTTTCTACATTTGATTGGCAATGTAACAAAATTTCACAATTTCACAACTTTGCCTATCGAAAGACATTGCCTGCATTGGAGTCTATATATTTTGCTGCTTGAAGGCACTTCTTTATTTTTCTTCTAGTTTAATAAAGATGATAAAATTTGTATTATTTTTGCATCAGAATGCCTTCCTTGCCATATACCCTTTTTGAATCCACACCAACTGCATTCTGCCTACAGCAGCTTATGAAAGCAACATATTAGCCTTGGATCCCTAGGAATTAAGAATCCCCCCCCCCCAATCCAATCTAGATCATCTCTTTTACAGAAGACAATCATGGAGCATCACTGTACAGAAGAGATGGGTTACAGTTTTGTGGTCATGGAAATCCAAGTTAAACCTAGGGAAAGATCTCATTAGCTGGCAAATTGATGAAAATATGACAGAGACTATGTTATGTGCTGAGCACTGAAAATGTCTGCATTTAAGCTGCAACAAGACCTGAGTAGCTTCAGTTGTCTATGCAGTTTTGAGAAAAACAACCTCTAAGCATTTTAATATTCACTTATTATCTCCCATGCAGTTTGTAGTTCATGCTGGCATTTTAAATAAGAATGCTCTGCAACACTGCTTGAATTTCAGTTTAACAGCTAAAGTTATACCCCAGCTCATCAAAGAGCTTTCGTCTACTGGAACAAGCAAGGATGCATATGGTTAGTGCTTGGATGGAAGACCAAGCAGGAAAGACAGCATCTGGTATTGTGGAATAAGCAGAGGTAAGGTGAAGATTTAGCACCAGGCTTGGTTGTTTTCTTCTGTAATGCATTCATGTGTTTGTCAATGCCAATATCAAAGTTGGCAGCAAGCTGCCACACCAGGCCTGCCCACCCCTACATTACTGCATGAGTCAGCATGACCTATAAGCCATATGTATATTCCTACAGTTCCATGATGGAAAAAACTTGGTTGTGTTGAAATCTAAGAAAACAAATAAAAGCTCAAAGTATTTTAAGAGTTATATCTAAGTAACTAGAAGTTAGCAATACAGGCTTTGATGGAATCTTTATTCCCTGATAACTATGCAAAAGGTTATAGTTATGCTGGAGCACACAGATATTATGCTGTGCACTGTTGTTTTTTGGATGTGAGTTCATTTGTTAGTCCACACACACTTTCAGAGTTTGTTCAGGGAGAAAGCTATGGGAGCTGACATGGTGAACTCCTGCACTTCAAAATGTACCATTGTGCCAATGTTTGGCGGCATGTAGTTTGCAAATGATACAGAGCATTAAGCAATAATTTGTAGAGAAATCTCATGATTCAATAGTTCTATCTTTGTCTCTCTCCCACCTGTGTGGCACAAAAGCATATGCTCCTTCTCCATATAAAATAGATTGGATCATGCCAGTATTACAGCTCTGAAGGGCTGATCATTTAAGAAATTTCAACCTGTCAAGCCCTCATATAATCCATGCAAATCTCATAGATACTTTAGATTCATATTTATAGGGATATTTTAAAGGGATGTTTCATCCATATTCAGATCTAAATGAGTTGTGTCAGCTTTTAAGCTGCTTGGATGAAAAGACAGCAATTCAGGTTCAGCAGGAGAATTTTGCTGTGCTTACCTCTGGATACAGGGGACTCTGGTCTGGGTCTACACATTGGTGCAGATCAAGGAGCCCCCTCCCCATTAGTTGCTCCATCTGCCAGATGTGAATTAAGAGGCCCTAAATCTGGATTTGCTGTAGACCCATTAAATAGGGGCTACAACTGGACTAAATGTATTGTTCCAGATCACAAAGGTGTGCAGATGTAATGCTTCTATGATCCAGAACTACTGGGGGCTGCTATTCAGCGATGCACCATAGTGTTCTGCTGCAAACCATTCCAAACAGGATCTAAGATTAAATCTTTGCTGCTGCAGGGAAACATGGGTAGAATTAGCACAATCACTACTGATCTGGCCCATACCGGGTTTGAATCTAATGTAGGTAGGTGCAGAAATGGCCACTGACATTTATAGTTAAGATAGTCCTTGAGATTCATGTTTATCTTCTGGGCTTTTCTAAATGCTTTAGTGAGGTTTTTTTTAAATCCCTTTCATATTCAAAATACCCCAAACTGTTTCTTTTTTTAAAAAAATAAATCAGCTTCACCAGAAACAGCTTGAGGCCAGACTTTGGAAAGTGTATTATTTTGGATTAAATAGGTTGATGCCATTACCCATGGACCTTTGGACCTAGATTGTGGGTTTCAAGCACAGAGGATCCCTCTGACATATCTAGAGCCATCTGTTAAGACTGTTCACCCACAAAGTGCTCTTTGCCATGATTGCCTTTGAAGAATGATTTTAAAAAATGGGGAAGCAGATCCAAGGGGTCCAAGAGGTGGTGTTGGGAGAATAAAGGATTGGGCAGGTACTGGAGAAAGGAGAATAACTAATGGTTGATTTCCTCAAGATGTCTTGCTCTAGGCTTCCATCAATAATTAACAGGGCCACTCTTACAACTTTTAAAAATGCTGTCTGGCATTCAAGCTGTCTCCAGACAGACCTGAGGCAACTATATGAAACTGATGAGGATCATTTCTCACGGAAGTGCTGAAAATTTGCACAGTCAGGATCCAATGTGGATTTTAAGCACTTCCCTGAGAAATTGTCCTCATCATACTGTCATCAAACAGTCAGCTCATTGCTAGCCTGGACTTTCCCAGCACCAATCACACTGCCATATCATACTTCTGACTTTGTGGGTTCCAAATAGTAGGGAGAAGCTGCAGAACTAAGTGGCAGGTTTGAATACAGTTTAACTTTGAAATCACAGTTTCTGTAAGTACAACATATTCTGAAGCATGAAGATCCTGCAAGAACTCTGATAGTGGGCATGTGAGATGCAGCATAATACTGAACTGAGTAACTGAACCAGTCTGGCAATTTATTCATGAATACGAATTACATAGGGTAAGGAACATGACACTGCATTGTCTGCACCCCAAATGCATGTGTATTATTTGGTGCAAAACAGATTGACAAGTAAATTATATTTATGTTATTTAGATTTCTCACAGTGGATGCCTTGAGGTTTTAACACATTTTGGAACAGACAGAGTTTATATTTGGAACTATATTTATGGAACTATAGTACTGGATCTGTATTTCATGATGACTAGGGTTTGGAAAGTTTTAATGTTATATAATACTATATACTACTAAGTATAATCTTGCTTTTGTTTTAGTATATTGACTATTCAAATAAATGAACAAAGTATGGTTTATACTTTAGATGTGAGGCAGTTTAGACTGTGCTCACCTTATTTTTGTTGTTGTTGTTGTTGTTGTTGTTGTTGTTGTTGTAGATGGCTGTACAAAATGGCAAGATGCAAGAGATCACTGTTTGTCCAGCTATGGGTGAGTATGTTTTGTGAAGGTTTTACATACACTTCTAACAGAATCCCCTGGAGCTATGCTCTTGATGTGAAAAAGCAGGAAGAAACATAAGAGCAAGTCCTCATATTCTATCATTTTATCTCTTCTAGGCATGCTGTTGTGCAGTTATGCAGAACCAAAGGGTTTTGCTTGAGATTATTTATTTTAGTCTTCCCTTTATACCATTAGCCTTCATTCTGTAAATCATTCCTTCTCTGAATGATGCGGTCTCAGAATATTTGAAGCTGTGGAGTAGCAGATGAAGTGCAAATGTCACTGAATCATCATGGTTGCAGAAATTTGGTATCTTCCCCTCTTTTATCTGTCTAAGTGGTGACAGTTGCCACAGGGAAATAAATTTTGCAGGTCACTAGCAGACAACTTTTCCTTAGCATGGGAAACGATATTCCTAAAGCTCCATATCCCAAGAAAATGTCATTGGCTTCAAAATTGCAAGTATCTGCCTAACTTTAGCATTCTTAAAAACTATAGAACTTTAGATATAATAGTCACTCACTTATATAATCACAAATATTCATTAAAGATTTAACCAGTGATGACTGACAGAGCATATAGAGGAGTCTCTGGGCAGAAGACTTTCTTTGATCTTAATCATCTGTATATTGAATGTAATAGTCAGGCAGGTTGATTAATTCATTGTTAGTGTATAGCCAATGGAAGCCAATGGGACTCTCAGCTGCATTTCCTCTAACACCTGGTTTGGCATTGAAGTCAATGGATCCATTATGCAAGTTCAGTTCGAACAGTGTTTTTATGGAATAGAATCTGCACACATACTGAAGGACTACTGTATTTAATTTGCTTCTAAAACTTCCAGCCAAACCAGGCAACATCTCGCTCAATTTCCAGTTCATTAGTAAAGACCATGTATGCCTATCCACTATCCATATTCAAGGAAATGTTAATGCCGTCTGCCTTCTGCCCATGATCTCCTGCAGATTTGAGTCTACAACTGAACATGGTCTGTAATTAGCAGAAGAAATTAGCCCAGGGGGCCTCATCTGAAGTATTAACTAGATGATCAATTGCAGCTCCAGTTTAATTTTCTTTCTTAATTTGCCTGCTAGTTCTTCATCTGACTACAAGTTGTGTTAGAATAGCACAAATCTACTTTCCAACTGCCTATTTTGTGGAGAAGAACATTTGATGCACATATTGAATGCTATGTAACACAGGTGCTATAAATGATCACAAGCACAATGGAATAAGGAACATCAAAATACAAAAGAACCCATTAGGCTGTACTGATTATCATATATACCTCAATTAGAGAGCCTTTTTGCACTTAACTGTTGTGGGAAAGTATCCCACGGCAGTTAAGATCAGTGGCCAGCATTTGCATTGCAAACACCGGTTCGTCCCAAACTTCATCCAGACCTACCTGGGTCTGGGTGAAATGTGAACTGTCCCATCTGTAGCAGCCACAATGTCCCATCCCCATGGACAGGGGTGGCACTGCAAAATGCATCTGTTCCATCCCAGAGTGCACCAGTCTGTTCTGATCAGCCAAGTTCAAACAGGCCTAGTCTAATAGCTCCTAGTGTGCATCACTTTCTTTTTCAGTTGAGTTTTAAAAGGATGTAGCCGTTTTATGTTAATATCCCTACATCTGCACTAGGTGTAGCAAGATGTGGATTAAGAGGCCCTTAGTCCAGATTCCTAGTAGCACCATTTAATTGGTTCTACCAAGGACCTTAAACTGGAACACAGGAGCCATACAGATGGAACACGTCTGTGTTGTGGGACTACCAGGGTGATGCTTTTCAGTGCCATATGATAGTGTGATGTTAAAAGCACCTCCCAGTTCCTGAGGCCAGGAGCACTGGAGGGGGTTAGTTGCAAAGCCTCACAGGCACAGAGAGTCATAGGATACAATGGATCAGTGCTGTCAGTGCAGATGCTACTGATCTGGCTCATGTTTCCATGTGATCTGGATCAGTGGGCCTGGTTATTCTGGACTGATATGGATTTAATGGTTATAAGTGAAGAAAGGGTGACAGTTAATAACACAAATTCAGAACAGGGAAGCACATATGTAAATATTTATGGGCCATGGTCACAGCAGAACAAATTAGCCTGTTTTAAGACGCCTTCAGACTCCATGTGCTTATCGGGGTCTTTTGCCTTACCTTCATCCTTTTAATAAGTTCCTCTTCCTCCTCTATTTCAAAGCTATTCCTTTACTCTCTTTTCTGTCTCAGCTAGTCAACTCCCCCCCCCCCGCCTCCCCTGAATTGTTGAGGACCTGCTTTGATTGTCTAAGTTCTCTTTTCTTCTCTGATAATTTTCTGCCTCAGGGACTGCTGTTCTGGTGGCATTCATTTTTGCTCTCCTGAAGGATGATTCCTGACAACATATTCAGAGCAGATGGGGAAGGAAAAATAAATTGTCTCTATCACTCGTTGGCAGTGATCTATGTGCCAGAAGTCATCAGGAATTTTGGAGTAGGGTTCCTTTAGTATGCTGATGATACCCAACTATCTCTCCATTCCTTCTGAATCAGGAGAGGCTGTTCAAGTGATTGGCTGCTGCTTGAGCTGAATGAGCTGGATGAGGACAAAAAATAATTGAAACTGAATCCAGATAAGGTGGAGATATGGTGGGGTTCTGAGCAGTGGCAACTTGGGTGAACATGGCTGTGGTCTTGGTAATCACTGGCTGTGCTTTTCCTAGGTACACTGATGTAAGACCCACTAAAAGATGCCATGTGTTTTCATGGCAAGCAATTACCTGGCCCACACTTGTGATCACCTGCACTTAAAGGTACAAGTTGCCACTAGTTCTGAATCCCTGAAGTTAAGAGTTATCCAATTCTGGATTGAGATCCTTATGCCCCAGAAAGAAGGAGTGCATGCTGTGGTGGTGCTTCTGGACTCATTGCTGTCATTTGAGACCAAAGTGGCAGCAGTAGCCAGGAGTACCTTCAACTTCTGGCTGGTTCACAAGCTTCAGCTGTTTTTGAATAAAGATAACTTGGCCAGGACTATACATGTTCTGGTAATCTCCATATTAGACTACTGTAATGTGCTCTACATATGACTGCACTTGAAGATGGTCCAGAAGCTGGAACTAGTGGAGAATGCAGCAGCTCCACTGCTGACAGGGAATTTCTGGCTGGACACATATCAAGTCCATCCTGAAAGATCTGCAATGGCTACTTATTTGCTACTGAGTCCAATTCAAGGTGATGATATAACTTTAAGGCCCTAAATGATTTGGGCCCTGGTTATCCGAAGGAGTGCCTTCTCCAATATAGACTTGCCCCAGTAATTAAGACCACAAAATGAGGGCCTTCTTGTAGTCTCTCCTCTTTCAGAAGGGTGAGGGGCAGTGGCACATGAGAGGGTACATCAGGTGCCAACTTTTGATGGCTTGTTTAAAACATTCAAGTCTTTGATGCTTAACTTTCTCCAAGATTTGTCCTGTGAGGGAGAGATGGAAGGTACATAAAAATGGTATGTTTTATACCATTTAATGGTTCTTATCATTTAATTGTTACGCCATCAATCTTTCTTGAACTCTTTCTGAGTTCAGATTTCCTTTAGTCTTGGAAAGATCCATGGGGTATCTCTCCCTTTGATAGGATTGCCCTCCTCTTAGCAGTGTAATATCCTGGTGGCTTGATGCAGAAACTAAATCTAGTATGACCCTACCCATTTCCATAATACTCACCCAGGAGATTCCCTACTAAGGGCAATTCCACACTGGCTGGCATAATAGACTGGAACACATACTCGAAGCCTCCCTTCTGCATGCTGGAAACATACTAGGGGCATCCCTTCTGTCCCCACAGCCACATTCAGAAGGTGCACTTGCTGGTCCAGGATACACCTAGAGCTTCTTTTCTTTGGGTTTGCATTGCTGTAGTGGGAACAGCCTGGGAGAAAGGGACTTCGCTGGCGCACCCTTTCTGTTGCACTTGTGTGTCTCCATTTATACTATGCAGCCCAATGAAGGCATTGCAGCAAAGGTGTCCAATCTCTGGGCTCTTTTTATCACCCTTACCTTGCACCCACCTGGAGCAGGTATTGGGTGCTCTGGAGGGTGACAGATGCTTTCAAAAAATGAAGACATGCCCTCCTTCTCCCCAGCCGGTATATTCATGTTTAATACTTTAGCTACTGGAATATTTTCCCATCAAATAAATACATTTTACAATTTAGGTATCTGAGAATGAGAGATGCTGAGATAATATTGCACCTAGTGTAAAACAAAGCAACAATGTGTGCATTTTATTGCCCAAATAACCATTCTATATTAAGTCTTCTTAATCCCCATTCAGATTATATTTCTGAAATGGACTGCAGGCTTATGTGAGGGGGAATTTTTGTTTGTTTCACTTTTTGAAGTAAAACTAAATCCATGCTCAGGTTACCTATAAGGAAGATTTTATAATGCATAACTTTCTTATTAAAAATTACACGTATTTTATTAGAAATACTTCTAAAACAACCAAAAAACCAGAACAAATTAGTCTGTTTTAGGATGCAAACGAGTCTTAGGCCAGTTTTGATGAGATCAGACTCTTATGATTACATCCTCACTCAGACACATTTCAGCCTCTCCATTCTCAGTCTGCTGGTGGTCTTCAGAAGTAACAGTGTCAAGTGTGGTTTAAAGAACGCTAAGAGCACAGCGCAGCAACAGTGTTTATGGTGACATTGTAGTGGAGAAGCATGACATTTCTGCACACATTTTACTCTTCCTCCACATTGAATGCTTCATAAGGAGGCTATGCCATGCAGATATTCTGCCCTCATTAAGCACCATAAAGGCACTGTGTATATCCAGCCAAATTGCCTGATGGGGAACAGTAGGAGGAAAAAGTGCATTTCACTGTATGTAACATTTTGTATTGAGTCTACTATTTCTGTTTCTGAAATGCTGAAAGATATGTCATTTTTCAAAAATAGAATTTAATTTGCATAATTATCAATTTGAACAATATACATATTATTTTGCCCAGATTTGGGGGTTTAGAATACAGAAACCTCTACCTAAACAGCTAACTACTCTGAACATTCTCTGAGCAACAGTATGACTATTCTTTTCCAGCTGCTAAGCAATTTAATTTTACATGCTCTTGATATTCATTGGTTTTCACACTCAGTATGAGAATAGTAGATTACCATATTTCTATTTTTTAAGAAAGCTGAAGCTGATAGGAATGCAAAAGGAATAGCTTTGAAATGCAGGAAAGAGACAAATATTGCTAGTATGTTGCTCACTTATTACTAGTATTGTGTCCCCAAAAGACTCTGAAGCATGTATGTACATTCTCACATCCTCACTAGCACACCTTTTTATGACTTTCTTCCTTTTTGTTTCTAAGCCAATGAAAGAATGTATTCCTCAACTTTTTTGTTGGATCTGTTACATATTCCAATATGATCCTTATTAAACATATTTTATCTAGGCATTATGGCCTTTTCACATTTTGAAGATAGGGCTGTTTGGGCATGCTTCAGCACAGAGCATTTACACAGCAAAGAGCCACTTCTGTTCTGGAGCAGCTCCTATCAGCCCAGATGTTCCCATCTCTGATAGCTGTGGATCAGTAAAAACTACCCCTCAACTATACTTGGAAAACTGACTGACCTCCTAGTACAGTACAGATGTAGCCTTTATACCTGTTTCTAGGTGTAAGTTCATCAAGTCTGGGTAAGACCATTGAAGGCCCTTGGAACATTGAGATTTCATAGAATCACCACATATATCAGTTGCAGGAGACCTTGGAAGTTGTCTAGTTCAGCCCCTTGCTCAATTCAGGACTCTGCTTGGACTGGGAAGCCCTTCAAATAGAAGACACATAACACCTTTAGATCTCTATAGAAGATGAATATAAAAGATAGCCCTATATAATATTGTTTAAAACAACCATCTTCCGCTTCTGCAGTCTGCGTTTTGAACAGACTTGGTTGGTTTCATTTTTAACTATAAGCATGAACTCTCTGGTCTCTGTTCTTCCTTTTTCTTAATATTCCTTTTTCCTTCAGTTATTGTCCTGAAGATTAAGTGCTTTAATTTCTCCACCATACATGCCTTTACACATCTGTGCTTCATCATTTGTTATATATAATATCCTGCATTTTAGTGTCATAAAATGGGCAGAGGGACACAATTTGGTTGAGAGATGTAATGTGAAAAAACATTGTGTGATCAGGCTACATTATAGAAGACCTATTATTTTAATACAACTATTAAGGAAATTGCCTCCCTGGGATGGATCTCAGAAGGGTTCATATTCTGTAGAAAATGTGTCTTCTTCTATAAAATAGAAGTTCTACTAAGGTCACATGCTGTGACTAAGTTGAGCTTTCATTAGTTTCTGTTCTTCCTTCCTGCTTGTCCTGGTTCAGACTGAGAGGATTCCAGAAAAGGTTGTTTAAATGAAAGGTATGTTTTGGTGCACCACTTCTCCACCCCACTCCATTATATAGATTTAGTGATGGCTTTTACTACCCCTACAGTCCAAAGCCATGTGGCGTTTAAAGGACACAATCAGCATCTTGCATGAGATTCAGAAAGGTGCTGCCAAACAATGCATGAAAGGGAGGACTTGTATAATACAATCCCACCTCTGATACCTGTCAGAAGTCTTGCTGCCACATTTTGCACTATCTGTAGATTCAAGAGCAGTGTCAAAAAGCATATCAGAGTAGTCTAAGGGCCTTTCCACACTGGGCACTTAATACCCATTAAGCACACATTAAAACACATATTTAAAACACTTGCAAAATTCCCATCCACACTGCAGCACCCATTAGAGACACATCGGGAAGCCCGCTTCTGCATTGGCTCATGTGCGATTCATCTCTAATGTGTGCTAAGAGGCCCTTAAACTTGTTTCCCAGAGGACCTGATTGGAGGTAGTCTTAATGGGTACTTAGTCTGTCCTTGTGCTCTAAATCCGCATCAACAGAGGATGCTTCCACACATGGATGGGAGAGAGAACACATGTGGGTGGGACAGGAAGTTGCCATGTTGAGTGAAGCGGCAGCAGCAAGCTGCCATGTTGAGTGAGGCGGCAGCAGCAAGCTGCCATGTTTAGAGAGACAGGAAAAGCACAGTCCAGCCATGAAGTCCCTCTCAAGTGGGCTTCGCATCAGGCAGGCACCCAGCTACGGCAGCAGAGGGACAGCAAGCCTTAATGTAGTGATTCCATGCACAAAAAGCAGGCTTGGGTGCCAGGCTGGCACTGGATTTCAGACATGCCGCTGATTGGTCTGCACACGGCAGGAAAGGAGCGGTGATTGATGGCTGAATGCTCCAATCACGTGGCTCCTGGGGTGGGCATCTGGAAATTTGTGCTACTGTGTCTACACTGCAAAGGCATAATGTGTTCCTCACAATCCGTACTTCCCACGCAAGTGTGGAAGCTAGAGACACATTTCATAAAAATGGATTTACTTAATCTGGTTTTCAGCAAGCCAGTGCGGAAAGGGCCTAAATGAGCAGAATGCTGATTCTAGGCTGCTGTCATCCAAGTTAAGTTGTAGATGGTAGGAGGCACTTCATGCCTCAGGAGCCACTTGTTGCTCCAGTGACAGTGCTAGACCAAGGAGTATCTTCAAACTGTGTATCTGATTTTTAATCGACAGTGAAACTCCATCCAGAACCAGAACCCTGCCTTGGTGAATTGAACCCATCAGCTGAAATGGTGACTCAATCACATGAGTAAAGTCTTTCTTACTTGATCTTACTTGGTGCCTATGAGAAATGCTGAAATTTTGGGTGTTTTATTTAACTCTCCCTACTCTCTTTCTTGGGTAGAGATAACAGGTCTGGAAAAGCACAATGGCTCAGAGATTAAACCCATTCACCTTTTCTTCTTACATGTTTCAATGTAGGGTTGGCTGTTATGTACACAATCCATTCTACTGGGTGTGATAAATTCTCATAGCTCAACCTATTCTGAGCCTCGATATCACCTTTTTATGTACCTTGGGTGTTTCCGCACAGGCCCTTAAACCACATCTAAACACACATTAAACACACATACAGACAACATATAAACTTACCTTCCACACTGGAGGCCCTTCACCTTAATCCGTTTCGGAAGCAGGACGTTTCCACACATGGAGAGGTGAATGAAGCAGGCTGGTTTGCCTCCTTCTGCCCCCCTCCCCCCGCAGCGTGCCTCACGCCGCTGGAAACACGCAGTGACTGGCAGCTGCGTGCTCCAGTCCCACAGCTCTGGGGGCGGCAGCAGTGGTGCAGGAATCTGGCTGCCTTCAGCCCTGGGGTCTGTGGCTTCCACGCAGCACCCGGGTGATCTCGTCGCCCGATCCAGCCCTGCTGTGGCCGCCCCATGTGTATGCTTTACAACTTTAATTTTAAAATGATTCTTCTCTTTCTCCTTCTACCTTCCATTGCTTGGTTTACTACCTTTATCAAGGGTTCCAACAACGGGGCAAAACAGGGACGTTCCAGGGGAAGCTCAAAATCACCAAACATACTGGGGAGAAGGGGAAAGAGCCTCCTGGTTTAAACTAAGAATGAATTTTCAAAATCAAATTAAGAGGGGCCAGCATTACATCTTACTCTGTTCAAGCACAATATCATTGGTTTCAAAATGAAAAGTCTTAGATGCATATGCACATTTCCACAGGGCAGATGTGCAAAACCATTGCAATGAAGTCAAGGGGAAATAGGATGGAATGCATGCTATATCTAGTTATTATGGTCTCCAAAAGTTCACAATGCTCAATGTTTGTCTGAGATGCTGCAGTCTTCAAAAATAGTTCAGGTAGCTACTGTATGTATCCATAATAAAATACCATCCTTGTTTTTGAGAGATTAACCTGACCATAGCAATTTGCTTGGACAGAATAGAGGATTAAAAGGAGTTGCTCAGAAAGGTTTCCATTTAATTTAGATCTCTGAAACCCCCATCATTGCTGATTAATTAGAGAGAAGAGAAAACAGTCTATTTTTGTACAATAACAGCAGAGAAGCAAGCAAAGCTAGCCCTGATAGGGTTCAAAAAACGACTAGGCTGAAAAAGGTTCTGTCATCCTATAGAAAAACAAAAAGTTAAAATGCTTATACTTTCCATATATGACACTTAAAAGGATAGGGGGTATTATGTTTTTACATTGTTCAGGCTGTTGAAAATTGCTCCATTATCACTTTTAATATGTTTTTGGACTTTTTAAAAATAAAACAAAATTTAAAAAACCAAGACCTCACCATAGATTTATAAAGAGGCAAAATGACACTTTCTGACTTGTTTTCTATTTCCTTTCTAATTCATTGACACCCAACAAAGAATTTGCTTTTTTCATCCAGAGGCAGTGTGATGATTTCCGAAGTAGAATTTATTTCAGTAATCCTTGTTTTAAATGTGGTTTATGATTTTTTGTAGTTTATGACCACAAAAAATGGTGATTGATTGATTGGAGATTGAAGAAATATTTATTCAACACAAGTCCCTTCCAGACTAGTGGGGAAAAAATCTGCAGTTAGTAGAAAACTTTGAATTTACCTGATACTACAGAACGAGTGCTCATCATTCCACAGTAAGTAAATTTGAAGTAGTGGTGGCATAATGTGCCACTGCTACAACGTATAGGGTATCAGGTGTGATGCCCATGCCCCAACTGTGCATTGGAATCCACAGTATTTGCAAATCTGGACATACCCATAGTGTTACTATCACCATAAATACAACTGAGATTTAGAAAATGCATAAGGGAATGTAAGAGGAGCCCTGCTAGATAACACCACAGCCCATCTAGTTGAACACAGTTGGCCCACCAATCACTTCTGGATATCTGAAGCAGAAGACAGAAGAAAACCATCACTTGCTCTCAGATCCCTGCAAATGACTTTAAGGGCATCCTGCCTATCTCTCCAACCCAGAGGCTGTACCTAGGCATGCATTCTGGTAGGCATTGATACACCTGTCCTCCATGAATTTATCTATCAATTTCTTAAAACTATATAGGCTGGCTGTTATTGCCAACTCTTCTGGTAGTAAATTTGATAGACTAATGATGGTCTGCGTGAATTTTTTCCCCCTTCTTCATCCTAATTCTCCTGCCATCAGCTTTACAGAGCACTTGTTAGATTTAGTGTTGTGCAACAAGAGGAAAGATTTTTCTTTATCCACCTCTTCTGTACTGTGCATAATTTTATATATTTCAATCATATCACCTTAAACACTGCCTTTCAAGGCTGAAAAGGCCTAGACATTGCAATGTGGTTTCGTAAGAAAGGTGTTCCAGCCCCTTGATCACTTTGGCTGCCCTTTTCTGCATCTTTTCTAGTTCCACAATATTCTTTCTGGAGTTTGGTGACCAGAATTGTACACAATATTCCAAATGTTGCCTCACCATAGGTTTATGGTGGCATTGATACTTTCTGACTTGTTTTCTATTCCCTTCCTAATTGCCCCTAGCACTGAATTTGCTTTTTCTGCAGAAGAAGTGCTGCTGGATCATTCCAGATGTCACTACAACTCACCTGGAGTTGTCTCAGTCCTCCCAGGAACAATCAGGCTGCAGACAACTGAAAAGCAGTCCATAGGCTGGCCAGTAATGGCTAAATTGCTCATTGGATCGCAGATCCGCACTCTCTTCTGGGTGCTGCACAGTGAGGAAGTGTGGGGTGCATCACAGTGGCTGAACAGTCATTTGCAACTGCCTTATCTTAATGGCAACATCTGGCTACATGTTGGATACCAGTTGGGACTTTGCCATGGTCAACTGGCTGGCGGTGCTGCTGACCTGGCATGGGACTAGTCCAGCTCACGCAGTGGAAATGGCTGCCACCACACTTCAAGTTTCCCTGCTTGATATAATAATATACCACAACAGTCAGGTAAGTGTGAAAAGACCTTTGGTATGTGTCTGCCCCTGTCCCCCTGTCTAAAGTACTTCTTCTCCCTATTTTCTTTCCTTCATCCATTCTTTGCTGAAGCAAAAGGTACCTGGGGATAAGTGTGCCAAATTCAAAAAAATGAACACTTTCTGGTTTGAACAACCTGAGGCAGCTCAAGGAATGACTTCCAAATAAGGCAGTTGATTTGTCTGTTGCTTTATATCTGGTGTAGCATAAGTAGGGACCACAGCCAAGAGTGTGATTCCCATGTTCAATTCCTTGCTGCTGTAGCCGGGCCTGCAAAGCCAGAGGAGTTCTGGTGTGAGAGACTTTCTAGTGGTACAGGAATCAGTGGCAACATGGCTGTTTCCACAGACCAGGAATTCTTCAGGACTGCAGAGTGACTGTGCCTTGTATATAATCTAGAACTAGGGAAAGTTCCCAATAGGCCCATCTCTGTGAAATAGTAAGGTAACCTGAGCTTCTGGTCTCTACAAAGATGGAGGGTTTAACTCCTGGGCATTACAATGTCTCACTGTCTAAAGCATGGGGGAGCACCTTGACCTGTTATGATATAGCTGCAACCATTCTTTAATTTGTCAGGGTCTTAACTTTCTGAGGCTAAAATTGCATTTTGGCATTTATCCAGCTTCAGCATATTAGAAGCCCCTTCCAAGTGTTTTATAGATTCATTAAAATGAAGTTAAGCTGCTTTCTCTAAGGTCACCCATGCAGGATCCTGACAGCAAGCTGAGGGGCTGAAAAATGCTATTTTTCTTACTAGAAAAGGTCATACAACCTACTTATCTCTGAATAAAATTTATCATTAGTTGTATGTTTAGATTAAATGCTCTTCTTGGTATTTTTATTTTAAATCATAGCTATACCTCTTTACCTGTGTAAAAAGTGCTTTACAATTAATTTTATCCTCAAGAAGAGCTTCTTCTTTTTTAACAAGAGACAGTCTTTATTCATTTTTTACTTGGAACCATTCCTCTAGTTACGTATTTTTGTAGCCCAAAGCAAATAGCAATTACTCAATAAGGGAAGCAATGTTCTCTGCAGGTGCATTCCTATACAAGATTAAATGCAAATCCAGTCTGGACTTTACAAGGACTATATTGCTAAACCCTGCAGGAAAAAAGACCTCAGAAAAAGCTGTTCTCAGTCCTGGTTTGGCAGCTAGCCTGCTTTTTGGTATTGGACTATCCGGGGAGGAGATCTGCCTTTCAGGCTGTCCCCCCATATCCTTCTGGCCAATGCCTGCCGCTGCTGTTGGCGTGGCATTAGATGGGTGGGATTTCACATCTGGGAAGGCCTGTCCACTGTCCTTCCCAATCCTGAAATGCTAGAGTCCCAGGGATCAAAAAAAGTGTTGAATCTTTGAACATAGATTTCCTCTTTCTGTGAATGCCACTGTAATTATGAGGGCTACATTACATTGTAACAGCACTTGGCAGAGGAAATCTTTTTTTAGCCCAGCTCTGTCCTGAGCAGCTCATTCAAAGCAAAGAAGAAGGCAGGGAATCCCTTCTTGTCTCTTGAACCTGTGCAGGAACCACAATCCTCTATTCTCCTCCCACCCTCACTGATTTGAAAGGGAGAGATCACTTTTGCCCTGTTTGTTCTTTCGCTCAGCTGATTCTGCACAAAGCTGCTGCTGTTCCCGGAACGTAGTGAATGGAGGGAGCATCCAATTTGAAAGGGAGAGTGATCACTTTGCTCTGCCTGTTCTTTCGCTCAGCTGATTCTGAGTGGGGCAGGCTTACAGGGTTTACACAAGGGGTGGAGATGAAAATATCTTGTTTCTCCATGCTGGGGGTTTGGGCAGTTTGAATGGGAACAGCCAGAATGTGCACTTGCAACGTTCAATTCAGATTAAAATAGTCAAATGGGGATGTGGCCTGCATGTGTCTCCCCAACCTCTCTTACATTACCACATCCTATATACTCAGAATTCATCATTCTGTATGAAACTCTAGTGGGCATTTAGCTTAGGGATATTATTATTATTTGAATTTAGTAAATTTACAAGTATATTATACATGCAAATTATAGTTGCAGAAACATCTTGATTATATCAATCAGCTATTTACAAGCGTGTGTGTGAAGTCAATATATATAACAGCATATATTAGAGATATTAATAAATATTGTTTTATTTTGTTATAAGCAGATATCTAAATTAGAGTGTTTCTAAAAATTGTTGTTCCCTTTCTTTTCTAGCATTTTAATTTGTTTAGTGGGTGTTCAATTGAAACTTGACGAACAACTCTGGGTGGTAAAGTATATCCAAGGACAGCACTTACAGTTGGTCAGGTTAATGAAATCAGCTGCAACTAGATAAGAACATAAAACACACGAAATGCCCTGCTGGATTGGATCAGTGAATCATCTAGTCCAGCAGCCTATTTTCTCAGTGCCAACTGTCTGCATTTAGAAGCCTACAAGCAAGATTCGAGCACACAGCTTGCTCTGCTCAACGTGTCCCAGGACCTGACCTTTACAGGCATACTTCTTCCAATAAAAGAACCAACACCATGTTCTGGAAAGAAACAGCTTGGGCCACCTCCAGGTGGTGGCCAAGTAACCTGCCATCAAGGGATAACACAGAATATTGATTCCCCACCATGGATGCTACTGTCTTCACACATTTTAAGTTATATGTGAATTCAGGCATCCAGGTGATTTGTCACAGAAAACATGGTGCCGCTATGTTCCTATAGCCATTCTCAATTGGGTTTAAAGCACTCAAAAGCACTGAAAAATTATACCATTGACTAGATATCCTGATCTGCTGTTGCCTCCCACTGCAGCTTGGCTCTTTCTTTTCTGTCATTTTGACATCTTTTCTGAGCGCCCTTTCATATTTCTATGGTCTTGTAGATTTGCATAGGTTCATCAGTGGATTTTTTTGGCCAAGACTGGAATAGGCCATTGTGCCAGATATTGTGGTGATTCTTGTTTTGTTTTTAATGTGAATATAGACTGACATTAATAGCTTATTTACTTCTCAGAAGTGCAGGAATATTTCATGGGAATGCTGTCACTCTTACATGATGTTCAGATATGAGCTCCATTGTACCTGTGTAATTTCCTTCCTTTCTTTGTGTTTATGTGTGTGTGTTTTCTGACAGCCTTACTGCCCCAGTATAAAACTTAAAACACTACAGACCAAATGTATAGATGAGCAAACAAAGGTGTAATAATGTACACAGTGCCTTAAGTAATGAACAGCAAACAACAGAAGCAGTAACAAAAGCAAAATTGCCTTATGGCTCATTTAAATCTTATTGCAATTTCTATTGTGCAAACACTTAAATATCATCCTTTCTGCTGCATGTCTCATTTTATTTTGTTCCCCGGTGGTTACTGGCTTGTTTGTTTTTAATTCAGTGCAGATGCTGAATTACAACAGCAACAAAAATCCCTTTGTAACTGGTTTTTTTCCACCCAAAATGCTAAGTAATTACAGCAAATTTTAAACTAAACGTAAAGAATGAACTGTTACTTTTTAATAAAGGAACATCTTTTCTTATTGGGTGCTTTAACAGGACCTTGTTTATCTTACTTTGTAGCTGAAAGATAGAGCTGTCATGGATTCCCATCCTTGTCCCTGTGGCTCTTTGTTCCTCTCTTAACTCACATATTAAAGCAGTCAGCTAGAAGTTCAACTCTTTGGAGTGCATTGGCTGTAACATTAAGTATTTAAGACCACTGTGCTCAGTTTATGCAATATATGCTTGTCAACACCAGCAAACTGCTTGGTTTGGTCACATGCTGGCATCATAATCTGACTTGCACTTTGTAAGATGATGTCTTAACTATCTTTCTTTCATTTATATAGCATGGACCATAATGACTTTGGCCCTTTCTGCATTGTCTTCTGCTGTTCCAGGACAGGGCAGGTTGCCACATCCTGGAATAACCACCCACCCTAAGTTGATGCAGAATTCAGCTCTGTGTATCTCCACTTCCAGAGGCAGTATGGAGACTATGAAGGCCAGGAATCTTGCAGTTTAGGGGAGTGTCCTTTTCAACAGCAGTTCCCAGAACACTTCTGAAAAATTCTTGCCATGGTAAACCAGACTGTGAAGATGTGTTGTCCTCATGCCATGATGTCCTCATGTTCTCATTCCGGTATACCAAAACCAGACCAGGATCCTTTCTGCACTTGGCCTTCTGGAATATATAGCAGAATAGGGACCTGCTATTTGCATGCTAATGCAAACAATGGAAGGCCCCAAGTAAGACCTGCCATGGTCTGCATTAGCTTGTGGCCAGTAGACTGCTATCCTGAGATATATTCCAGAATAAGGCCAAGTGCAGAAAGGGACTTGTTTTAGGCTCTTTCTACACTAACCTTTAATTTGGAATAAGGATCACTTTACTTTGCATTGTGGGTCTCTCATCTGCACATTGATGTGGATCACGGAGGCCCTGCCCCTGGCTGGTCCTGGTTCATCTGCACTAGATGAGCAGGATCCTGATTAAGAGGCCCTTAATATGCATCTCTGGAAGTATTGTTTAATGCCAGAGGAAGTAATGACTTGTTTCAGAACACAGAAGGAGTGCAGACAGTGTGTAAAAGACCTCTGATATAAATGTTGGCTACTCCAGGATTTTGTTTTTTCTCACAAGTTTTGCTAGCCTTAGTGTAGGAGTACAGAATATTTGTTTGGTAGTGACTAGGTATTGCCACCACCTTGAAGCAATCACATACTTTCTGCCTACATTTACATGACCACAAGAGTTGACACTAGGGTGAAAGGAGGTAACACTCAACATACAGATGCATATTTTCCATTACCTCAGTCTGTCACAAAGCACCTTCACCCATCATGAAGTGGGGGACAAGGTTTCTGATTGGAGGCATGCTCTCCAGGCATTCTGTCCCTTGAATTGGGCCACAGTGGCTATTTAAATGAACAGACCTAATCAAGTGTGGCTGTATACACCCATGGAACACTGGCTTGGCAGCAGTGTTTTCTTTTAAGCTTTATCAAACATTCTCATCAAATTACAACTAATTTCTGCATTACATTATTACATTGTTTGGGATCCTCCATCCCCCTAATCCTTCCCCCACAATACATTATCAATGTCTTCCTAGCTATTCAACATTATTTTTCTTACCACCTGCCTCACAAATTCATCTGCTTCTATCCTATTTGTGAAATGGATTAGCTTCCTCCATTCCTCATCTACTGGTTTTCTATTGATGATTCACAAAGCCCTCAATTGAAATTGTCTATACATATCAGATTTAAGATGCTCTACTATATACTTCATCCAATTCTCCATTTTAGCCTGGCAGCAGTAGTGAACGGTTGTGAAAGTGGTTATAACAAGCTCCCCGCTTCAAATGGACTTCTGGGAAACTGAGTTGCTCCTCTATCCAGTCATCTCCAAAGAGGATATGTGTAAATGCAGCCTCTGACTACTGCCTGAGTGTCTCATAGTTTGTAACAAAAAAAGCACAATTCGTAATCCTAATCCAGGACCCATTCTCCTTAAAGACCCTGTGATGCTCTGAAGCAGATGATACCAGCAGCTTCTGGTGATGACAGGTAAAATTGCAAATACCTCCTGCCCCTGCCCACTTGTTACACAGCTGTGAAAGGTGAGAAACTGTAATCACATTTCTCCCAGAATATATATATATTCTTTTGACTATAATAGACGGTTACCTTTTGCATGCCCAGTTTGTCATATCCTCCTGTATGTTTAATGTGCATTTCCAGTTATGACACATAGAACTATTTCTTTTGGAGAAGAGTAACTCAAGAGTTATAATGTGGTCTATGTCAAGCTGCAGTGATGATAAAATTAATGAAACTGCAATGCTGCACTAAAGTCTTCAGGGACTGCAATGTGGGCAAAAAGACAGGATATTTCAAGTAAATAATTAAGTGGTACAACTCATTACTCTTATCTGGTAACAAAGGATTCTGCCTCTACAGATGTTTTAAAAAGTGCTGTAATCAATGACAGCTCATGATGATCAAGTAATACATTCTTCCAGTTAGTTGACACAGCATTTTTTTTCTTGCTCCAATATTCAAAACTGGAGGAGTGTTGAACAGTTATAAGAGTTCATAGAAACTAGTGTTCAAGAAGGTAAAGGCAAGTTGTCATGCAAGTACTATATATTTTATTGCACTTTGTGGTAACTTTCTTAACAACACTTGATCAAATCAAACTGAATTTTTAAAAGATTTAGTCACAGCCAAATTCACAGGACAAGCATGTTTTTAAATATATATAATGTGGTCTTCACTGTCTAAAAAATGCCTACTGTGAGTCCATCCAAAAAGAATATGAGTCATTCTGTGGAATCTAGGCAACGATAAGTGATAAAATAACAGCAGCATGAAGTTTTAGTGTGCACAAAATCTTTTAGATTCATTAGTTTTCATGAATAATGCAAACTGGCATTGCAATTTTGGGAAATATGCAACCTATGAATTGATTAAACAGGTAATGAAATCTCCAGAAAGACGCAAAGCTTAAAAATGAATATTTTCAAAAGGTGAATTTGGAACACAAAGTATGTAAAACATAGCTTTTAAATTTGAGATAAAAGTGAAATAATATTAAAAGGAAAACAGTGAAGTTTAAACAAGTTGACTCTAAGGGGACAGGACCTTCCCAATTGACACCAATTGGGTTCCTTCTAAGACCCCATTAGGAACCCAACTGGTGCCAATCAGGAAGGTCCTGTCCCCACCTGGACCCCACTGAAGACCCCATCTGCAAGGCCCAGTCCCCACGAGGGCAGGAAAAATCTGGATTTAATGGGTCTTTCAGGCCCTTAAATCTGGATTTCATCTCGACCTGATTGAAGGTGTCCACAATGGGGTCTTCATGCATCTTCAAGATCTGGATCTCCAGGAGGACCCCATCTCAAAGACCAGGATCTTGAAGATCCAGATCTTTGACTGTGTGTGGAAAAAGGGGGTCTGCCACCTTTTACACCATCCATGGAATCATGATAGGCTGGGATTGAGGAACACTGCTGCCACATGGACCTCTCCGTTGGAGTGTTTATTGGCATGGAAATTCTGGCCTTGAAGCTGCTCCAGCCAACACCATGAAGACGAGCAGTGGTGGCTGGAGTAGCCATTGTGGAACATGGAGTCTGCCATAGAGATGTACAAAATTCAGTGTGCATTTGAAAATTTGACTGAATACTTCATGTACATGAATATTTCCAATTGAACTAACCAAATTATATTGAGTGTCTTACATATATGTATAAATGCCTGGCACCCTGAAATATTAAGGGGAAAAGTCAAAATGTAAATAAGAATATTTCAAGAAAGTGCTTCATTTGTGGACAGGTCATGTTCTGGATTGGTAACTGGCTAAAGGACAGGAAAGAGAATAGTAATATTCTCAGAGTCAGTTCTCAGAGTGGAGAGAGGTGAGAAGTGGGGTTCCCCCAGGGTTATGTATTAGGATGTACCATTTTTAAACTAATCAGTTGACAAAGATGACACAAACCAAGATTAAGGCAATGACAATCTTTTAACTATACCCTCTGATGTGATGCCAGGCAAGTCCAGATGTATGCATGCATCATCACAGCTGCCTGATTAAATCAAGTTGGCTGGACTATCTTTGATAGATAGACATAGGATTGCAAATGTTGGCTGACTTGAGGTTTCTTTCTGTTTGCTTGCAGTCTTCTCCTCTTTGTGTATGAAGACTGGAGTGACCAAAGGGTGTGTATACAGAAACCCATTTTCAAAATGCTGCTTTATATCTGTAGCTTTTCAGGATGACTCTTCAGGTGTCTTTCATAGCTTTCTATGATCTGAACACCCATACAGCTTTGCCGTCCATAGTCCTTGAGTCTTGTTTAAAAGCGATATTGGTAACAGCTCCAACTAGTGAACTGTTCCAGCTGATCCAGTCTCACTGGATCAGTACACCAAAGGCTGGTGCAGAAATGGCCAGAGTGTGCCAGGTGTTCCTTCCACCTCCACACATTTGCTGCCTCAGACATTTTAGTCTTTCTAAAATATTATTTGGAACACCAGTCTGCTGCTTTTGTGCCTTGCTGCTTTACACAATTTGTTCTTGCACCATTATAATAGTTCATCCCTCTTGTAACATGTGAACCATCCTATGAACATCTGAAGAAGTATAGATGTGCCTCAAATTTTAATTCAAATGTTATGTGTTGATATTTATTTCAGGTACATGGAGCCTGGATGGGGGCTAAGGTTCTGTGGTAGTGAGCTGCTGCTGCTGCTGCCACTACAGTTAAGATATGAGGGTTACAGCCAAATGGCTGTCTCTCCTTGTCACCTTGAATGCCTCTATATTTAGAATGATGCATGCAGAGGCTGAATTCCCTGACCAGGACACTTGCTGAAGACCAGCTATTTACTGAGAACTCAGTCAGTATTCACTATCTGTGGCCCAAAAATTCAGGGTAAAAGCATGGGATGAAGCAACAGTTCCCGTATCCCCTCTATGATGAGTTATCCAAAATGGGCAACCAAGTAGGAAACACTGATCTGCAAGAAACGTTACTCCTTTTAGAGTTTGGGTGGTAAGCAATGACATCTGAATTGAAGACATACAGCTGTGCAAGCCCTGGCTGGCCATATCCCAACCATTACCATAAGGAGGGACACAGTGTAAGTCAGTCATCATGTTTTATGGTATCTATTATATAATGTATCAGACCTATAAAACCATAATTTTATCCCTACTCCTTTCTACTATATCAGCATTAATTTGCCCTATACTAGGGGTGTGCACAAATGCATTTTTTGCATTCAAATTCGAGTCAATTTGAATATTTGAATATTCAATTTGATTCCAATTTTAAAAATCCGGATTTTAGAAAACCCTGTTTGAATCCAGATTATCTGAATTTGTACATTCAAAAATCTGATTTGAATTTGAATGTCGATATTCGTCAAGTTCAAATAGGATTTTCAAACTTATGAATATCCGTGCACATCCCTACCCTATACCATAAAGACTTGTTTGGCAGAGGAGTGAAAGATAAAATCGCCAAACATAGCACCTGGAGCTTGAATATTATGCAAAAGCAATTTGCATACTCTGAGTAATATATTTGCTCAGTTAACTAACATTTTATAGATTATTTGAATAGTATGCTTTTTATTTGATTTTAAATTTTATTTCCAGATTGCTGTTCATTCAAAGGGAACCCAGTGTGGTATGTAAATTAATTAATAATAATAGTAATAGTAATAACAATAATAATTAAAGGTTGTTTAAATTATTACATCTGGGTTCCTTCTCCCTTATGAAAATAGAAACAAGTGATTCAAGATATACACCTGTGCCTACAAGCTCCAGTTCAGATGTAAGTCAAAGCCAGGAGGAATTGGGATATAAAGTAAAATGCAATATGAATAGATCACCGGTATGAAATGGTGGAAAGGGTATTTTCTGTGGGAATGCAAGGTGAAAGGTGCACAGAATGAGCCTGGCAAGGAAACTCTTCTTCCGAGAAATATCATTAAATGTTTTTATTAAGCTTTAGCTGTCATGGGTCAGTAGGAAACAAAACCTAGAGAAACTCCAAAAATAGAAAGCATATTGGAAGTTCTGTGTAAAAGAAATGTAATTTTCTATTGAGCTAGGTGATGACTGTTAGTTACTGTTGAGAAAACAGAGTCCATCGTCACAACACAAATGCTTCCTTCGTGTGGCACTAATGATTTCTTGTCTGCATGAGATGACTGAGGCTGTGATCAGGCACAGCAGAAACACGAAGCGAAATAAAAAACTCTGAGGCTTCTCTGGATTAAAGAAAGGTTGAGAACATGAGGGCTATATGCTTTTTTTCTAAGGTGCTTTTGAGGTGCCCGTTTTGTTATGTCTGAATATAGCCAGAGAAATGCATACAGCTCCCTACTTATAAAAGTTCATTCCAATGGCAAGTCAGAAGTACTTCCCTTTCTATCCACATATCTGAAATTTCTATTTCAGTTAATGGATTATGCATAGAAGTGTGTGGATGTAGTATTTTTGATAGTTTCCTTTCTTATGGCTGATTGGGTCTTAAAATGGAGCAGTAGCATCTTATATGAGCTCTTTTAAGGCTACTGAGAACTTCAGGGCTGCTTGTCAAAAGTCCAAAATAAACACTGTGGTGCCAGACATATTAACCGATTACAATAAAAGCCTACTTCTTGCTTTTCGGTGAACATAATGGACCTATTTAAAATGTTGGTGGCCATGAGAAAATCAGCAACATTTTGTATGGTTTACCTGTGTGCTGTCAGAGGGACCAACTATCAATAGATTATTAAACTCAGTGGCAGTAGGAAGTAGTATACAGTGGTACCTTGACATACGAGTTTAATTCATTCCATAACCTTGCTCTTATGTCAAATCGCTCGTATCTCAAAGCAATTTTCCCATTAATCCATTCCAGCTCCCAAAACAGCACCTCAGTTGTTTTTGTTATGTACTGTACTGTATTTACATACTCGTATCTCAAATCTTGCTCTCATCTCAAAGCAAAATATCACTCGCTCGGCGGCTTGTATCTCAAAACACTTGTATGTCAAGGCACTTGTATGTCGAGGTATCACTGTATCTGTGTTAGCCTATGAGAAGTTTGTCTTCTGCTGATGGGCTTCCTTGTGAAGCTGGTTAGTTTCTGTGAGAACAGGGCTGCTGGAGTAGAAGGAGCTGCTGGGATCTATCTACTTCTTATGTTCTTTAAATCACTTATTTTTACATATCCTGAATTTCACAAAAGTCAGGTGCATAACTGACCTAGGTAGACTGCATTACAAAACAGGAAGAAAATATCTGTGTCACTTATATAAACTGATTAATTGCTTTAAATCTGGAAGGTGCCCTCTGAAAAATCATGACAATAACAGATACTTTGAAATCCATTGTATTTGAAAGGACAGTACTAGATTGTGATTTATAAATGTATTACGTATGACCTTGGGTTAGCTGTGATTCTGAAACAAAAAATCCAAGCTTGTTACAGGTACAAGAATAATCTGGGTTGCAAGGATTTGGGCACAAAACTCTGAAGATTCTTGAACTGGCTGAATGGCTTTGAAACTATTCTCAGATTGAGCCCATCAGAAAAAAAATGTGAATGTTTCTCTTGCATGATTGTTATGAAGAAAAACAACCCTTACAATGATCCTATGTGTTTTCTATAGAATAGCTGGAAGCCTAGGGCTTAAACTAGCCTTCAAGAAGTTCCATTTGATCCAAGGTGTCTGCTTCATTTGTTCTACTTTATACTGTTCAGCTGACATTGTCCTCCATCTATCACCTAAGTAGTCAGTGAAGGGGACTTGAAGTGCCCATCAGTTGTTGGCAAATGGACAACAGACTAAGCAGATACAGAGATCAACTTGAAAGCCTCTTCTGTGCAATGGATCACATGTGGAATGAAACTTGGCCATCTGCTTGTTCTGCCCCAGCTTCAGAGCCTGCATGGGGGACCTCTGAAAACTCTGATGGCCAGAAATGAAAGTGCCTGGGCTTTGAAGGTCCTGGGGGCCATTTTGGTGGTGTGTCTTGTTACTTTGCCAAAATGGGTCCCCTATAGTATACTGGATCACAGGGGCATTCCGTCTGCACATGGTCCAGATGGTTTTAGCTCACAATTCTATAAAACCTACATGGATTTGCTTAATGTACTTAGTATAATTAAATTATTTAATTATATAATACAAAATAGTTCTTTTCCTAAAACATGGGAAGAATCTTTTATCATACCGTGTCCAAAAGCAGAAAGACCTCCTGAGTTATTTGACTCTTCTCACTACTAAACCAGGATTATAAAACATTTGGTAGGGTTATTGCAAATAGAATAAAAAAGATAATTCATTCAATAGTTAATGTAGAACAATTTGGTTTCATTCCACAAAGGCTGATTTCAGATCCAATTCATATAGTATTCAACATTTTGGAACATAGAAAAAGTATAAAAATCCTCTAAGTATTCTTTCTCTATACTTGTATAAAGCTTTTGACAGTGTGGACCATAATTACATAATAGAAACTCTGAAGACTATGGAATTCCCAAAAAAATTCTAAGTGTATTAACTAAAATATATAGTACCTCTAAAGTCACAATTTTGCTGAATAAAAACATTTCAGAAAGCTTTCCTATAGGTAAGGGAACAAAACAGGTTTGCCCTCTTTCACTTTTTCTTTTTGCTTTAGTGAAGGTGCCATTAGTAAATAAGATAAATTTGAGTAAGGAAATCAAAGGATATAAAATAAAAAAATAAGGAGATAAAATTAAACTTATATGCTGATGATACAGTTCTATTTATTTCTAACCCAAATATTGCCATATCTGCCATGCAAAAAGAATTGAATGCCTTTGAAAAGAATTCTGGGCTAAAAGTAAATTTAAATAAATCCAAAGCATATTATTACAACATTTCTCCAAGAAGTATTAATTATATATATTCCAAAACCGGAATAAATACAGCAACTAAAGTTCTGAAATACTTTGGAGCATTCATTCCAAAAAATTAAAAAAAACATGTAAATATAATTATGGTGCATTATGGAAAAGGATAAAAAAGGAAATGGCGTCTTGGAAACAAAAAAATCTATCAATACTAAATAGAATAAATGTGATTAAAATGTTTATAGTTTCTGAGTTATTTTATTTCTTTCAAGTTATACCTGATGTCATTTCAGAAAAAACCCGTAATTTTACCAAGTGCATCTTAAAAGAAGTATTTAGAGGCAAAAGAAATAAAATTTTGCATAAATTAATATTAAATTAATATCAAAATCAAGGAGGATGGAGCCTTCCACATTTAAAATCATATTATTCTACCTTTAAAATTCACCATATAATATTAGCTCAAAATAAAGATCGAAAAGGTGGACAGATATGGAAATGAACTTTATAAATTCCAATCAGTTTAATCCACTTTGACTCGGCAACTCTCCTTAAAAAACAACTACTCCCAAGTTTTAAAGGTACAATAATACTTTGGAAAAAAATTAAGAAATCAATTGATGCTATATTTATCGAAAGATATGCCTGCAAAATATATTTCTGAAATAGGGGCAATGGTAAAAAAGAAAAATGGAAATTATTTGAAGAAAAAGGCCTTTATAAAAGATTTTTTTCATACCTCAAACACATATACTTAAAGACAATATAATAAATGATGTATTTATTTATTTATATTTACATTTATATGCTGCCCAATACCCAAGGGTCTCTGGGCGGCTCACAGGGTAGCTAGATCACTCCTGGATACAAGCATCCTCACCCTTTTCTGGGTACAGCACTGCAAGTGGGTGTGGTCACATGATAGGAGTTGCACAGTCAGGTGCAACATCTAGATCCCTGGCCATATGCACTTTGAATGCTGCTGGTCTGGTATGGGGCTTATCCAGCTCTCAAGGTGCTGACAACCTTTGCCACACTGTGGTATTATATTATTATGCTCCAAGAAGCAGCCCAGGTCAGAAAATGTACTGTTGCAATAGTGATTCCCTCACAGCAGCATTTCTATGAAGGCCAGGAGCTGCTGTGAAGTGAGGCTTTCTCTCACTATTTCAGAAGCTTCAGTGTCTAGCAGCCTCCAGCACCACATCTTAGTTGTTCATGGTCCAGTGCAGTTGACCCCAAAGTCCCATTCAGCCCTAATTTATGTAGACAGCATAAAACCTCCACATTTAACCATACATTTTTGTGTATATATATATATTAGAATGCAATTTCTAAGTTTCTTTTACATAAAGAACATTTAATACTTCTCATCTCTCTCTCTCTCACACACACACACACACATGCACATGCCTCTATATATTATAGGAGTGTTGTTTTTCTTGATCCAAAACAGCATTGCAAAATGGGAGAAGTTTGTGATTCAATTAGGAGTTATGTTTCAATCTGCAAACAATTCTGGGAGCATTTGATTGAGCCACTCCAGTATGAAAAAGGAGAGCAAACAAATCCTTCTTGATCCTTGTACTTATTTGGAAATGGGACTGCGGGAGAGAGCAACACAAAGCAATTCCTTTGGAACAGGAGTCATTGAAATGAATATTCTTGTACACAGTTGGTGAGAGCAAGAACAGTGCTTACTATTTTGATGTGCTCAGGGATGAAGACTGCATTTAGGCTTATGTTCTAATTCAGGACAAAATGTCTAATGATGGCTTAACACTTTGGAGCATCTACACTGTGTGAAGAGGCTTCTATCCCAGAAGCTTCTCCTTGTGTGATAGAATATCCTCTGGGTGAATAGCTGTGGAACACTAAAACATACTGCATGGACATGCTAGCCATGCACTTAGTAGAGCTCACACCTCTACTAGGTAAATGGAGCATGAGGTGGGGTAGCAGAGCCACAGTTGTGCACTGTGCTGCCCGGATGCTGCAGCAACAGTGCCATACATGCCCATTGCCATGGTGAGGTGAATGTAGCAATTGTGCATACCCAGCGCTTGGTGAAGTGCTGGGTATGTTTTGGATGCATCGGGCATTGCAAAATGCAGACGCCTGATGGATGCTAGAATTCTGCTGGCCATCATGCTGGGAAAAGGTACAGAAAGGTTCTTTGTTTTGACTTATGACACCAGTATCATGCCAGATACTTCAGGAGACCATCATGAATCTATAAAGTTGCAACTTCAAAGCAGTTCCACTTTATAGCTTTGTAGCAGGCCGGCATGCTTATGTTCACCATCATGTCTGAACAAAAGGTTATCAACTGTGATACTGTGATCCTACTCATGTCACAACTTGGTGTTGATCACCCTTCAGGGGGTTTTCTGGAATTCTCCAAATGCTTGAAACCCCTGGCTCACAAGCAAGAGTTGAATACAATAAATCTCCTACTCTTAATTTTCAGCAACTGCTATTTACAAATTGTTCATATGTGAATAGACATCATGACTGCAATTGTGGGTCTATTGCCTTACTGTTTTAGTTTTTTAAAACCAGCTAGACTAGTGACCATCATAACATCTTGGGTCTGGGCAAGTGATTTTAATGTATGAGGGTCTATTTTGCTTTCTCTGTTCTAAATCATTTAACATCTAAAATCCTGGGTTTTTCTGCACTTACCAGTGTCCTAGTACAATGTGAGGGTCTGGCCCCTTCTGGTATGGAGCAAAGAGTTCATGCCCCCTGGTAGACCACCACATCCACATTGGACACAGCACAGCATGGTCTACGCAGCCCAAAATCATTCCCTACACCAGGACAGTGATATGCCTTTTAAAAAAGCCTACCACTGTCATGCTCATGTGTAAATCAGCCCAGGGAGATGTGTGGAAGGGCACACATGTCTCTGTTCTGGTTTAACTGGGAGACCCGCTTCAGCAATGTTCCACACTGTGCTCTCAAAATGGATCCCTCAGGGATTCTGAGACCAGGAACTTAGTTTTTGGTCAGTGAAACTCAGGCAGCAGTCTACTTATATTTCCTTTGAAATTGAAAGTTCCCAAATGCTGCATTGTCCATGGATCGAGGTAATAGCAGCTATTGTCTACAGCTTCCATTCGCTCCTTCTCACTTGTTTTATCAACAGCATTCCCACAGACCTGCCCAGTGTCCCTCTTTCTTTCCTGTTCCCTCTTGCTTCTTCCAGGATGTGTTCTTATATAACCAACTTCTGGATTCACCCAATATCACATGGAATTAGTTTTAGTTTGGTTCAGTTTAGTTATTTAAGCTGCTTCTGAGTAGAACAAAGAGACAGGAATTTTAGGGTGCTTTTCTTCTAGGACTGACCCTGACACTGTCAGCTACAAAGTCACCTAGGTGCAAACTTGTGTTGGCAGGCTGTGGAAATGGCTGTCACATTCCATTATTGGAAGTTTGAAAGTTAAGTGTTTTGGGCAGTTCTAGCTTGGCTCGACTCTATCTATAGAAGAAAATAAAAGTGATTGTTCAAGTGAGGTGCTTACAGATTAGATTTGATCAGTACAACACAAGACTAAGAAATCAGGATGTAAATGTGTCAGCACATTTTAAACGAGAGCCATTTCTTGGCAGATTCTTTCTTTTTTATCCCTTTGTGCCATTAAGAATTTCCTATGGAGCGAATTGTTCCGGGAGCACTCAAAGTAACTATATTATAACAAGCAGAGAGTGAAAACACATATTTTAAATATTTTTATACTTTATATTTCAAAATATCTCTGCACACACCTCTTATAAGCCTATGAATGCCAAAACTTTCTCCTCTCTAAGATAAGCAGAGGCTAACTTACAGTTTTATGGCAAAAGTGATATTGAATATCATAACTCCAAGCTAGGCTTACCAAAAAGCTGGAGGCAAGGAGTTGTGAGTAGAAAACAATGCCTTTCAGTGTACTTGCAGGAGGATTCAGAATTTCCTGCTAGACAAACAAACAAACAAACAAAAGGACCACTCCATTGGTTTACTTAGGCAGATCTGTACACCTGGATGGGATGCCATCAACACTGAAGCATCCTCATTTGCAAAAGGTGCAGCCCTTTGTTTGAGATGCACAGCGGGAGACTGGTATTGATCTTGAGTACTCGATGATCCATCATGCGACCAGCCAGCTGCTGGGACCCTTTTGAAATTTGACTCTGCTTCTGCCCAGATTTGAATCTCCCAACACAATACAGAGCCATCTGAACTCAGGAGGAGGCGGTCCTGTTCCAGAGGTCTGTCCATGGTGCCTAACGGTCCTGTCCCAGGGAGTCCGTCCAATCTGCCATGCTGAATCATGAGCTGAAATCTGTCCTTTTTGCTGAATCACATGAGCTAAAGATCAAGAGCTGAAATGACTGACTGAGCTTTGACCTCTGAGCCACAAGCCAGCATCCTGCCTTCCATTTCTACAGAGGGCAAAAGCCAGCTGTACCAATTTCTTCTGCTGCGTGGGAAGAGAGAGAGAGAGACTGTTATTGTTCTTCCCAGCCGCATCTGTGCATTCCATGTGTCTCCTGAGAATCTTCATGGGTGAGAGCTAGTCCCTATAGCATAGGATCTTAGGATAGGCTTCCCACCTCTTTCCTTCCATATATTCCTGCAATGATTAAATACTGATTCTTTTTAAACAAAGCACATTGCTAAAAACATCAAAAGAAATAACAAGAACTTCTATAAGTATATCAGAAGTAGGAATCCAACCAGGAGAGCAGTTGGACCACTAGATGGTAAAGGACCGAAAGGGGTAATTAAAGAAGACATGGAGATTGCAGAGAGACTAAACGAATTCTTTGTCTCTGTATTCACAGAGGAAAACAGAAGATACATGCCAGTAGCTGAGCCTGTATTTTCTGAAGAATTAAACTGACAGAGATAACCAAGGAAGAGGTCCTTGCATATCTTAATAAACTAAATGCTAACAAGTCACCGGGACCAGATGGTATTCATCCAAGGGTCCTTAAGGAACTCAAATACAAAATTGCAGACGTTCTAGCAAAAATATATAATCTTTCCCTAACATCAGGCTCTGTACCTGAGGACTGGAAGGTAGCAAATGTAACACCAATCTTCAAAAAAGGATCCATAAAGAATGTGTCAACAAACACGTGTATAAAGGTGAACCACTAGACATTGTCTATCTGGACTTTCAGAAGGCTTTTGACAAAGTCCCACATCAAAGGCTACTGAGTAAACTCATCAGCCATGGAATAACAGGACAGGTTCTATCACAGATTTGTGACTGGCTTAAGGGCAGGAAGCAGAGAGTAGCAATAAACAGCCAATTCTTTCAGGTTGGAAAGTGGTAAAAAGTGAGGTCCCCCAAGGTTCATTGTTGGGACCAATGCTTTTTAATTTGTTCATCAATGATCTAGAAGAAGAGGTACATAGTAAAATAGCAAACTTTGCTGATGATACTAAATTATTTAGGGTAGTAAAAACTAAAAAAGATTGCCAAGAGCTCCAGAGGGATCTTTTAGCATTGGGTGACTGGGCAACCAAGTGGCAACTGTGCTTTAATTTTAACAAGTGCAAAGTAATGCACATCGGGGGAAAAAATCCAAATTATGTCTATAAACTGATGGGGTCTGAGCTTTCTGCAACACATCAGGAAAAGGATCTCGGGGTTCTGGTGGACAGTTCAATGAAGGTGTCAACCCAGTGCACAGCAGCAGTGAAAAAGCTAATTCAGTGGTGGGAATAATTAGGAAGGGAATAGAAAACAAGTTAGCAAGTGTTATTTTGCCTCTTTATAAATCTATAGTGAGCCCATATTTGGAATACTGTGTACAATTCTCATCATCACACTTCAAAAAGGATATTGTAGAACTGGAAAAGGTGCAGAAAAGGACAACCAGAATGATTAAGGGTCTGGAACACCTCCCTTACGAAACAAGGCTGCAGCGTCTAGGGCTCTTCAGTCTGGACGAATGGCATTTAAGAGGGGACCTGATTGAAGTATACAGTATAAGGGTGTTTCCACATTGGCCACTTAAAACACATTAAGGACCCATTAAAGACAGATATTAAACACTTGGCAAGTTGCCTTCCACATTGCAGCACACATTAGAGATACTTTGCGGAGTCCGCTTCGGCATTGGCTCGCACGAGATCTGTCTCTAATGTGGTCTACAAGGCACCAAAACCAGTTTCCTGGAAGACCTGAAAGAAGGTAGTCTTAATCAGGTCTTAATCTGTCTTTGTGCGGTAAGCCAGCATTCATGGAGGATGCTTCCGCACAAGGATGGGGGAACTAAGTGGGCCCTCCCACCAGGGTCCCCGATTGGCCACTGTGGAGCCAGGCATGGGGAACCGGGAGCCTCCATTCTCTGGGCTCCCCCTCACCCCAGAAGCCGCAACTGCTGCTCCTTGGGCCAGGGGAGGCCTCAACCTACACACACACCAGTCGCGTGTGCATGTTCCCCTCCTTATCTGCAGGCAACCAGGTCGATTCTGGCCGAGGGGGCCTGGCGTGCTTTGCGCATGCGCACAGCATGCATCCCCATTGGCCAGCCATGTGTGCCTGCGCAGAGGGCCTGCTGAAGCCAGGTGTGTGGCTGGCCAATAAGGTGGCGTGCTGTGTACATGCGCAAAGCCCACTGGACCCCAGCAGCCAGAATCAGCCCGGTTGCCTGCAGGTAAGGAGGGGAAAGCGTGCACACGACCCGGGGTGGGTGGGTGGGGGTGTAGGGTGAAGCCTCCTCTGGCCTGAGGAGTGGTGATTGCAGTTTCTGGGGTGAGGGGGAAAGGAGGCCCTCGGTTCCCCAAGCCTGGCTCCAGTGTGGCCAATCAAGGAGGCCAAGGGGAGGGCCTTGGGATGACAGATTGTGATGGGTGCTGTGCATCTACACTGCACCCACGCCAAATCCATTTCCCAATCCGTCCTCCCCGTGCATGTGCAGAAGCAAGGGATCCAGTAGATCCGTCACAAATAGTGATGGATTGCCAAAAACCAGATTTAATAGATCTGTTTTTCAGCGGGCCAGTGCGGAAAGGGACTAAAAGTATGCACAGTATAGAAAAGGTGTATAGAGAACATTTCTCTATCACACAACACTAGAACCAGGGGGCACTCTATGAAGCTGATGGGTAGGAGAGTCGGATCCGACAAGGGGAAGTATTTCTTCACCCAGAGGGTCATCGATTTATGGAATTTGTTGCTGGAAGGGGTGGCAACAGCAACCAGTCTAGATGGCTTTAAGGTAGGGTGAGACAAATTTATGGGTGATAGATGTATAAATGGCTACTAGAATGAATGCCAAGGTTAATCTTTCAGGCTGAGGGGGATGGGAACAGGACACTTCTAAGGCCATTTGCTGGGATTCGAGAGTAGGAAAAGGTTTGTCCTTGTCTCTGTTTGAGATGCCCATGAGCATTTGGTGGGTCACCGTGTGTGATGGAATGCTAGACTGGATGGGTTGTGGCGTGATCCAGCAGGGCTTCTCTTATGTTCTTATGTTCAAATCTTTATGTTGATCCTAACACGGGAATACATCCCAGTGAGCTATTTTTCCCCCAGAATATAGCAGGACGATCAGCACTCTGTGGACTGGTAAACTGGCCCTTGGTTGGTTGCAGACCTCTATGTCAAGGTCCACAGCTATAGCACTCTAGGACACCATTTTGGCACCCTGACCTGGCCCATGCTTCATCCAATGCAAACAAAGAATGATGGGGGGGGGGCAAAGCCTGCTGTATTCACCACTAGCATGTGGATGGTATTCCTGTATTATTGAATAAATTCCAGAATAAGGCCCAGTGAAGACAGGACCCAAGGCTACATTGAGATAATTACTTGGCTGGTTCAGATCGTGGGCAAGTTAGTGCAGAAAGTGTTTTAATCTATTTGACCTATCTTTTTTTATCCTTCCCTCAATGATACACCAAATATACCAAAATATGCTTGGTAGTAATGAACTAAAGTCTAAGGGCCTGTTCTTACTTATCATACTGAAGAATGCTCTGCACACATGCTGTATTGGTCCTGAACCTCCATAGCTGTGGAGAAGTAAAAACTTCTCCATGGTTTTATTATAACTTGCAGTGTTTTCACTCTCCTCCGGGAGCATGGCCATGGCTGTGCCATCATGCACCACATTGCAATCTCCATAGCAACAGCCCAGAGTGTGGCACAGGTTGCCACAGCCACTCCTGTGGCATTCTGGATGGTCTGAGCTGAACCACCTCATGCTTGAAATGCTGGTGGCCAGGTTGGGGAGTACACCAATACCATCCAAAGAGCAAAGTGCAAATGGGCCCTAAGTCAGCAGTAAAAGCCACTTCTCAAGAATTTGCACTAACCAGCCATAGAACAAATACCCTGTGAGGCAGTAGGAAGTCATGAGTGTTCACAATGAACAGTGCACACTAGTGACAGAAGGCAATTTGTTTCTTGTCTAAACAAGAAACAAGCTGTGTTCAATTGTCTGGTCCTGCTTATTATCTTGATGGATTTCACTGCATTGACCCCAGCAAGTAAGCATACCATTTACACCCTCTGCTGAACACCATCATTTTATCCAGGTGTGTGAAGTACCTCTGGCCATTATGCCAAATTCTTTGTTTTCTTTCATTTTTCCCTGGAAATAAGGCTCTCACCTACTTTGACAAACAGCAGCTCTGCACAAAGCAATATTCATTCCATGTTTTTCATCCTCCTGCCTGCTGCGATGAAAATTGATGAAGCAGTACCTGAATATTTGTAATGCACATAATCTAATGGCTAAATATAGAACTGACAAAGGCCCTCCCTTAGGTATCAACGGCATGGGTGGGGGGAATCCATGTCATTCTTAATACAGTTGCCTGGCAGAAATCTTAAAGAGGAGTTTTATCTTCACATGTCATTGATTCACCGATATGCCATGGCATCTGATTCTAGAGCGTATCATCACCCTATTTTTATTCTTTTATGTTTTGCATGTAGAAACATATTTTTGTGTTTCTTTTCTGTGTGTTTTTAGGTGAGTTCTCTGTGTTAGGCCAGAACTCTGATTTTCCACTGGCCAAGTGTGCCTCTTTTATAATGTTTTCATATGTCTGTTTCACAGGAACCTTGGCTTCTCTATATTTGGTATACAGTTATACAGATGAATTCAAATGTAACATAAAAGAAGAATCTAGACAGAGACACTCCATGTTTTGCTTTGCAGAATGAAGCCTCATATATATTCTAGCCTCTAGTTTATACTTTAACTTAATAGCCAGTGGTTCCGTTTGAAGCGCTTCTGCAGTAGTGGACAGGAGAATGAAAGCTCAGGTAGAAAGCTTTACTTCCTGGGTCAAAACAAGGCTCAGCAAGTTCAAAGGCTATATTCAGATATAACAAAAGTGGCCCCTCAGAGGCCCGTCAATGAGACAGTTTGTGGTCCTCATGTTTCTAAGCCTTATCTAATCCATCTTTTCTAGCACAGAATGTTCAGGAGAGAAGTCCTCTTGAAATCCTCTTGAAGCCACCTGAGAGGTCCTCCTTGGGGCTTTGTCCAAAGCTATATTTCACTTCGTGCTTAAAGTCCCAACAATATTTCTGTCTGAGTCTACCCTGGAGGCCCAGGAATATTGTCAGAGGTTAGTCATTTTGGGTACTTCTGGTGAATCATGCTTTTACTCTCTGTTTTATCCACACACAGGAAAGGGAATGATACAGCCTTTGCAACTGCCTCAAAAGTACTTTCTTGGAGGCAGATGTAGAGGCTGGGGGCTGATCAGGGCTGATAAATATGGATGCAATGTCCATGGCAACTTGTAGCTATAAAGGTCACAAACATAGGCTGCACAATTGCTGACTGTGAAAACATGTGCTGCCGTCTGATTAGTTCTTGCATCAGTGTGGCAAGGAAATAGGCTTGGCTTGTATCTGTGCTCACCTACCCTTAAAGCTGTGAGTTGTCACTGCAAGTGCCTGTGTGACTAGTGCCTTTCAAGAAGAAAGAGGAAGGAGGAGAAGGTCTGCTCCCACAATGAAATCCACCAGGAGGATTTGAGCACACAGCATGCTCTGCTAGCAGTGTCTCAACATCTGTGTTAGAAGTGCACCATCTCCTACTGCCCTCATAGTTAATACACACTGATAGCCTTATATAGTATAACATTGTGGTCTGGTTCATGAAAACTGCTGAGAAGTGAAATGCATGTGTTACATTATATAAGTAGTTGCCATTAATGGAAAACCAGGGCTTAAGGGGAACATTAAAGCCCACTGTATTAAATTCAGTGAATGATGCCACATTGGGAAAACCTACTCTAGCAATGTAAGTCAACAACAGCCTTATAGAAGGAAGACCCATTAATGAAAGCTAGTAGCATCATGGAAGGGAGATTTACTCTGTCACACAGTTGATGTAACACAGTGGTGCTACAGAGGAGAGGCAGCCAATTTAACAATTTAGTTCAATGGAGCTACAGAGGCCAAATTACAAGATTCCAAATTTTAGGTATATTAAATGAAGTAATCATGTTGTACTGATAATGGGGGAATTGAATAGTATAGGACAATAGTGTATTATGCAGCTTTCCCTGCATAATTTAGAATTAACTAGACCTAAGTGAATAGAAATGTGGTAGCAGACAACATCTACATGATAGGCATTGTCCAACATAAGGTTCATTAGGGTGGGTGGGGACATTTGCATGGAGAGATGCTGGCCATTGCATCAATCCCTTCCCCTGCAATCCTTACCAGGGAACTCAAATGCTGCATGTGGTATTTTACATGCAAAAGTGTTCCAGAAGTGAAGAGGGTCATTGCAGAACTTGGGTGTTTTTCCACTGGCAGTAAGCACCCATTTTAGCACCCATTGAGGACCCATTTGGCAGAGAGCTGGATGACCCCATTTCCACTACGGACCCCATTAGGGACACATCTGTTTCCACCACAGCTAGGGAAATCTGGATCATATGGGTCCTTCTGAAGTCATTCTGAAGTTGCCTTTGGAGATTAGCACAGGCTCTTAAGAAGAACCCCTTTGGAGCTTTTGCTAATCTCCAAATGCAACTTCGGTGATTGCACCCCCTAGTCCCAAAACACCTGGGGTGACAAGCAGACCCCTTGTGGGTAGATCCAGATTTGCAAATGGGTGCTGTGGTGTTTCCACAGCAGGCAGACTAGCACCCATCACTATTGGGTGCTAGACCACCCATGGAAACACATTGTGTACTTCCCTTAAT
>MTQE01003428.1:1612382-1633222 GCA_014337955.1 Aspidoscelis marmoratus
CCTAGAACTGGTGGAAACAAATGTGGCTCTAATGGGCTCTGCAGTGGAAACGGGGTCTTCCTGCTCTGAGCCTAATGGTTTCTTAATGGGTCCCTAATGGGTACTTAATGCGTACTTAGTGCTAGTGGAAAAAAACCCTTAGATTCCAGGTATCTGAAAATGCCCCTCTCTGAGGGCATAGCCAGAAATTGATCATCTAAATAAAATGCATAGGATTCTTCACAGTGCAATAAGTACTAGAAATATATTAAAATTATTCCTGTCCTTCCCTTGAAAGGCTATAGTTATGAATTCAAAGGTCAGCATTCTTGTCTAGAGAAATCTTAAGTATAAAGAGGGCCCAGGAGAGTTAGATGCAACCCAGAAGACATATATAATGCACAGCCACAGCAGAACTGCAGCAGAATTCCTTGGAATACAGCTTCACCTACTACTGCTATTTGTTAACATGTCATGCATCAACCGTGCATTTTAGATGAGCAGCAAAGTGGATTTGATTGTACACTCTGAGGGTGTCCCCAAAGCATATTCATACTGCTCTGACTAGTTCCCTGTTCCTCCATCATTTAGATGATGAACCTCAATATTTAGCAGCCATAAGCAGCACAAATGCTTCTGTGCAGTTCACAAGGGGATGCAGGGCAATGTGCTTTAAGTCACCTAATAAGGAGATGAATGTTCTTGGTTGCCAAAACACAAGGAAGAGTCTGCCTGGATTGAGAGTAAATGTTGAAGCATGATGACAGTGAAGAACTGGATTATCCATTGCTTGTTTTATTTTAGGAATGGATAAAATTCCACTGAGTTTCCCTTTGTATTTCTTTTTAGAAAGTTGGCTGGATGGACCTGCTACCCTGACATTGAGAATCATTCTCACAGGGACTGTTCACACCTTCACTTCCCTGTGAAATTGCACAAGGGGCATGAAGATCTGAAATGGACTGGGTGTTCACATTTCAAATGTCCAATCAATCTGAAACTTACTCAGCACTTCCCTAAGTGCCAGGAAAGTGCTAATACTATTATGCCAGCATTTCCCTACCCACAGCAACAGCCATGTGCCCTAAGATCTGGGGGGGAGGCCCTTCTCGTTGTCCCACCACCCTCTGTAGCAAGATGGGTGGGCACTCAAGAGAGGGCCTTCTCAGTAATAGCCCCCAGGCTGTGGAATAGCCTCCCCCTCGAGGTGCGTCAGGCCCCCTCACTGTATACGTTTAGGAGGGGGGTAAAGACGCACCTCTTTGCTCTGGCCTTTGGTTGAACGTGGCACAGTTTTTCCCTACTGTACATACTAATGTTTTATACTGTTTTTATATATGGTTTTATTCTAAATATTCTTGTCTTTTAAATATGCTGTTACCCGCCCTGAGACCCTAGGGTATAGGGCGGGAAATAAATAAATAAATAAATAAATAAATAAATAAATAAATAAATAAATAAATAAATAAATAAATAAATAAATAAATAAATAAATAAATAAATAAATGTGTACCATCCCTTGTCATGGCAACCAGGTGATATGGCATACAACCATGGCTGCCCTGCCTCATTCCACGTACCCTTTGCCCAGAAGTGCAATGCTTATGTTACGTGTGGGAGCATACCTGGACCAGCCTTTTCACTCAAGTGTGATAAGGCTCACAGTTTTTTCAGCTGATGAGTGTAACATCAAGTAGAAGTTGGGATATCTTCTACTGCATCAGTGCTCATTATGAATTTACTTTAGTATCAGGTGCTGTTGCGCATGCTGTGGGATACAGCACATATGATACATGAGGGAAAATATAATTCTAGATAAAAACTAATTTGTGGAGTCCTTAAGCAAAACTGGATGAGACTTCTGCCAGGCACATATAGCGACAGCTGAACACACTAAAACAATAACTGTATTTAAATGTAGGGAGGTGAAGCTGTTTTCTCAGTCAAAAGTCAGGATAAAGAGCCTATTATACCATGTAAAGACAGTATTAAACATGCACAGTAATAGACACCATACTCTGAACCCAGCTCAATGATCTAGATTCTCAACAAAAAATTGGGTTCACTCAGTGGTAGCAACATCACCATTGCTAAATTTTGTGAAGTATGTATTGTGCAAAGATTACATTGCACTTTGAACAAGTCCAAAGGAGGGCTACCAAAATGGTTAGCATTCTGGAAACCATGTCCTACGAGGAGCAGCTGAAGGATCTAGGAAGGTTTAGCCTGCAGAAGAGAAGACTGAGAGGAGACATGATAGTAGTCTTCAAGTATCTGAAGGCCCAACACAATGCAGATTGTCTCTTTCTCACTTACACAAGATGGGAGGACTAGAAACAACAACATGAAACTTCAAGGGGGTCAATACAGATTAGATATTTTTAAAAAACTTCCTGTCAGTAAGGGTGATCAGTAAATGGAATAAGCTGCTTCAGGAGGTAGTGAGCTCTCCTTCATTGAAGATCTTCAAGCAGTAGGGGGCTGGAGTCGATGGCCCTTACAATTCTATAATTCTTGTAAGCCAGGCTCGGTGTGGGCACCAACACTGTGGGCATGGTGTGCAGTGTCTTTACATCACATTCCTCACTCTACCACAGCTACAAAGCTGGGGAATTAAACTTCCTTAGTGTCAAAGATGCAGAATGAGGTATTTCCCATCACACCAGAAATGCCCCTGAAATTTGGCCACTATTAGTACTTCCAAGCATATCTTGGCACCTGTAAGTAGGGATGTGCACAATTATCAGACGAAGTCAGAATTAGTTTGAATAGGTACAAATTCCAACATTTGCGGAAAAATTGAGTTGGGCCTACATTTGTAGGCTCTATTCGTCTGTGTGTTGGATATTCAGGTATCCACTGAAGCTTTAGCAGATATTTGATCCCCCCCGGGCCGACCACCCCCTGTGGGCCCCCACTCCCCCATGGACTCCCACCCTCCCCTGCAGGCCCCATTGCCCCACTTACCTACTGCCACCACCGCACCTTCTTCGTAGGCCTTCTGGTTTTGTGTGCTTGTGCAGAACAAGAAGGCCTGTTTTGGCCTCCAGAAAGCCTATTTCGAACTCTGGAAGGTCTATTTTGGCCTCTAGAGAGTGCCAAGATGGGCCTGGGATGCCACCAGAGGCCTCCCACCTGCCTCCAACACACCCCCTTACCATTTGGCATTTTGTGGGGGTAGGATTCATCCAAAGCTGAATTTTTCCACATTCTATTTGGACCCCCTACCTGTAAATCATTTGCATAACTGCCAGGCATGATGGCAATAAAAGCACTCAAGAGTGGCAGCCACCAGCAGAGTTATTTTTTCCACTCCGTGAGAAGGATGCTTTGGAGGGTGCTCATCAGCCCTCAAATGCTCATGGGAAATGCAGTAGGCCTGGGGGTTCTGCAGAAAGGCAGGTGCCATGTTCCATAGACTTCCATTGGGTTCTGCCTCTCGCTCATGAATGCAATCTAAAATATCAAGATTCAGACAAAACAGACTGAATCATAAAAAGTATTCTTTAATACTCCTTGAATGCCAAGGGAAGTCCAGGGTACACTGCAGGGTTTTAGTGTCTCAAAAGAAGAATTTCAGAGTTAAGAGTCACATGTGAGTCACTACACTTAGTTGAGAAATACTTTTGCTACACAGATAGCACATAATCTTTTTATTTTCAGAGAGAGGGGGAGATTATTCTCCTGTGACCTCTTTAATTTCCTTAGGGAGTATGTGAAATCATTTCTTTCTTGTTTGAAAGGGGGAATTCAATCTCAGTAAGCTAGGTGAGATTGCAGGCTAAGGTCTAGATTCAGGAAAGCATATTTAAGGTCACTGCTTGTCATCAGTCAGGTGGAAGATGCTTTCTAACTAACTTAGGGAGTGATCTTTTTGCTTTTGATAGCTGAGCAGCCCACGGAAGGCTAAAAGATTCTCTCTCTGTGGCAGAATGATCTCAGTTCCATGGAAGAACATGCTGATGCTCCAATGATGCCAAAGTCAGATGTGGGTCATTCTAGGGGAAATGTTTTGCTGGAATGAGAGATCTACTGCAATTTTCCTTATTCAGTTACTACCCTTTTGCAAACAGCAAAACACTGGTGTACATATTTCCCCTCCTGTCATTGATAATGATCAGAAATGCATAAAAGTCTGGTGAGGGAAATGAAATGACCAACAGTTGTTGGGAAGGATGGCATTTATGCTTTGTGGTCACATTTGGGTACATTTTCTGGGTCATCCCTGTGCATTCCGGCAGTGCCCTCACTGCACTGAACAGAAATTCTGTTCGGTTGTCACTTTGCTGATGTATTCTCTCACTCTGAAAGTGGACTGAAGCTGGATTAAGTGATGGATCAGCAAGTGCACTGAACTGAATGGGGAAAATGCTTTGTTTTGATGTGAAGGAGCCCCCACCAAAATACAGAGGGTCTTTGATTTTGCCCTGAACCTTTGTCAAAGGTGAAGAGAACTTTAGGCACTTCTGGGGAAGTGGCTGGCTCCAGTTATCTACCTCCCCCAATCACTGTTACACCTCCATGGAGATGTCCACCATGGGAGGGAGGTGGGTGGCAACAGATGCCACATCCTTTCAGGGAGGCTGGGCACATCTGAACATTCCAGCCAATCCTCTGGGTGGAGCACTCCAGAGGAACTGCCAAGTGCTTGCATACACTGTTGCCACTCACTGCCCCTCCCTCTGCAGCCAATTGAGTTGGAACTCACTCCTAACTTGAGCACAGCTGTCAGGAACCATTTTCTCATGGCCCACCTCACCTCCCACCTGGCCTCTAGCAACCAGACGAGGCGAGGCAGTGTGTGGGGGTTCCCCACCCACTATACCTCCCTCTTATCCACAACTGGCTGCCAGAAGATGGTATGTGGGAGGTGAGGAGGCATGGGGGCTTTTCCTACTAGCTTTGCCTCCTGGGAGGTGCTAAATATAATGAAGCTTTGGCTGAAAGCTAAAGGCAAAAACTGGCCTAGGAAAGTATGCCCTCTTGCCCTAATGCACGAAGCCTTGGACCTGCACAGGTGCTGAAGCTTTTTGGCACATCCTGACTCTCTTCTGCACACTCCTGTGATTTAAGGAAGCTCCCAGGCAGAACCACCAATTTGTGAAAGGGAGGCTCCTGTACAGGCACAGGTCTGGAATACTAGCCAGTATGGAATTGCCCTAACATTGAACTTTGTTTCATATCTTCAAATGTTAAGTAATAGTGCTTTGAAAGTGGTTCTGGAGTTAAGAATCACAGCTCTAAATTTTTTGTTTCAGAACTGAACAGTACCTATCAATAATGATTGACTCGTCACTCATAAGTTTAACAACATCTCAAAAAGTTTTGTCTCCTTGGGTGTTTCTGCACTGGCCGCAGAAACCCCATTAAGGATACATACAAGACACATAGAAAACTTACCTTCTGCACTGGAGGACAGATCCAGGAATCCTTCCAGGTGGCTCCTTCCACATGGGAGTGCACGAGATCTGACCCTAATGGGGTCTCGCTGCCGAAAAATCCATTCTCCATGAAGACCTGGAAAATTAGGTCTTCAATCCATCCCCTCGCCTCAATCCGTTTGGAAGCAGGACACTTCTGCACATGGAGAGGGGAGGGGATGGATGTGCCAGCGGCCACCATGTTGGGAAGGGCAGAAGCAGGCCGGTCTGCCTCCAGAGCCCCTCCCCCGCATGCCAGCAGAAATGTGCAGTGACTGAATGCTCCAGTCCCACAGCTTCAGGGGCGGGGGCGGCGGCGCGGGAGGCCGGCTGCATTTGTGAATGGGTGCTGCAGCCTCCACACATCACCCAGATGATCCGGCCCTCAGGATCCGTCCTCCCCACATGTGTGCGGATGCAGGAGGCCTCTTCAGATCTGTCACTATTTCGGATGGATCCTCCGGAGGACAGATTGCCAGAAAATGGATTTTCTTTAATCTGTTTCTTAGCAGTCAGTGTGGAAACACCCCTTGTTCTGTAACACCACTTAATAACTGTGCTGCACTATGACTTCTTAAATAATACCACAACAATTGTCTTGTGTAATGATTTCATGTGTCCAACCATATAGATTTAAATTGTAATTTAGGCTGTTATCCCATTCAAGATTTAAAGAGTTTTGAAATCATTTTCAGAGCTGAGTGTCCTCAAAGGTTCAAAAGAATCCTAAGTTTCTGAGGATTAAAAGTCCCAAAATGCAGATTATCTATATTTGAATCAAAAGAGGTCTCGCTGCTGGATTTAGAAATAATCCTCGCTATTTAGCAATGGAAATAGCAAGTGTTTTTTTTTTCCCCAGGGGGAGGCAACCATGCTATCTCTTCAGTTTTCCCGATCCAATAATAAGCTGTCATTTCCCTCCCTTCTCTCCCTCGCCATTACGTGCTAAGGCAAGGGTGAGCAGAGCCACAGCAGTTTAAAATGCAACAAGAGATCAGACATTACAATGTAATGAGATATCAGACCATAGTGGGATGAGTCTGGTTTTAATTAAAAAGACAGCGATTGGAAAGACTTTGCTATCCGTGCCTGCCATTTTGTGCTGGTCTGCTGAGCTGATGCAGCACAAAGTTAGTGGATTTTAAACTCCTGTCTACTTTGTCCCTCCTCCTTCCCCCCTTCCCTATCACAATCTCTGTTCCCTCCATTCCCCACCTGGTTTTCCCTCCCCGCTGCCATTTCTCTGTTTTGATGTACCAATCTAGCTCAAAACAAAGAGCGCTATGCTATGGTGTGGTGAAAACTGCTGCCATGATCCGAATCAGGGACAAGCTTATTTAGGGGTTGGGGGTTGGATCTCCCACCCCGCTGAAGTCAGGGTATGATGGAAAAGAGAGGGGGAGGGGGTTTCTCCCCTGCAAGTTGGCATAATAAGCTACCAGTGGGAATGTAAAAAAACAGAGCTCACTGCTGATTTTAAAAACCTGGATTAAAATCCCGACTAAATTGTCTTGTGGGAATGCAACCTTAATGTGTTTTGTAGATTTCTGTGTTCTATAGTATATGTTTTCTTCTATATACATTTTGGAATTACTTATACTTTACATAGATGATATTGGGCTTGTTTGCATTTACATTTAGATAGCAGTTTTGGACAATCTGGGGGAGTTTCATCCACAGTCTGCACCAGTGCCACTGTCCTGGAGCATCTGGGAGCTCCCTCCAGCTGCCCTGAACTTCTGTAGCTGTGGACAAGTAAAAGCTCATTTGCAGCTTTACTGGGAGAAACTGGTATGCTCTCGGTTCCAGCATTCACACACTTTTCTGGGGACAAATGCTGTGAGTGGTCATGGCAACATGGCTGTGGCTGTGGCTGCGCAATTGCAAGCTACTTCATAATTGCCATAGTAATGGCTGTCCATGTGGCAGATATTGCTCCAGTTGTTGCCATGGCGATCTGGGCTGTCTGGGTTGGACCATCCACACTGCAAGTCCCTTTGGTCCTGTTGGGGACTGCAAGCACTTGTGGTGCAAATGTGTTCCTTCACATCCAATCTTAAGTGCAGTGGAATGGTACAGTTATACCATTCTGTGCAGTTAAGTGCAAACTGGCCCATTGTTTATTATGAGTGGTTATAATGCAATTTTCTTGACAGAGATACAAAAGTGGTTTGCCACTGCCTGCTTCTGAGGAGAGAGTGGGGACTGAACTGGCAACCATCTGATCTCCAGGCAGTTTGTTCTACCATTGTCCTACAGCTACTCTTTAAAAAACCATGAAGAATAATTTAATATATAACTCACAGCAAAGCTAGTGCAAGTCTATACTGTACCAGTTTTTCTGAATGCACACATATGCTTTTTGTGGCATAAGTGGTTTATCCAGTGACAAAAACTTCAGCAAAATGTGCCTTGTGAAATTCACACTATACAAAGTACGCTGGTAGTCTATTGCTTATAGTATTGACTACTGAAGAGAGAAAAACAGTATTTTAATTAGTACCCCGGGAACCTCATTATACTAGAGGTCAAACATCCACCTGTATTTTGCTCAGAAAGCAAATCTATCTGGAGAATAGATGAATCCCTCAGCCAGTAGTATCTGTTAAGATGTTTTCTGGAAGGTCAACATTCTCCTAACAGAAAAGCATGGGGCAAGTAATTTTGAATAGAAAAATGACCAGAGGCAAACCATACTCCCTCCTTGCCATCTGCTGATCAAATTTACATGCACAGTTTTTTAAAAGTCAGTATAGACATAATCTGGCCACTCTTACTAAGAGAGGATTAGATTTAGGTCTGTGACGTTTGGCCTTTCAATAATAAAATGAGTCATGTGCTTCAAACTCTGAAATAATTAAAATACATATATAACAAATGATATGTATATTTAGCATTTCCCTCCTTGTGGGTGGGTGTGCGTGTGTATAAAGACTAAAGTAAATCATAATACATCTGAGTATGCACAGAACTGAATTTCTCTCTCCAACTGTGCAATAGGATTAAGCAGCTGTTTCCTGAGGTACCACTTTAAAGAAGCAGTGCCTTTAATTTAGTTGTTTGAACTTCTTTATTTCCAGTCTTAAATCTTTTCATCTGCCTTAAAAATCTGCTTTGACGATAATATAAAATGGGGGAATTGGCAGAAACATTTGCATCCTGCTTAGATAGGCAGATTATATTAAAGGCGCAGTCAGACATCATAGAGATAATCCATACTGGAGAGGGAATGAGGATCAAGTCCGTGTTGTGGCCATTCCCACATTTATTTTATAACAAAGACTCAAAATGAACTTGATCATTCTCGCTCCTCATTTTTCCTGTGCCTGGCTAGAGAAACCATATCTTTTTCTATCTACTTCTCATCAAATTCCCCTTCCTGTGTAGCCAGATACTACTACCTTCAAATCCTGGGCCTATTTGCACTTGGACTTTTTCTGGAGTATATCTCAGCATAGGGGTCTGTGGTCCACATGCTAATGCAGACTCTGGCAGACCTCACTTTGGGCCTGCTGAAGCCTGCACTAGCATATGGACAGCAAGTCCCTATTCCAGGATATATTCCAGAATAAAGCCAAGTGCGAATAGGTCCCTTGACTCTACACAGGGATATGACGGTCAAACTCCACCCTCTGTAACTCCCAGCTGCCGCATCAGAACATGGATTCCGTTTGTTCCTTCTCCCCTCCAGCCTGTATCCACCCAAGCAGAGCTTCAATCTCACATCTTCCACACAGCATAGCTTCTTTAAATCCTGCTCTCACTGTTTTCCCTTTGTAACTGTAGTTTGGAGAACCACAAACTAGGTTTTTGGGAGCAGCACATATGGTTGCTATAATGTAACATGAAAGTTAGCAAATAAATGATTTCATACATTGATATGACTGTGAAACCAAATTCTCCACAATCAAAAGCGGCATAATTCCTATCGGGATGTCAGAAGAGATTAATGCTTCTTTCACTGTATTCTTGTATAGCTAAAACCTCTGCTTTAACTTTCCTAACCATGAAGGAGAGACAACAGTCCTCCCTGCGATGGTAAAGAGAAGTCCCAGTGAGTTTAACTAGGGATTTAACTTGGTCATCAACCAAAGGTATTTGTAATGTGCCAGTTATCTATAGAAAAAAATCATTTATTCTTAATGGGCAGGAATTGTTGAAAGACAGAATAAGAGTATACTGATGGGAGATGAAAATACAGACAAAAGAATGCTTATCTAAAAGGTTTTTCTCCTGCCCTTTTTTTAGCAGTTCTTTGGGAGCCAGAAATTATATTTAATATGTTCCAATAATACAGCCTCCTTTGCATCTCACTGGGCTTAAATAGCTCACTAGAAGAAGACGCAGAGATCCTAGACTCTGAAGCTAAAAAGAAAGACTTCTGCCTAATTTTTATTGATCATAACCAATCAGACAGAACTGATTACTTTAATGAATTCCCAGCTCTTACACTTTTCCTGAATGGAAAGCTTCAGAGACAATAATTGAAGTAAATTCAAACTCTCAGTAAGACACCACCTTAATGTCTCCAGTGGTGGACATCTCTGTAATTACAAAGATGGAATTGGTTGTCTTTCTGTAAATGGATGATAATGAAAGGGTTTGGTGCACAGTTAAGTGAGGGCAGAGAGTGTCTTTGCATATTATGGGGAAAATATTCTAACTCCCCCACTTTCTTTTCCTTTTCTTTTCCTGAAGGAACAAGTGACTATTACAATAAGAACAGCAATCTATCTTTTGCTTCCTCCAAATGGCAGCCAGATATCCCACTAGGAAGTGATAATGTGGCAAATCATGCTAATTTTGGATAACCCACATCCAGCATTGGGTTTTCAATCAATAGTCATTTATGGGTTTGGGGTGGAGGCTATGGTGGGGTTGCCTTAAATACTTGAGAAAATCCCACCATAGTAGTGCTGTAATGGTGCTTTATTCCTCCCATTTGTGTAAGGCAATTATTTTGATTCATTTGGAGAAAAAACACAGCTAAATGTTCATAGGTACTGCAATTCCCAGCATGCCCAACGTTACATAAAAGGGAAAATCCAGGAACATCTGGAGGCCCACAGCCCTCCAGAGGACAAACATCTTCGCCTGAATACTGTATTTTGAAGAGAATGATGAATATTTCAGGTTTCCCTTAACGGGAAACTTTAATAAGAACTAGAAAGATGTAAAAAACAAAACAAAACTTTTCTTGGTTTCCACTAATTATGATGATAATGATTGGTAGAGGTTCTTCTGTATTATTATCTTCATAGACATCTTCTTCCAACATGGCATACTTGTGACTTTCAAGTAATACTGTATCCAAGCATTGGTCAGCAAAGTGATAATTTATTCTATCCACAAACTGTACCCCAAGATCTGAAATAACACAAGCCTCCCTTTCATGTCATCCAACTGACAGTGTGAAACACCCATGGATTTGTGAACAAACCACAAGATACTTATTCAAATGGCATGCAGCTAGATGTGAGTGCTACACATTTCCCTCCAAAATCTGTAACTAAAATAGGGTAGGTCTCAAGTAGGTCAGATAAATATACTTTAGAATCATAATCCTGGAATGTAGGCCTTGTAATCCATTAAAGCAATCACTTTTCAAAATGCAGATCAAGTGCTCCCTCTGGAAATTAAGACAAGGTATTATCCCACTCCTGCACCTGTATTGTCTAAAAACCACCTTTTAAAGCTGCATTATGTAACCTTCTGACACATCTAGAAATGATAGAAGTGAAGTATAAAGAAACCTGCCACTTCCCCAATATTCCTTTTTCATGAAGGACTCATTGTTAATGTTTTGGAATGTTTGATGGATGGTAGCAGGTAGATTTACCCATTATTCTTTCTAATCTGCTTGATATATGATTTAAGGGAGTTGGGGAAGTGGGTGAAAAAAAAAAGAACCTGTTAAGAGCCTGTGCAAAATCAAATCAGAATTCATTTATGCAGCAATTCCTGCATTCATTTAAAACAATCCATTAGATATTGTCCTCTGCTAAATTTAGCAAACACTCAGGTGTGCCTGCCCTGGGAGTTTTTAATCATATTGTGTTAGCAAAAAGAGCTAATTAGACAGACAAATTTAGAAGGAGGATACGATGCTAAAGGAAAAGAAATTGCTAATTGCTATTATATATTGCAAAAAGTGCCTAGCCTGGGTAGGGCAATGGGGAAAAAGGGGCAGAGTTTTCAGCAGAGTTTGGAAAAGATCCTACAGTTCACTGGAGTTGTAGTCAGAAAAATGAACTTAGTAGAAATGTGCACAAACTTCAGTTGGTTGTTTGGTTAAAACTGAACTGAACATTCCTTTGTTTGATATGAATTCATCCCCCCACCCTTCAAATAGGGGTGTTGGGTTCAAATGTGAAACCCAAATACCTTTGAACTTTAGTTTAAGCAGTCCAAAAGGTTTGTGTGAACACCCCTTTCTTCAGTGACAAGTGACAACTTTGTTTTCAAACAGGCAGGTTATTCAGTTTGAACTTGGAACTTTTTGAACAACCCCACTATTATTCAAACAAGTCCAAATTCAAACCAGTTTAGCACATCTCTAGAAATTCGTAATACTCCTGCTCAGTGTGATATGTTATCCTAGTTCAGAAACAATCCTTTCTGCACTGGGTCTTATCCTGGACTATATCTTAGAATAAGGACCTGCCAACCACCTTAGTGCAAACTATTGCAGACCCTAGACAGGGTCTGCTGTAGTCTATACCAGCATGAGGATAGCATGTCCCTAATCTGAGATATAAACCAGAATAAGGCATAGTGCAGAAAAGACCAGTGCTATATTAAGAAAACCTGAAGAATGCCTACAGGTGTGGGGGTAAAACCCACAGTTCTCCTGGAACTATATCTAGAATGTTTCATGTACAAATGGCATTCCCAATATAATCGCAGGAGACTGAGGCAGTATCTCTTAATATTGCTGCTACATGAAATCTAGCATCAATGCCTGGTTCCTTCTTCTCTCTGTCTGTTGGCTCTTTTCATTATTATTGCTCTTGCAAATATCCAGAAGCCAGCCAAGCATGGTGGGGAGAGTAGTTGGACAGTTGCCTGGCTTCCAGGTATTTGCAAGAATAATTATAACAAAAGGAGCTGGCAGACAGAGAAAAGTGCATGTTTGACACACACATCTGGTGGGGAGAGTTAGAGGCAATTGTGTGAGATCTCCTTCAGATCTTGAAATTGTCTAGAGTCACCATGAAAGTTGCCTTATTCCTCATGAATATGGGTAGGATAATTTTGAACACCAGCCAATGGAACATGTAGATGTATATTTTCAAATGCAGCTGGAAAAATATGATTAGGTAGTACAATAGTAGAATTTTAGAAATATTGGGCACTCCACCCCCAGAAATTATATGTGCCAGGGATGCCAAACAACTCTGTTTTTCATCTGTACTAATGAGGGTTAAAAATAGCTTTTTCTCACGTAACCATTACTTGACAAGCATGTTAGGCCATGCTGAAGCCCAAGACAGGGACCACACTTTCCCCAAAGGAAATAGTTGTCTCAGGAATAAGAACTCAGGAACTGTGCAATTAGCTACTTGTTTGATATAAACCAAGCACTCTTTCAGTGGGTTTTGACCGTTACTATGATCACTAACAACACATTTAACAGTAATGCATTCATTGGCATTATTGAAAGATTTTAAACCACTGAGATAAACATAGTCAAATAGATTTTTTTTTCTTCTTGTCCATTCTTAGAGCAGTTTCTCTTCATTCTCTTGCTTCTACAACAAGTTGGAAAATGCTCTTATGGGACCCCTCCCTTCCTCTGTAACCAGAAGTGAGGCATACACTGTCATAATTTCAAGTGCCTGTACAGGCCAACAAAGGTTACAGATCCATGCCAGATTAGTTTAATCACAACAATTCTCTCTAGATTTGACATGGATATGTAACACTTTATGTGAGTGCTTTCATTTAACAGAAAATAAATTCAAAGTCTGTTTTGATTCAAGTCTTGCTTAAAGAAGTAAACTATGTTCCTGGAAGATGTCTGTCAGCAGATCACACTAAGGATCTTCAAAATATTTTGAACTTTAAATATTTCAATTTGAGATGGATGTTTTCAGATGATTGGAGTTTGAAGTGGGACATCCTTATAATTTAGCTCCTGTTTCAGACCAATCTACTTTGGTGCCCACAAAAGCTCCACACATAGTGATTGGTAAATGCACCAACACTTGAGGTGTGGATGCTTCCCTCTGTGCCTGATCTTCATCTCAGTGGGATGGTACTATTATATTATCCAACTGAGTTAAAATACAACAGACTACCCTAATAAGTACTCCTAACAAGTACTATACATATCTAACAGGCAGATGCCATAGAAGCTGTGGTCACACACTCATATCTTACTCCATCTCTGGAACAAACAGATTGCTACCCCCCTGCTGCCGAGCTTGGTAGAAGGTCAGTATTAGTGTGTGGGCCTTCTCCCATACCGTCCTGCCCATGCCTTAAGATCTAAAGAAGATGCCCTCCTGGTTATTCCACCACCTTTGATAGTGAGGTTGGTGGGCACCCAGAGGAGAGCATTTTCAGTGGCAGCCCCTAGACTGTGGAATGGTTTCCCCTCCAGGATGCGCCATGCCCCTTCCCTGTTCTCATTTAGGAGGGCTGTAAAGGCATATCTTTTTGCCTTAGCCTTTGGCCAAGGTTGACTCATTCCCTCCTTGGTCACAGTTTTAGTAACAGACCACTAGATGTAAGGCTTAAATCAGAACTTTTAATTATATGCCTTAGCTTAATCTGTGCCCTGTTTTTAATATCTTATTTTTAATATCTTGTTTTAATTATTCAGTTTTAATATGTTTACCTGTGTCTTTTTTAATATGGTTTTAATTGCTATTGATTTGTTGTTACCAGCCCAGAGACCTTCGGGTATGGGGTGGGATAGAAATGGAAATAAATAAATAAATAAATAAATAAATAAATAAATAAATAAATAAATAAATAAATAAATAAATAAATAAATAAATAAATAAATAAATGAGTGGGAGGCAGAACAGGGAGGGCAACCCTTCATGGAGATTGAGTGAGGGACTTTCAGTGCAGGGGGATTGCAGAGGAGGACCTTGCTTGGAAAAGCCCTGCTATCATCAAGAGGAGGGAGGAGGCTGGCAGGGGGGCATCCAAGCATGCCCCCTGGAGGATACTGCAGTGAGAGGGCAGCACAGGGGCACAATCCAGGGATGGCAAGGTCTGCCATTGGGTCAGATCAATTCCCCCCCCCCCGATTGGCCTCCTGCATATTCCTGGTGTACGAGGTGGTGTCACGGGTTCTCAGAGCATTCTGCCTGGAACATAGAGAAAACATATTTTCTTGTCTTGATTCAGACTCTCTATAGAAGAAACTATTAATGGTGGTTAGTTACTGAAACATCCTGCAGGAATGCATTCTATAATTATGAATGAAACTGTGCAAAGAGGTTCTTGCAATGGGAATCACAGGTTCTGGCAGGTTTTGTGAGGGAATAATCTATATTTCACCTACCACATTGGTTGTAATTTTGTGAAGTATTGTCCATACTTCAGAATACCCAGTTTTCAGCACTAGCTATGGGGTATATCCTCATAAATCTGCCAGCCCAGCAATATCCATATTCCGTGCTCATTGGATTACAAAAAAAAACAAAAAACATATTTAGGGTGCATCCCCATGCAATTTAAAGCCTGCTGAAAATCTTCTTTCATCGCGGAGCACCCCCATGCACGGCTTTTATCCGGACTTCCAGTGCTGCTAATTAGGAAAATGCGCTGCAAAAAACCAGCCCTTTAAAGAGGACTGCAAGCGCACTTTCCAGGAAGATGTGGGTATTCAGAGCAACATTTTGCATGGAGACGCTCTGTGGCAAAAGGGGCGGGGCTTCTCTCTGAGGCGGCAAGCTCTCTCTCTCTCTCTCTCTCTCTCTCTCTTTTTTTTTTTTTTTGCCTCTCATCCACAGCCAGCATTCACGATATGAAAACAGTAGGCAGGCCTTCAAATCACAAAGAGAAACAGCAAGATACATTGTAATGAATTCCTTCTGCCCACCCGCAAGGGAAAGTGTATGAGCACAAGATCGCTGGCTGGGGGAGGCATTTCGGGGCCAGAAATCTTGTAAACTGCCTTCGTAAGCAGAGGAGATGAACAGAGAACTTGTAAATTTTTCTTTTGGACTTGTGAATGAGCGCACGATCGCTGGCTGGGGGAGGCGTTTCGGCAGCTGGAGATCTTGTACATAGCGTAATGAATTGCTTCCACCCAAGCACCCAATGAAAGTGAGAAGGGGGGAGAAAAAGATGCGGGTAAGCAAAAGACGCTTCCTTGGGGATGATCAGTGCATTTTAAATGCGCATTTTGCTGAGCCCCATGGGGACACTTAATTTGGAATTGAACAGGCATTTGATAGATCCGCTGCAGTAGAGGGACAATAGCGACAGGAAAAAGTACCATGGGGATGCACCCTTATTCTTCTTTTACTTTGGGATTTCTCTTCCTAAGAAAGAACAGACGAATAAAACTAAACCATTTCTGTCTATAATGAATGATGCATTTGTCTTCATCTGACAACACCCTAACACCCTTTCTGCACAGAACTATATCCTGGGCCACAGAAGGGTCTAAGTTGCTTTCTTCCATACATGAGTGTAGGAAAAGCTGGAATGCTATGCCCACACAGATGCATTAAGCAGGATAGGCCACTGGAAATGGTGCCTTATCCTTCTCTAGCATTAGACCTGGCAATCAAGGACTATGAATGGTTTAGTGGGCCCATGAGGACCTTTTTTGGTGTCACATCAGGAAGCACTTCCAGAAGTGGTGCTGGAAGTGGCATGCTGCTGAAAAGGACCTTGGAAAGTTTGAATGATGGGAATGAAGGTTATCATCTTTTAAAGAATCCAGCACCTGCCCTGATGGCTGGGGAAACATTGACATCTGGGCCCGGGCTGAGGCCAGGGAATGGCCCAGTCCCACTCCAGTGGCAACCCTTCCCACTGTGGGACAGGTTGTATATCCTGGGACAGGGTGTCTTGCCTTGACCCAGGATAGGAATTATGTGTGAAAAAGTGATAGATATTATTAGCTACAATGAGGGTTTTTGTTATTCTAGAATTTAAAGTCCAGTGGTTTTTCTGGTCTCACTTACAAATCATAAGACTGACTTCTTAGGTCAAACCATGTATTCCACGTTTTTCTAAAATCCCCTGTGACTCTTTGTCAGAGAAAATCATGAATGAGAGAAGGAAGATAAAGGTAGAAAGGAAAAGTAGGCTCTCATCTTTTCTCTGTCAGCTGCTTGATTGATTAATGGATTAATGGTTCAGGTTTATCATGAAGTACCCACAGCAGCAAATAATCTGTTTAAAAGCATGCAACGCTATAACAGCATAAAAGCAAGCTGGGTAAAAAAATTAGAAACCACACTTCATAAGTTCTCCATTTCATACTGTATTCAAGCATTGTATGGAATATCTTCCTTTCTTCTTTGTCAGGAAATGTCAACTAAATGTGCTCAGGGATTCTGCAGTTCCACTCCATTAGGCTCGTGTACCAGGGCTACTTAATTTAAGGTACTGTTGAGTTTTCCTTCTGAGTATACCTCTTTCTTCACTTACCCTTTAAGGTAACATGGCAATACTCTGGAGTAAATTATTTGTGCGTTTTAAATTAGATGACATTTATTAAAATTCATAAGACAGGTACACAAGTCTTTAAGCAAGTGTAAGGGCAAAACTAGATGAGAAGAAAGCAAGGTGTCTCCTAAGGCTCTTTGGTACTTACTCAGCTCTAACCCACTGAGGTTGAGCAGTCAGTAAATGTGCTGAAACAAATAATAAATCAAAATTGGGACTGTCATCAAAATTTGGAGCCCATTGCTCTTGAAGACACGTACACTTTGACATTGTTTTTGAGCTGGGAAGCAGGAATGAGGTAGTGTGTCTGTCCTTTTTTCCCAGATAATAACAGAACCCCCTTGAGGACAGACAGGTTGTGACCAACCATAAATGCATCATATTAACTGCTTTGGCATTCTCAGCAGACACACTGTGGAATAATCCACATGAGGCTGGCAGCAACACGATCAGAAGAGGAATGCTACAACTGTAGCTCACTTGTGAAAATGCAGACTTCATGCCTATCATCATGTCTGGCCATGTGAACATCATAGCTGGGAAACTTTCATTACTTGGCCACAGTATTCTCAGCCAGGGATGGTTATTCAAACACAGGAATGGAGCCCCAAAGTGGGCTATTTCCTGTGCTTGAGTAAGTAGGGCTTCCCATGTTATTTCAAAGAAAATAAGTGGGTATGCATGACCAGGCTGGGAGAGCAAAATGAATATAGCACTTACTCCTGGTCTGCTGTTATTGGGCTCTAATGAGTACTTATGGTACATAGAAGCTAATTAATTGTGATCCCATGTAGATGCCACACTCAAGTCAGTGCACCCACTGACCCATAGTACCATAGCATGGCTGTGCAAATCATGCATTCTCAAGCCTCAATTATGGTGCCACAAGGGTGGTGTGAGAATGCAGCCTGTCTTACAAGACTTTCTGAGTGGAATTTAGTTTTCTTATTTTATTTTATTTTATTTTATTTTAAGTAGAAATTCTCTTCTTTGGTGTGCCAGCCCATGATGGGGGACAGTCATTTCATTGGGGTCTATTTGCTTCTTCCCACCTCATCCCACAATCCCATCCTCTCCATCTCTGTCATTCTGGTTTCTGATACAGCCTCTCCTGTGTGACATCTGTCTTCCTTTGTGCATCCTCTGCACCTCCCAGGGGCTACACTCAAGTGATGACTTTTAAACAGTACCTAATAGAATTCAGTGCACATACTGTGAAATGCTTAATGCACAGCCTGGCGAAAGTAATGGACTGTCTTGCTACCCACTGATGGAAGCTTTGGCTCAACACGGCTGTTCATTTCAGAGAACAGTGTTTTTCTTTTAAGATGTTAATTGAAAAGGAGAAGCACCTGACAGGGGATTCAAGTTCCAATGGAGGAAAACTTAAAAAAAATCCTATTATGACAAAGTGAAGAATGCTAAATAGAAATGAAGATACTTGGGAGTGTAAAAAGGAGGAAGAAATGTAAAATGTCACTTGACAGCATGACAGTAAAACCCAGCTCATGATGTGCCATTCCTTTAAGTTGGATCAAAATATGACTCATTTTTACATCAACATTCTCTCTCTCCCCCCCCCCCCCTTTGACCATCCTTGTCAAAAATACATATGCTCTGTCATGGATTACATGCAAGCCGGCTAGTGTGTTTTATTCTTAGACATAGCCAGAGAGTTAAGGCCTTTGCACATAAGGGTGCACTGGGTGGTAATGTTTTGTTGTTGCTTGTTTGGTACCATTCATCATCATCATTATCATTAGTATATTTGTATACTGCCCTTTCAGGATACACTCAAATTGGTTTACACACAATTAACAAAATACAGAGACATTACTGAACAGAATGCAAAGCAAAGTGCAGTAATCACATAGCAATAAATAATGTAATATAAAATACATTTAAATATAAAATCTCCACAAAAAGAATAAGAAAAAAAAATCTCATTCGGGGCACCTCCAGACATGCTTAAAACTCCACTTTCTCTGCACAGCCACTTTTGGTCAGACACATGGAATAATCGGAAACTGCATAGAGAGGGATTCTGTAAGCCACTGAACAGCTGCTTCCCATCATCCAGACAGCACAGCTGATCCTCTGCAGCAACAGAACAGAACTCCGGGGAAGGTCTGCAGTAAAAAGCTGCTGATTAATCAACAGCTTTTTACTTCAGAGTTTCTCTGCTGCTGCACTGCTGTGGCAAAATGATCAATTGTGCCATTTCTGGTGGTTCAGCGGCAGCAGCACAGTGACTGTGAAGTTTTAAGTACGCTTGCTTAGCAAGCACAGCTATTCTCCCTAGTATGGTGCGTGACAGTTTTCAGCCCTGGCGCAGGCAGTTCTTTTATGCAGGGGACTTTATCTGCAAGATGGCAGAGACAGAAGCAAGGGGAGAAACTCAGAATCATAGAATTAAAGAGTTGGAAGGGACCTCTAGGGTCATCAAGTCCAATCCCCTGATCAATGCACAATTCCTGTCCAGTCTCTGCTTGAAGTCTTCCAGCAAAGAAGAGCTCACTACCTCCTGTAGCAACCTATTCCATTTACTGATAGCCCTTACTGTCAGGATTTTTTTTTCTAATATCTAGTCTTTATTGACTCCTTTGAAGTTTCTAGTCCTTCCATCCTGTGGAGGACCAACACACAGCCCCTCGTTGGATCCACTAAGCAACTTCTTTCCCTCCTATTTTTAAATGCTTATTTACCAAGGTTGTACAGTGGTACCTTGACATACGAGTTTAATTCATTCCGTAACCTTGCTCTTATGTCAAATCGCTCGTATCTCAAAGCAATTTTCCCATTAATCCATTCCAGCTCCCAAAACACCACCTCAGTTGTTTTTGTTATGTACTGTAGTGTATTTACATACTCGTATCTCAAATCTTGCTCTCATCTCAAAGCAAAATATCACTCGCTCGGTGGCTTGTATCTCAAAACACTTGTATGTCAGGGCACTTGTATGTCGAGGTACCACTGTATAGTAATTTACAACACACACACAAAAAAATCCACATGAACCGTACAACTCAACTATCCACACCTCCTTCCCCCACATCCCTTTTCTAACATGTCACCAGTAAATGATCTTGTAGCTTCAAAAATCCTTCCCTCAATGGCTCAAGGAGAGTATCTTGTGTAGCAGTATACAATCTTCTCCACAATTCCTGCACCATTGGTCGCTGTTGTTTCCCTGCATACAGAAACCTCTGCCCTCTGAAAACATCAAATTTATAGAGGTCGAGAATATTGTCATACCACCTCCTCAAGGTCTACTTGGTCTTATCCTTCCATCCCACCACTATAACCAACATCACTGCCTGTCCGGGAAAGCTGCCAGCACACTCACAAGCACACAGCTGATAAGAGATTGCCCAGCGAAGGTACAGCCCAAACAAAGTCCAAAGAGAAGAAGTCCAGAAACAGTCCAAAGTCCAGGGTTAACGAGAGTAATACAAACAGTCAGGTCCAAAGTCAGGACAGCCAGAAGAATGGTCAACAGGTCTGTTCCAAGGTCTAGGATTTCCAAGCAGTCCAGGAGTCAGATGAAGCAGCTTTCTCTTAAAGTGAACAAACAGTTTCTGATGAAAGGCCTGGGTGTCTGCCAGGTTTTCTATCTTGCACTTTCAGATCACAGCTGCTAATCAACTAACGAGAGCCTCTGTGCAAGTCTCTTCGAGCATCTTAACCCTTCCTTTTCTACTCTCTTCTGCCTAAAGTGCTCTGCTGCTCCATGTCTCCCAAGTCTTGAGCTACTGAACCCCAGGCTCCACTGGGGCTGGGAGGTCAGAACTGGGTCCT
>MTQE01003428.1:1642952-1656039 GCA_014337955.1 Aspidoscelis marmoratus
ACCCGCACATGCTCAGATGGGCAATAGAAGCCAGGTGGGTGCCCAGACAATGAGGGGCGCCCCCTCGAGCATGCTCAGAATGCCCCGGCCTTTCTACACAGAATTGAGCCTGCAGGAGAAGGTAAGACCCTTGGGATGGGTTGGGGGCTTTTGGCTGGGCTTCCTGCCCACCCCCGGAGCCCGATCTGGGATTCGGGAGCAAGCAGGAACTCAGGGACAGAAGGCAGCCGGCTGCCCACACTGGCTCCATAGGAGCCAATGGGGGCAGCCCGGGGGCGGGGTCGAGTTGTCACAGGGAGAGAGCATGCGAATGCTTTCTCTCTGGGACAGGTTGGAACACGCCAAGACGGTTTCAGAGCACTTTTTAGTGCTCTGAAACTCGAACGCATGGAGGGCACGTTGGGACGCTTGCGGGCGGCCTGGAATGGATCCCGCCGCCTGCAAGAGCGAATGCTGCGTCACGACGTGCCCTCTATGCGTTCGAAAAACCCCTGTGTGAAAAGGCTCTAGGAGTGGGAAGAAGGAAGAACCAGTGTGTCTCTCTGTGTGTGTCGCTCTCTGTGGTAATCAATTGGAGAACTGAGACAGAGATGTTGAAATGTTTCCATTTGGAATAGGCAGGCTTCCACAGAGAGCATTGTACAATAGAACACTTTCCCCCTCTGAAGCTACTGGTTCAGTATTATACTAATGACTAAACAACCCCTTCTTTATGTTATATTTATTGACCTCATGTCATACTCTTGACTCCGTCAATAGATTTAGACTATGGAAAAACTGGAATGGGCTGACATTGATAGATGGCTCTTTATGTTATTGAGTGAACTGTATTCTAACCTTACAGCTAGAATATGACTGGTTGACAGGAGCTTTTAGCAGATGCTATCCCATTAAGGAGAAGGTTAAACAAAGATGTTTACTAGCCTCGGTTTTGGGAGGAGGTGTCGTTCAGTGGTAATTCAAGTAGCCTGGAAAGAAAAAGGTTGTTTGTTTGTTCCCCAGTCTCTCCCTGGAAGTAGTCAATGGCAAATCACTCATCTATCTCTGCCAATAAAACTTCATGGAAGCACCCATCCAGTCAATCACAAATCATTTTGACTTCCCATTTTTTTCTATTGACATTGTCCTAACCATGAAGTCCCAGAAATTATGTGCTCCTCTACTCAACCCATGCACTGTCCCACGTTTACTGTCTAGTGGTGATATGACACTAACACCTTACACTCAGTTTTTGACAGATCAGCAGTACACCATGAAAGCAAAAAGAAAGAAAGAAATTGATTATGATGAGAAAGCTAAACACAGGTGGATAATTAATACTTTGGAAAGAGAGAGAAAGACGTCTTTCAGGTATATGAATGCTTGTTTTATGTTGGAAAGTTCATATCTGGGAAGCTTTAACAACCATACAACACACAGTGGGAGCAATTCTGTTTTTCTTTTCTCCTAGGTCTCATTGGTTGTTCCTGTACGCAATATCTCTCAGTGCAAAATTGTAACACAACTTATGTATGAGGCAAAAACTTGAAAATGGAATGAAAAGTTTTTCCAGTTGGAATTTTACTAGACAATTTCCTGAAAAAAGAGGCCTATTCACACTACAGCTGGTAGTGCATGATTGGTGAACTTCTGGTGAGGCTGCACTTCATGGAGGCTGCTACAGCCTCCAAGCATGCCCTGCCTTCCCAGAAGTTCAGTGATTGTTGATTAGGTGTGGAGCCAGCTAGTGGCCATTCACACCTCTTCCTGTGTTTTGGGATCATCTAAGGTGCCATGAAAGTGTGCTGGTACCTTGGACTGCGTGTGTGCAGAACGTCAGCATTGTCATTGCGATGAACGTGCAGTTGCAGAGGGCACCACAACCAAAATGGCAGTGCCCAAAGGAGGACCAGCCCCGCAATCCTATCAGGTAATATTTGATGGGGAGGAGGGGACTAAAGTTGACTAGCACTCCAAGTGCAAGCGCTAGTCAATATTGGTTAACTCTGTTCCTGTTGGATGGGAAGGGAAATGCAGAAAAGGCCATGGTCTTGGATGGCTTTAGCAGATCAAGAGCCTGGAATGTGGTTATTCTGCCTCAGTCTTCTGGGGAAGAGGCATGGGGACAGGGAAGTTTGGGTCCAAGGGTGGCTGAACCCAGCCAACCATGCACTGACCCAGCCTTTTTTCAGGGTCCTGAGCTACTATGAAACAGCATGGCATGAAACAACAGTTGACCTAAGGGTGGTTCTTGGCTGAGGTGTTCTGCTGACTTCTGGGGTCTGCACCCTTTACTGCTGTACCACTTGCACTCTCATAAAGCCAGCCTTGGTCTAGGGCATACATAGGGATTCTTATGTCATGCACTTAAGAATGGAAAAGAGCATGAAATATTCGAAGTATTACTGAAAACTGAACAGCCTTCTGGAGGATGTCTTAGTTCACTGAGAGAGGAACTAAGAAACAGAAATATGGTTCCCTTGTAGACAGGTATTCCTTACCTTTTACTGGAGGAAAGCAAGTCCCATTGTGGCATAGGGAGCAACTTTGATTGATGGCTACATAGATGACTGTTACAGTGCTGGTGTGGGTGTCATTCTAAGTTCTCTTTAGTGGATCCCTGTTTTTAGAAAAAGGAGATCCATTTCAAAGTATTCATTTGCCTTTCCACCACATCACACCAAAGGGCTTTGTGTAGTCCTTCAGACTGTATTGTCGATATACATTGCAGGCAAATCCCACGAAATTCCCACAAAATTATTACTGTCCCTATGCTGCATCTGAGTGGAGAATGTTAAACACTGTGTCCTACACTGTTCCTTTTGTGAAGATAAAGGAAAATACTGAACTAACCTGATAAACATGATCTGAAGTAGAATGTGTTATCTGACATTTGTATTTCCACATGTGAGTCACCAGGTAGTTATTTTTACATTTTTTTTGAAAAAAAAAATGGAGCTAACAGTTACAGTTGATAAATTTGGCTGAGCTCTGTGTTCCTATGTTTATGACTGTGGTACCATAAGCACTTTTTGTTCTACATTACAACCTGTAATTATAGCAATGAATTTGTACCTTATTGAGTTAGTGAGATCAATAGGTCATCCCTGGTGTCTCTTCATTTCAACTGAACACTTGTTGACAAGTGATTATGTCTGGCTTCCTTACAAAACTTCTATATCATGTCCAACAGTCTGGTTCTACAAGTCTCATCAGGTGCTGCTATTTTTGCTTCAGTTAGCAACAATCATTATGACACTCATACTGAAAATGTAGAATAAGATTACATGGAAAGTAAGGAAGAATAAGGGGGAAATGTTTATCCTTATAAAAGTTCTCCCCCATCTCCATTACATGTTATCATATTGTTTGTAGCTGTTGTTTTTTCCCTTCCTTGCTTTAGGAAGTCTGTATACAAATCAATAGGTCAAAACAAGGGAAGTGAAGACAAAGCAAGGTATGGTAAGATATGCTAGAACATGGAAGAAATTGAACTGTGGAGTGAGAATTTAGTGAGCATGATGTTATGTGGACGGTGCTGGACATAAACCAGATTGCATCTTATTTAGCTTATTTGGTTGCTATCTTTGCATTTGATGCTCAAATGTCTTACATGGACCACCATACCATAGAAACACAGGGCTAATTTGCACTTGGCCAGTGGTTCACATGAGGAATGCTCTCAGATGTAGCATCCATACTTGAAGGAGCCATTTCTTTACCAGAAATGACTCCTTTCATGAGGGAGCATTCTCTGCATGCACTACGTGTGGTGCAGGTTTAACTGCACAATGTGTGTGGTTACCTAGCACTAGCACCAGAGCCGGTAAGGCTCCAGATGCAGCATACACACCTCTTCTGGGTGGTGGAGGGTCACATAATGCACCATACATGCATGTTTAATGCAGCATGTCACCTGCTTGCCCTGGTGATGGTTGCATGCTTGTACACTGGCAGTGACACCAGGATTAGAAGATGGCTGCCATCCAGGAGGCCATCCACACATAAGGAAAAGTTGGGGGAGGGGTAAGTATTCACTAAGCAGTTGCAAATACAGATGCTTCCCAGGGATGGTACACAATGTCTGGAAAGGCCCACAATTTGGAAATAAGGAAGAAGAAACAGCATGAGCAGGATCAGTTCTAAGGAGATGGAAATAGAGTAGCCCTTATCTTTGCTAACCCACAAAGCAGGCCCATCAAGGTGTCACCTTATTGGTAGCCCCACTGTCCCAGGCGTCTATCCTATAATTTCTGAGGTACACTTGGGGCAGGTATTCCATGAACAAAAGAACCTCACCAAGGGTGCAGCAGTGGTCCCAGAGACTCCACCACACTTAGCAATGCCAGATGCTCAGTCTTGCATTTCAAGCTATCCAGAAGGCAGATGGCCTTCTTCTTCCTTATCTTTTTCCAGCATGCCTTCTTCTTACATGCCTTTACTCACATTCTCAGTCTTGATCTATTATTGTATCAATATTTCCAGCCCCATCTACTCGCTTTACTATCAGGGATCTTCTGTTTCTGGTTTTTTCTCATCCTCCTTTCCTGAAACTTGGTTGGACTTTTGCACAACTACTTTGAATCTCAACACAGAAAATCTGCAGGCAATGTGGCAAGAATGGGACACAGCCCTTTTGCCATATTAGAGATCTGCCAACTTCTTGTCCTCACACTTTGACTTAAAGGTAGTGTAGGCTTTATGGCATTATCTAACCCGTTGTGCATAACTGGCCATTTGGTGGAGCTCTTTCATGTGGCAATGGGAAATTACCACATGGAAAGAAAAGAAATAAAAGGGGTGGACGGGACACACTCCTGAAAGTTCAACTTGACACTATGCCTAAGGAGCCTGTGTTAGTCTGACAGCCCACATTTCATGGAAATACTGACATTTCTTTTAAAGAGTCTGCATTCCCCAGGCAATGGCCTTGAGAAAGTAAATGACAGCAAAAGACTATCATTCAAACTTAAATAGTAAACAGAAATTTGAAGGTATTGGGAAACATTTGCAAGAGTGTTTTTAGGGTTTATTGTTTTAATTGCCAATTTTATTGTTCCGCAGAAGGCTTTTACTATTGTTAAGGCTTAAAGTAGTAAAGTAGTGTTTTTAGTTTTCTATGTGCCCTGAAAACTGAGATAAACACTGATTATAAATCAAATAAATGAATAACTGAAAACATCCAAAATGCATATTCATGGATTCATGGAAACTGTTTTGAAGACTCAATGACATGGGAATACCCTCAAACAAATACTTTTTGATCTAGAGGGTATAAAATCAACTTGATGGATCTAGTAACATACACACACCCATTATATGATTTAAAAACCCATCAATCCATTGTCTTGCAGGAAATCTGAAATTGGTCAGATGTGAAAATTCCTAAGCACTACATGTATGCTACCTTAGGTTCCCTGAGAGAAGAAAGATGGGATATAAAACCAGAAAATAAATGAACACTGAAAGTAGATATGTGGAAGGTTAAGAAAGCATTCTAATTTGACATTAAAGCCATACTAAATTCCTTCATTATTTATTTCACTTATCAACAGTAAAATAAACTAATACAAAGAATTTAGGATGGTCAGATTTGTGTATTTCTAAATAAAGGATTAGATTGACTTTTATATACGGTAGTTCAGCTAGGCTTTGGCCTATAGACGTGTATGTCTTTAAGATTAAGCCTACTTAAAGTGAATACTTTCCTTAATTCAATATAACCACCAACTGTATAAGATGACTCATGAAAAGCTGAATAAACCCCCATTCTATGGTTTCAAAATGGAAGAAATACCATAATGTGAGGCAGGTGGACTGTGTTCAACATTATGCGTCATAAGTTATATCAGACCATGGGAGTGGGGGAACAAGCTCATGTTGCTGTTAAATCATCTGCATGCTTTGCCATATGCTTGAACTGGATAAAGTATTGGTTATATCACACAAGCTATGTTTGGACATTTGCTTTCTACAGCACTAGAGGGCTTCTGGCCACCGGATTTGTTTCGCCTGTGAATAGTCTACCATCACATCATAATTAACTAGCATTAAATTGGGTTACCATTAAAGAAGGAATTTATTGCTCTTCTATCTTATTCTGCCTTTATTTGTTTATGTCTGACAATGTATTTTCCTACTGGAGCATAAAACAGAGTCAACATCAGTTCCTTATTCCTAGTGAATTTCAGCACTGAAATCCAGTGTGAAGGTGTACATGGAATAGCTCTGCATTTTATTCTGATGCTCAAAGGGGTATTAGAGGTGGTTAGTATCAACAAACCAGTACCTATAATTCAAATTAAAGGTCAAGTGCACTTCCAAAGTGCACTTTCTGGCCTTTAATATTGATTAGAGATGGACCACTGGCATCTACATGCTGCCACATCTAAGTTGTGTCTGTGTTTTTCCTTTCTTTCTTTAAAAGTGTGTTGATGTTCTTCATTCATGGGAAACAACAAGGTTTCCCGTGTGGGCATCTAATAGATCCCAGGTGGGCCACATTTCCTCTGAATCTTGCTCTTACCTTCCAGCTAATCCACCCAACCTAACTTGTTCTTTAAGAGGGGAAATGATAGTGGTGATCCCTCTGTGGAGGATGGAAATGTTTATGTTCATAAAAACGGTAATGTTAGTCTTGGTGAACGTTTTGACTTTTTATCCTTAATCAGATGAATTTCATGTGAGACTACAAACTATTCTGAAACTTAGCCTATCAACATACATTGATCTGAGAATAAGCTCTACTGAATTCAGTGTAATTAATATTTAAGTTGACATTATTATTTTATTTGTGATTTATTAGCCATTCATGCATATGAATGCATAGTAAAGCATCATCTGGTTATAAAGCTAATTAACTATTTATAAAACAAATTGCAAAAGGTGATTCTAAAGCAAAAAATAAGGAACATATGCAGTATCCTGATGAGCAGCTGTGGCAAGATCCACATGGGAAAGACGAAGAGCCACAACATTTTTTGGTCTGCACATCTTCTGATGCTGGTGGTTACCCAGGAGAGAACCTTTTCTGCGATGACAACCAGACTATGGAATAGCCTCCCCCTCAAGGTGTGACATGCCGCTTCCTTATATATATTTAGGAAGGTGGTGAAGACACACCTCTTTGCCCTGGCCTTTGGCTGAACTGATTATATCCCCCCCCCAGGACAGACACTATCATTTTAAACATGTTGTGTCTTGTTTTAGATTTGTTGAATTTTTAAAGTCTTTTAATGTATATTCTGTTTTTAATCTGTTGTTTAAAGGTTGTTACCCGCCCAGAGACAGAGTATGGAGCGGGATAGAAATGTAAATAATAAATAAATAAATAAAATTGTGCTATGCCCAAAGCATGCTGATTGCATTTTTTTTCCTGCTGCCCCTAGCCACAGTAACATCAGTAACAGAGTCATTGTATAAGTGGGGTAAAACATCTTCAACCCATGCAATTGTGGAACTGCACTTCAGACTGTTGACTATATCATGACCAGCTGTGAACTGAGGACCTACTCAGGACTGGTGTCAGACTTTAAAAATAACATATACAGTCCACCAATTCAGGTGACTAAAGTAGGGATATGCACAAATGTTCTAAACATTCAAAATTCATATTTGAATTTAAACATTCACATTTGAATTTAAACATTCAAACAAATTTTGAATGTTCCAAAACATTCATTTGAATGATTCTAATCATTTGAATGTATGAATATCAAACATATCTGTATGCATTTGCGCTCATAATACGGAACAACAGGATGCATACGGGATAAAATGGGATGCATACAAAATGCATACAGATACATATAATACATACAAATGTTGACAACACTCATATTTTTAAATATGAATGTTGTCGACATTCATATCTTCAAATTCGTATCTAACATTTGAGTGAATAGATTTGAATGTATTGGATTTGAATCAGGTTTTTTTGCATTTGGATTTTAAACATTCGAATCGAAAGTTTTGACATTTGATTTGACTAGAATTCAAATGCAAAAAATAAAAATAAAAATAAATTGTGCACATCCCTAGACTTAAGAGGTGTTTGTGATAGTCTGCTGTTGGGATGAATGTGTGCCCCTGCAGGTGCCACACATATCCAAGGTCATGTGGACATGTCTTGGGGCAGGATCATATGGACCTTGATCACTTAAAGTCCAATCATGGCACCATAAAGGTGTCATGTGGATCCTACTCAATATTTTCTCTGCCCCACCACAAGACTGCAGTGATAAGGTAAAGGAAAGCCACTTTTCACATATAAATTGTAGTTATACATATACCATAAATTAAAACAAGGTTGTAATGCTAAGCAGGCTTACTTGAAAGTTAGTTCCGTGAAGAGCTTTAAAAGAAAACATACCATGTATCTCTTTCATAAATTGTCAAATCATAAACAATGCTATCCCCTTCCTTTAATTTTGTTTTGATTCTCTGTATAGTATAGATATTGAAATTTATTATATGGAATACACTCAACACAGCCTTATGTTAGAGAATCGTATGATTCATATTTAATGCAGGGACATGTAAAGAAGACGGTCAGGAAATTAGATTTTTAATTTAATTTTTAGAAGGGGTAATAAGGGCAAACAGAACACATACTGCTATGATTCATGTCAACTCTAAAACCTAGTATCTTATTTTGTACATTAGTTTGTGACATGAAGAGAGAACGTCAAATGACTAATCTTCTCAAAGCAACATTAATTGTGGTTTGGTTTAAAATTGCTTTAAGCACATTTGGCAGTGGTCCTGATCATGTTCTTATTGATTTAAAGCACAGCACAAAATCAGCCATGAACTTCTAGATGTTGGATCAAACTGTAGTCAGTTTTCTGACATGAAAGAACGTAGTTCAGAAATCTTACATTTTATTTAGTTGTCTCTTGTGGATTATCGTTTCTGATAATTGGATCTTGGTTTCATATTTTGGTCTGTTCAGAAAACAACAGCTGTCCCAAACATCAGTGATTCTGGCAGAACTGTATGCTTTCTGTAGGTCACTTCATTTCTTAGTGGTGCCAGAGGAACAAAAGGCTGGTGGATAATTAGAGAGTACCTGTTGTATTTGACTATTCTATTAGCTCCTGTGGAGAATGCCAGCCCTTGATTCCCAGATACTTGTCCCCCTGATTGATACCTATTTGAATTCTGCATGAAGGCTGCAGACCTATTATTGTGATGCTATTTGTAACACTGAGACCAATTAATGAAAGGTTAGGATGCAATTAAAAACCATAAAGTGCTCTTTATCTCTGGGAGAGGTTTCTATAACTACTTGAAGTCCCTGAGCACACCATATGAAGATGTTCTGAAAGGATATAAAGCATCCATTTTTCCGCTTGCTTGCTCGGCTCTGTATAAACTGGGAAAGGTAAATATCCTGGTAGAGGAAAGCCACCAAAGCTGGATTCACATGCAGTAATTAGGCTGTTTTTGCTATACGGTTGCAACTCTTGAAGATCAAAACACAAGGAATACTAGTCTGATCACACCTGAGTCCAGCTGTGAAAGTCTGCATCTTTTTTTTTGCCCTCTTTCTGAGTTTGGACCTTTCCACTATGTGGATGGTCCTAGCACTGGATTTGTTTCTGCTACTGGCTGCTGGGAAAGAAGTCTGACCCATGTTGGAGAAGGGATGCCCCCATCCCTGCCACTGCAACCACCTGGTAAAAGGTAAGCCTCAGCATGGCAGCAGGGGACCTCCCCCTGCTTCTGCCATGCTGTCCCACCCCACTATACCACATTGCTTGTTGTGTTGTGCTGAACCACCCCTCCTACCATACTGATGCTTACCTTTTACCAGGAGAGGAATATTGATGAAGGCTTTGTAGGAGGAGGCAGCTGCAGCAGAAGCCTCACAGTAGGTGTGATCTGGCCATTCCAGGAGAAAAACAACCTGACTTTCCTCTCTGACTCTGAGATGGACTAGCTGGTTAGAGTATGATTGCAACTAGTGAACAACAAAAGTGACACAAATGGTCATGTCCCCATGCACTCTATAGTCCAAATCGAATCTGAATTCGACACAAAGCATCCCCATGCAAAGCCCCCAAACCGGGCTACATGAGGAACAAATCACCCAAATCCATGGTAAATGTACTCCTGAAGAAAACTGTTCTCGCTACGGTTCGGGAGGCATGCCCACATTATTTTGGAGAATTGGGGATGCTCCCAGGTTATTAGGGGAGGAGATTAACACTCATCATTAGCAGGCGGGTTTCACGTCCTGTGCTTGCCGTTCCTGTCCCGTGTATTGGGGATCGCAACTGCTGGCCATTTTTAAAGATCAAACAGCGTAAAAGAACTGATCGCCCCAGTTTGACAAGTGATGATGCAGCAATGAGGGTGGTCATCTGGCTCTTGTTGTCCCACGAGCCTCTTCCTGCAACCCTTATTCCACCCTCACTCCCCGATTGCCAGCAAGCAGCTTCTGAAGTTAGAAGCAGTTTAGCAGAGAAGCACTTCTCTGCTAAACTGCCTCATGGTAGCAGCTTTGGTTAGCTTTTTAGCGGGCAGGCAAGCAGCTTCTGAAGTCTACCAAAGTTAAACTGCCTCTAAACATTGTAGTGGCTTTTGTTAGCTTTTTAGCTGGCAAACTTCAGAAGCTGCTTGTCAGAGAGCGGGGATAGAATAAGTTAACCAAAGCCGCTACACTGTTTAGAGTCAGTTTATCAGAGAAGCACTTTTCTGCTTCTCTGATAAACTTCCTCTAACTTCAGAAGCTGCTTCCCAGCAATTGGGGAGCAGGGCTGGAATAAGGGTTGCAGGAAGAGGCTTGTGGGACAGCAAGTGCCGGATGACCCCCCTCATCACTGCATCTTACTGGGCCGATCAGTTCTTTTACATTTGCCTGGCGATCAGATCACAGAGAGAAGAGGCTCGTTTCTGTTTGATCACTGTTTAATGCCCAGCAGTTGTGATCAGGGAAGGGGCGTTGGGTGGGATTTCCCTGCCCTCACTCCTATCAGGAGAGAGGGGGTGGAGAGAAAAAGATGCAGTTTCCTGATGCAGGGGTTTAGCACAGTTTGCATGGGGACAGGTGTATTCGACTTGAGCCCATGCTTTCGTCAATTGCATGGGGATGCATCAATTCGAACTCAACTCCGCATTGGAAATAACCCAGATCCAACCCGAAGTAAATGGAGTGCATGAGGATCCAGCCAAATGACTGCTTTTGCAGCACAGAACTATGCTGCTGTCTTTCAAAGAAGTGGTGTCTGGTTGTTTTGGGTAGTGGTGTGTTTTGCTGCACTCATGGACACCATTTATTGTAGATAGGTTTTCATCAACAGTGAGGTCCACTTTTTTTCTTGTGGGGTGATCTTTTTATTCCAATTAGTTTGTGGCCGATGCACACATGTGCAAAAAAAAAATATGTGTTATTTTTCCCCCCTGACCTTCTTTAATTCATTTTTTTAAATCTATGCACTTAACCTCACCTCTCCCTCCCCCTCCACTGAAGTTTTAGGGCAAGAGCAAATACAAGGATATTGAATTATGGATGATGACAGACAGACAGACAGACAGACAGACAGACAGACAGACAGACAGACAGACAGACAGATAGATAGATAGATAGATAGATAGATAGATAGATAGATAGATAGATAGATAGATAGATAGATAGATAGATAGATAGATAGATAGATAGATGCATGACTAAGCCTTTCTAAGTCTGAGGCTGTGTCCTCTTTAAGAAAAAAAAAAGACACCAATGAATATAGAACATTTTGCTTGCAGGTACCAGAACCACTTACTGCAGAACAGTACACATGCTGTTCCTGGAGAACAACACATCCTTATGCTCTGGGACACTGCCAAGGTGATAGAAATGCATTTATTCTAATTATTATTTTCAACAGCTTGCCACTTAGTCATCCAGAAGCTGCACTAAAATCTCTTTTTATACTTGTAAATCACAAGACTAAATTGAGTTAAATAGTGTAAAATAAAAATAAAGAAGCTGTCTTCTGCCAAATTTACACATTGCCTGTGTACACTGAGCAATTCTGTTTGCAGAGAGAGTAGTTCATGTATTTGAGAGTACATGGCTTCCAACATCTACTATTAAACTGACTCTTTTTCTTTGAGGTCACGGAAAAGAATGAGAAACGAATGCAAAACCCATGTGTCAGTAGTTAAGTGGGAGAGCTTCAGGACCTTTCCCCATGGAACATTGTCCTGTGCTAGGAAAGGATCTATGGGCTGAAGTGGGAAAAGGGAAGGCCTGCCCCCTGTCAGCACACTCCATATTAGGGATGTGCACAAATGTTTTTTTGACATTCTATTAGATTTGAATAGAATACATGAAAATGATTAGATTTGTATTTACAAAATTCAAATCTATTTGTTTGAATGTTTTATTTGAATCTCCACATACGAATGTCAACATTCATATGTGCATGTATACATCTTCCCCACATCTGTACATATCTGTACACATCCATATGCATCCCATATGCATCCCGTAGTTATCCTGTATGGAACCCGTTTTTATCCCATACGGATCCATAAAAATGTGTACGGATGTGGGAAAGATCCAGATCTTCAAGTACGCATCATGTATGAACCCGTACACATACGAATGTCCAGATAATTTGAATGGATAGATCCAAAATTTGAAATTCGATTCAAATGTTTACATTTGAATTTTGGGACATGTTGTTCAAGTTTGAATGTCAAAATTTGACACATTCAATCAGATTTGGAATGCCTACGAATATTCATGCACATCCCTACTCCATATGCATAGGATGGAGTATAGACAGAGTACCCAAAATGTATCCTAACCTAGAGTACCCTAGCCCAAATTTACTGATTGAAAAAAAGGCCAGAACACAAAGCCAGGCTCTTTTCGGCAACACTCCAGCATGGGGTGAGTGATGTGCAGGTAGCCCTTTGTTCATATTGGGTTTAGTCTAGCCCAGTGTGGGGCAAATTATCAAGCCTAGGACATTGCATTGAAGAATAGCCTACAATCTAAAATAGTGATCTAAGTCTCAGGAACAATCTAACATTAATATCCTTGGGTACCAGCTGTTGGCTTTTCTGCATATTTATTATTATTATTATTATTATTATTATTATTATTATT
>MTQE01003428.1:1656222-1669954 GCA_014337955.1 Aspidoscelis marmoratus
TATTATTATTATTATTATTATTATTATTATTATTATTATTATTATATAGATTGCATCTATGTGGGTACTAAGGCACCCTCCAGGGGACCATGGAATGAACAACACTTCCACTCCCTGCTGAACTTTGTGTGCCCCCAATCCCAGCTAAAGTGCCCTGAATAAATCCAGTTACACATAGCACTTTGTCAGAAGTTGTCTCTCCTCTTCCATGTGGATGCATGGGAAGGGTAGACGATAAGATTCCATGGACTTACCACCTGGTAAACTGAAAATGGCTGATTTCTGATGGTATTCTGCTTGCTGTTATGGAGCCTTGGCTGCTGTGCTTTCTACCCTGAATTATGCAAAGTCATGAAAGGTGCCACAGATTGATTTAGCAGGTAGTCTAAAATTCTAATTACTATTTGGTCTTTGACCCTATTGTCATGTCTTTTTCGGATATTCAGGCTTGCTACACGCAAGTTCTATCTCACGTTGCATCAGTTCCTGCTGTGAAGCAATCACACCAAATGTGTGATCTCCTGTCTAATGTGCAGTATTTTTTTTTCCAATCTGCTATTCCTCCCAGAGTTATCAGAAAGTACACTTTCTTCAACACTTTTATTAAAGGTATGCCTGTATTCTGGATATGTAGAAACTGGACTTGGACATTCCAGGGGAGGATGAAAAAGTGTCCCTCCTTTTTGTGGTGATTTATCGCTTACAACAGTGCAGGATTGCTTTCTACATTTTTTTTCTTTTCCTCTTAAAGAAAACTCTAAGCACCTTTGTGCAGGAGCACAGTTTTGGCTACCTAAAAGCCTTATATAAAGCCATTTTCCTGCACTAATGGCTACAACAGAAAGGAGCAGTTTTGCACAGGAACAGAAAAGAGGGTGGAGCTGAGGGGAAACAACGATGGATAGTGATTTTCAGTAGTGGGAAGGAATTTCAGGTTAGGTGTTATAAGGGGCAGAGTTGCCTATTTCCTTTAGTGTATCAATTAAACACACACACAAACACACACAGAAAGAGCATACATTAACTTTTTTGCTTGTTCTCTCCGCATATGGATTTCTTTTTAATAGATTTCTTTTTAAAGGAAAAGGTATGCCTTGTGTGTAACTAGAGTTATTATTGTTGTGTGGAGCACAGTGAACAATACCTGCAAAAATGAAATCACAGTTTGGCCTTCAGAAGAACAAAACAGCTATGATGGTATCAGGATCATAATATGCATTCTATGATATTTATTGGGTTAAGAGAAGCATGATATGGTAGCCTTGTGTGTTACATATACTGTATTGAATGGTTTAGTCACAACGTATATTGTAAGTCTGTGCATGGATTTGATAGATAAGAGGCTCGTAGCTAAGCTGAGAGAGCAAAGCCCCAGCTTGACTTGCATATAAGACGAAAAGTAGCCAGTGGCATGAGGCTTCACAAGGAGCCAATTCACACTTTGACATGTAATTTGACATAGGTGAACATCTGGGCAGGTGCATTCACCTGCAAGCATCCCTTGCCTCCTCAGATGTTCACTAATTATGAACTAGTGGTGAATGTCATACCCAGTCCTGCCTGTCCAGCCTCCTTGGGGGAGGAGAGTGCAGTTTCAATGACACAACAGTCTGGGCAGCAACCGGGGCACAGTCGCACAGACGTCAAAGGTCAAATCTACCAAAGATTTGTTTTGTTAAATATCAGCACTTTGATATCTTAGTATGGTATGTCATCTCAGCAAAGCTGATTGCATTTTTCAACTTTCGGTCTTCTCATCTATCTTCTATACCACTTCATCTTTTTTGAAGAGCTCAAGGCAGTGTACAGTATTTTCACAACAGCCCTATGGGGTAGGTAGCTTGACAGACAATGACTCTTTCAAAGCCACCCAGTGCTTTCCACAGCCAAGAAGTAGAGATGTGCAAAGATGAACAGTGTTTGTGGATGAGCAGCATGCAGTGAGTGATCGAACTGGCCCCATCTCTGTGGTTTTGCACTTGAAAATGCCCTTTTAGTGGGGAAAAAAAAGGTATCGCTTAGATTTCAAACAAGTTTGGAATTGAACATGAACAATCTTTTGTTCATTTAAATAGTTCACTATTGAACCAAATAAATTGGTGTTTAGCTGCATGACAAACTGAACATGTGATTTTCATTTGTATACATCTCTACCAAGGAGTGACCTCAACTCAAAGACTTCTAGGTTTTAATCTAATACTTTGATCACTATACTATGCAGGCTCTAATGGAAAAAACAAAGCAGAGCATTAAAGATAGTGTACATCTTGAAAAAAATAATGTATGAAAATACCACAATAGGCAGTTTAGTTAAAGTTTAGTTCAGGAATGGGAGGATACATGTTCAGTGCGACATTAGCCTAATCAATTAACAAGTTTATTAATATATAGTATAAATTTGTTAATGGATGTAGAGCCAATCTTCTAACTGAGATCTTCCCTTTTGAGAAGATCAAAGAGAGACTTCCAAAAGTTGTGTCCCCATGGGCACTTTAATCCCATAAATAAAAAATAAATAAAATCTGAATTTGAATAGGAGTGTCCCCATAGCTACTGTAATTAATCTGAATAGAATCCAAATTCAGCACCCAGCATCCCCATGCAATTCCTTATTCCTGGATTTCATGAGGACTATCCTGCCTAAATCTGGAGGGAAAAAAGTCCAGATGAAAACCGGTCTGAGTCTCTTTTTGGAGCTGAGTCCACTTATTTTCCCCCACATGGGGATGATACTAGGCTATTTGGGTGGAGGTCTAACCTTCTGGCCAAGGGCAGCCAGCTGTGGGTGATTCTATACAGATATAAAGCTCCCCGCCCCTTGCCATGCTCTCAGAAGCTCTGTACAGTACAAAAAAGGCAGAAAGGGGGGAGAAGGGGCTTTTATTTCTCTTTTATTTAAAGGGGCTTTTAAAATATTTTCGCTGAAAACATCTATCCAGAGATACATGGGAGAAGCTTTTAAATACTTTAAATATTTTGAAATGATACATTTTATCACACACATTTGCCAGTAATCTCATAAGGGAGGGGTGTATAAAAGAAAGTAGTTAATAAAATCCTTTTGCATTTGCTTCTTTTATTGCAGGCAGGGTTTTGCATGTGGGGGGAATTAAAATCCGTGGTTTTTACCTTTAAAAATAGCTCCCCAAATTTAATCGCACTGGGTTTGATGGCTCGCAGATCTGCATGAGTGCACTTTTGCCAGGAGTCTCGAAAGGGAGAGGTGTGAAAGGGAAAGTATTTGCGGCTAGAATTTCTTTTTAAAACTTCCGTTCTGCTTCCTTTGTTGCAGGCACGATTTGCGTTGGGGGAGATTTAAAAGCCCTGCTTTTTATGTTTAAAAAAACCTGCATGGGGACAGCTATATTTGGATTAATTGACAAGAAATCAATCTGAATTAAAAACTGTCCCCAAAAATAGTCCAAACAGTACTAAACAGGGACTAAAAAAAAACTACATAGGGACCCAAAGAGTTGACTCTGTGGGGTTGTTCCATGAGTCACCACCTGTGCACTTAAACATACACATAATACATGTGCAGATACTTGGCCTCCCTGAAGAAAGGTAAGTTTATAAATCAGATTTAAAAAATATTGCTTTGCAAATATTGGCCAAATATGCTCAATGTAGATTTGTGCTGCTGACTTTCTTATTCATCCTCCTACACGCTGATGCCAATGGCTTACATGTCTTGTCTGTTTGCCAATCTAAATGATAAATGTGGATGAAACACTTTCCTGGTCCTCCATACTGAGCTGTTCGCTTTCATTGCTTTGCAAAAGAGAGAAATGTGATGCTATCTTCTTGCTCCTTGAGGACTGGAACTTTATATAATCTGTTTCTCTTCCTATGGTACCAACCTCATGCATATCTAAGGAACCCCTCCTGATGACCAAGGGTCAGGGCAGGGAGATGCTTTTGGTGCACACCAGCCTGAAAGGTTCCCAACCACCAACCAAAGTGCCTTATCTTTACCCAAATTTTGTAACCCAAAACAATTTCTCCTAAAGTCACATTGCATCCTATTCGTAAAATTTATCTTTCCTAAATATTTTTTTAGTAAATTGTGCATCTTACACACACTATGCATGCACACACACAGAGTGTCATAAGTTCTTGTATCAGTATCAGTCTTTGGCCAAATAACTCTGCTAACACAGCTCTTTGCAGGTTCTCATGTACAGCTGAAAGGCGTCCATGAGCCACAGTGCTAAGTTTTAAATAGATCATTTTTGACAAAGCCTGTTATTCACAGTAGACAAAAAGCCAATATCCCTGAAAGCCTGTGGAATATTTCCAAAACTGCATTGACAGACAGAACTATTATGCGCTACTTAAGTTATCCATAAGCATAGGTTTAACTTAAGAAATGCAAACAGTCTATTTCGGCACTTAGAAACAATTAGTTCACCAGGCTTATTTATGAAAGTTTTAGCCAATCATCTTGCAGAACAGGAGATGGAGGTAAAGTATAATTTCAAAGTATCCCTCCTTGCTACAATTCAAGTTTTCTGACAGTATCACCAGGTAGAATTTTCTGAGAAGCTCTTGCTTTTGTATCAAGTCAGACCATTAGCCTGTTTGGCAGCTGCAAAAAGTGAACAATGAAGGGCATAGTGAGGGTGAAGTGAAACATGATTTTTCAGCTTTTAATCTTTCCAAGCAATATTTTGGTTGTGATTTTTCCAGCTCTTACTGCGACTTGTTTAATGTCTTTTTTCTGCACTGACTTGCAGCAGCTGTCCAGAATTTCAGCCCTACCTGAAGATGCCAGGAACTGATTTTGGCACTTTTCCTATTCAGAACGTAGTGTTCTGCAACCTTTGCTTGATGCATCTTGGAGCTTTTCTGCACATATTGGCATCCTAGTACAGGGCACCACATGCTTTCTTCTCTGGTGCAGACCAGGGAGGGCATGCTTCTTGCCAGCATGCTCCATTCTCTTTGGATGGACCAAAGTCCAATCCAGGTGGCCCAACATAACTGGCTCATGTATATCCAGAGTAGAGATGTGCACAAATAATTCAGCACGTTCAGAATTCAGACAAATGTGTCCGAATTCTGACATTCGTGGACAAATCGAATAGGGCCCTATTCGTAGGGCCCTATCCATCCACAAATTGGATTATCCAGTATCCGTAGGAGCTTCGGTAGAAGCTTGTATTTAGGTTCTGGAAACCTGGTTGGCATTCCAGAAGGCCTGAAAGCAGGCCCAGGATGCCACTGGAGTGCTCCTGCTGCCTCCCCCTTACCTTTGTGGGCACTTCAGTGGCACAGATGGCACAAAGACAGCGAGGAGGTAAAGTAAGTGGGGAGGGATGGGAATGGAGGGTTGCAGTGAGGATTTATTCATTCCCTGCACAGATATTCACTCCTATATATAAGTTCAGGAAACAAAATGTAATGTGGAAATTGGCTCCATGCACACCCCTTATGGCTGAGGAGAAGTTTAAATCCTTGTTTTCTATTTTTCTTGGCCCTAAGAACTAGAATAGCTCCAGGTACAGTTAGATTCCGTCTCTCCTATGGTAATTAGCTCTGTGGTCTGGAGCTAATGGGAGTAGTTCTAATTGCCATACTGTCACTCAGAATGAACATTTTATTTGTCAAGGTGTTTGCTTTTTTTAGTGCTAAGTTGCTCTCTATCATCTAAAAAAAAAAGGATGGAGAGGCAATTCTCCAGAGCCAACTGTCAGCTAGAAAGACTAAATTCAGTTTTTAGCTGATAAGAACAAAAATTAATAAGAAACTGAACAATTCTGAAGAACTTCTATAGAAGCCTCGGGGACCCCCATGTAGTCAACAGATGCAAACTACTGTATTTAAGTTCTGGAAACAAAATATAAGCATCAGGTAAATCTGATGCAGAGTGAGACTAAACCTGTGTATCTTCATGCCCCATCCTGTACATGATTCCATTTTGTTGCAGTGGAGGACTTATATTAATGTACTTTCTAGACATTGCTCTGAAATCTGCAGATGGTCTTTGGGGCCTTCTTCCTATAGCTTAGAAGGAGTACCTTGTAGTCATGACTGGCAAAACACTTCATATGAGCCATGACAGTGGGATGCTCTGCCCGTTTCCTTATCTCTCTCCTTATGGTTCCCTGGTCATCTCTAGAGATCTAACTGCTAGAGTCCTCTGGTCTTTTCCTCCTTCTCCAGATTAGTAAAAAACACATGCCAGCAGCAAGAAGGAGGATTCCTTCAGAAACACGACAAAATGAGGTTACAGATTCTGTGGTGGGAATAAAGTGATAAAATGGAAGGTCTTAAAGCTTATCAAATGGCATGGGAATATCTGGATAATGAAATAGTTTTTAAAAAGAGAGGGCTCATGTCAGGTAGAAAGAAAGAAAGATAAAACAAGAATGGAAACAATTTATTGATATATTAACTATTTTAAAAAATACAAAAATGTTTACCCTCAAAAGAAGTTTTGCCTCACATAATATAAACTACTGTAAAATATATATATTTCAATGTTGTTGCAGTCTAGCTCTGCAACCAAAAAGCGCAGGCTCTAGGAAGTGGAGAGCAGCTGCAAGGAAACCACTCTGAACTTGGCAGCAGCTGATGAGCCGCTGAGGTTGCTGGATGTTCTGAAAGATAATACTGGGGTTCCTGACCAGCACAGCCCCCAGGGATCTGCCACTGTAATGGTGGACCCAATAGATCAGAAGACTGGGGTGAGGGGAATAAAGATGATGGAGACAGATTACAGGTGGAAAAAGACTCCCAGTTTATTCTCTCAGGGCTTTTTATATAGCCATCCCAAGGGCCATGGGGGAAATGACATCAAAGCAACATCAGGGGAGGTGATTGGAGGAAAAGCTGCTGTCTTACAGGGCAGAGGTCCTGCTGATGTCACATCCTGTGGTAGGAGGTGGGGGAAATCTTCAAACAGGAAAAGAAGAGTTGTCCTTTTAAAGCCATGTGCTTTGCAGATGCCATAATGCCCAAAGGAAGCTGCAGAGTGGAAACAATTCCGCACCTTAGTGGCACTGAGTGTTTACTACAAGTCTATGGAAACAGGAAAATTGTTGCTTCTTTTACTCTTAGGGCTTGAGAACTGGACGGCTGAAGAAAAGGAAGCCATGGGAAAAGCTGTGCAGCATTTCTGGTTACTACATTTCAATCTTATATTCTTTATAAGAAATAAAATAAGGAATCTAACTTTCTAACACCAGATGGAATAACATACAAGTAATATTTATTGTTTTTAAATTATTTAATTTACCTGTTGTTTTATTTAAATATTAATATTATTTATTATTGTTACTTTTTAAAATATGTTAAGTATATGGATTATTATGTTTGTTTAAACTTACATAATAAAATTTTAAATTGAACGTTTTGGAGAAGTAACATCTGCAGAGTACTCTGATAAGCTTATTAAAGAGCATTTCCACAGCTGATGTGGTCTAGACTATTCCAGCTAGTCTGCTTCTTTTGGAACAGTTCTCAGAAGAAGGGGTCCAACTGTTTCAGAATAAAACTGTCCACACATAGGATGAAAGTTTCAGGACAGTCCCTGTACTGCTATGAAGCTCATGTTAGGAATGAGCATTTATAGCATCAGAGACCCCTGTGGGACTGATTTTGGTGGTACAGTATTGTGTACTGCCAAAATGAGTCCCCCTTCCATGAGTTTCCTGATCTGGTTTACCTGTGAGTCGGATGGTGGTAGAACCTGGGCTCCCTGCAGCAGTAGACACTCCACCCAGTGCAGATGGAGCATGCTAGATGGTGGTGTGACCCCTCTGTTCTACACCAGAATGCAGAGGACAACAAACAATAGGACTATCTACAACTGTCTACAACACACCTTTACAGAGGACTTTGAATGATGGAGGCCCTTTGCAGGATCAGAATGAGAACAGGTTCAAGAGAAGGGTAATGTTCACCCCAACAATTATGATAAGCCTTAGCTTTACAAAGTTTTCTGCATGGACTTATTTATTAATCGCTTGCAGTACTTAGAGCAAAACTTACATAACTTCTGGTAGTGTATAAAGAATAGCAAAGCACCAAACTCATGCAAAACAAGAATAGAAAAATACTAAAAATAGGAAACAATCTGCTATTAATACTTTTCTTCTAATTTTCCAGATGGCATACTAAAAGAAGATCTAGTAGTGAATGCCAATTGCTAAGAATTACATATTTGATTTGCTCCAAGTTCAGAACAATTCAAAATGTTCCACTCATCTTTGGAAGCACCCTGATCGTGTACTTCTAAGCAAGGTTGATCTTATAGTCAGAAACATATTTTCCAGTTACATGAGGAAAACAGAGCAAGGTTTAACTTTGCTCAATCTGGATTGCCATCTTTCCTTACAGAGGGAGAAACTCCTTCAGGTTAGCTCCATGGATTCCAGAGAAGGCAAGGACAGTCTCCAATTGGAAAGGCTGTAGCAAAATAGGATTCTATTGTGAAAAGCATTCCCCCCCAAAGTGCCATCCAAAGTCCAGCTCTGGCAATTCACCCACTTCCATGCTGTCATCTCATGGATTGAAGTGATTCTGACAGCACCTAAGATCCCTATTTGTCAAAGAGCTACTACCATTTTTAGAAGCATCCCCCAGTTTATTATATGTGTGTGGAGTACCTCATAATTTGAGATGGAAAGTAGCCAAATTGATATGGAGTGCTTTCAGAATTGTGGTTCAGTTTTTTTCTCTGCTTTACTATGTAATGTCTCTGCAGTTGAAATGAGCACCTTCGTCTTCTTCAGCAGTTCATGTCCTTGCCAGCGCCTAAAACCGGCATTATCTTATTTACCTGTGCTTAATTTTTGTAACCATAAATTACAATATATATATTACCATATATATGCTGTGGGTATAACATTAACACTACTGTGACTGTAATAATTCCCAGATGTTGTGCACCCAGTCCTAATACTACACAAATCTGAAAGTGTTTTGGAAGCTCAGTAACAACAGAGACCTTGAATTCATGGAAGAAAACAAACCCTGCTAGCTCCAGGTTGCATCAAAATGGAAACCCTTGTTGGTATATGAGACAGAAAGATGCAGGATTTAAATTATGCTTGTGCCATTGATCTCACAGTTAACCATGACCAATTAAACCATCCCCTACCTCAGCCAATATCCAAACAAACATGGATTATAGCACTTTCATCTTCCCCATCTTATTTCCAGCCATTATAATGTCAAAACCGGATAGGAAACTTTCATTCCCTAGCTTCAAAGTTTCCAGCCTGAGTCTTTACTGATATGCAAGAAATGGATCTAGAAGCGTTTTTGCATTACAGCAAAGACGCCTCAGAATACTTCAGCCCAAACGTGTTGAGATGGGGAACTGTTCTCAGCCTGTTTGGGCAGAAGACCCTCCCCCGGGGTTTTCTGATTGGCTCCTCTGGAGCCAGTGGTGGGCAACCCAGGGGCCTCTGTTCCCTCTGCTCCCACTGTCTCCAGGAGCTGAGATTGTGGCTCCTAGAGCCAGGAGGACCCCCACCTAACACCCCCCAACCCACCCTGGGTCGTGTGCATTCGTGCGCATTCACGGCCTTACCTGCAGGCTGCCAGGTCGATTTGCCTGCAGGAGGCCTGCAATGCTGTGCGCATGCTCGTGGAGCGGCCCCTCATTTGTCAGCCACCCTCCTGACCTCACCAGGCCATCTGTGAAAGGCCTCAGAAATCAGCAATTTTATATGGTCCACTAAAAGGCAGCATGAAGAGAGTAAGAAAGCTACAACTGCCACCATCCATTTGTATAGCAGAAGTGGGACAGAAGGTTTCCTAGTACAACATCTGTAGAATACTTTGGGCCTTGGGAGTAATAGTACTCCTATCCCTTTATGAAGACTACTCCTGTCTCTCCAGTCTCCTCGGAGGAGGAGGATGCGGTTGCAACAGTGCAACAGCCTGGGCAGCAACTGGGGCACAGCATTGCAGATGTTAAGGGTCTGAGACCAGTTTTGGGAGAGCACACAGACAGCTCTGGGGACAAGAGCTCAGACAGTCAACCCCAAGAGCGCCCTCACCTCTGCTCCTTCAGCAGCAGAAACAGGTGAGGCACTGGTCACAGTGTTTGGCTCAGCTGCACCGGCAAGGGTGTGGTGATGAGTCCCTTACTTAATTGAGCTGCACACGCTGAGCTGGTGTTGCAGACAACTCTGATGCAACTCCTGCCGTGACCGTATTCTGACTCTTGGACCCTCTTGTGACTTTGATGAACTTCTGGAACCCCTACCCTAGTCTGCCTGGGACATGACAAATATTCTAAAGTTTTGTGATTCACAATGGAGTCAACTAGGGCCTTTCCATACTTATCATGGCAGTGTCCTTTGCTGACCTGTTGAAATTAGGGTTGAGGTGTGCACAGGTATTCAAAAATCCAAAAATTCAATTTGAATCTATCAAATATCGGCATTTGAATTCGAATTGGATTTTCAAAAATCCGAATTTGAACATTATTTGAAACATTTGAGATGGATTTGAGATGGATTCATCTTCGAATCAGATTTTTGAAAATCTGGATTTTAACATTTTGAATCGAATCAAATATTTGAATATTTAATTTGACTCAAATTTGAATGCAAAAAATGCAACACCCCTAGTTGAAATGGACCCTCTGCATACAGGAACAAGGAGTGGGGATGCACCTTCCACACATGGTCCACTGTTCCAGGCAGGGGCTCTAGCATGCCAGCTGTTTCATAATTAGCTGCAACTGTCTCTTTCAAACTATATACAATATAGTGTCTGTATGAGCTATTTTGTTATCTTATCAGAAGTACAGAATTAACCTAGCAGACTAAGGAGTTGAAAAATCTCACTGTGCTACTCAAAATCATTCTTGTCCTCTGAGGAATGTTCCTTACTGGCCCTGGCGTCTTAATTCAGATTATATCACAATATATGTCCACTCTAGTCTGCAACAGTATGCGGGTGGCAGGTCCCTTTTTTGTAAAGATAGCCCTGAATTATTACACATTATATAATACTTTAATAATAGTATTTCATCTATGAGATTGATGTTAATATGGTTAATATGGCAGCAATTCTGAATGGGTCTAGGATGTGAGACTGACAGAACCAGAGACATTTAGCCTTCAACAAACTCAGAAGGATATGGATGCTCATCTACTTGAAAGAATGTCACAAGTGAGAGGATCATAATCAGCCTTCTATCACTCTGGAAGCAAATGGAAAATATAGAGTAATAGTTTTGAGTAAAAGCAAGAAGCAGATCCAAACTGAAGTCTGTCTGTCTCTCTGTGTGTACATACGTATGTTTACATTAACGGCAATGGAACAGTTGAAACCATTTCCTAGGGAGACATAATGGCCTCTCTGTAATGCATTGGGTGGATGGGCATCTGTTCAAAATGCTTTGAGTTACTGTTTGAAGCCAAAGGTTGGACTCAGTGGCCTGAATGCTCCCTTCTACCTCCATGACTCTATGATTCCAAGTCAGTCTTGTGCAGTAGGATGGATTTCCTGCCTATAGTATACTTAAAAATCATACCAAGGGCCCTGGTTTCCCACATATATTAGGCACCTGTTGGAAGCCTGCAAATTGTGCAATTATTTTTAAAGACTGCACTGGTGTCTCTTCATTGGGTATGAAGGCAAAAATACCACTGACTGCTGCTTGTCCTTAGGCTGACCATGTTCTTAAACAATGGTACTTCAAAGCTCAGAGGCTCAATAGGTCTGTGTCTATTGAGTCCTGCACTGGTGCTGCCATCTTTCTCTTCCCTTCCCTTCCCTTCCCTTACTTGCCATTCCAGGCAACTTCCTGTTCCATTGCTCACTCATTCCACTACTTCTTCATGTGATTTGATTATCTGCTGTTCATTGCTCAACCTACTCTGTTAGTTCACTGGCTGGTTTCTCCTTTGTTCCTCCTGCTTTAGCTATCATGTTGCAATAATCTTTAAAGGAGCAGATAGATCTTTAACATATTGCAGAGTCAGGGCATTGGATTATGATTGAATCCTCAATTGGCCATGGAAGTACACCAGCTAATCTCTATCAGGATACAGTGGGGAGGAGGGACATCCTATGTTCTGCCTTAATTTTCTTGAAAGAAATATGGGATGTAAAAGACATAAATAAGATGGAACCCGGAAACCTATACCAAAGGTTCCCAGGTAGGGATGTCCACAAATGGTTTTTGTTTTTTTGTTTTGTTTTTCCATTAGATTCATAACAAATCCAGTGTTAGAAAATTTATATTTGTTAGAATAGACCCCCTCTGAATGTAGTAGGATTCTATTTGATATGAATGTATTCATATGAACTCGTATGAATATCCAATATGAACAAATATGTGTCAAATGCGTATCCGATATACATCCAACACGAACGCATATGTATCCAATATGTATCCTACAACATAACCATCTGAAAGCATCAAATCTGACCTGAATCTCCTTTTAATGCACTGTCAATCCATGTCAAATGCACTCTGAATCCATTGCAGATGTGACTGGCGCAGCTGCTTTCCCACTTCCCCAGTTTCACGAATTTCTGAACTATTTGTACAAATGTCCGGAAACATTTGCATTCATATGAATGTAAATATGCGAATGTCATAACATTCAATTTGTGTATGAATGTTCGAATTCAGACGAATTTAAACGAATAATGAATGTTACAAATATTCATGCACATCCCTATTCCCAGGTAATAGCATCACATTGTGTGTGTGTGTGAGAGAGAGAGAGAGGGGAAGGGGAGCAGATAAGAATACAAACACTAGATCAGAAAGATATCCCTGAATATACATGTGTCATATTAACCCTTGCAAAAATACAGTGATGCTCAGCTTCAAAGAGGATAATAATAGTAATCCATCGCTCATCCTATCATCGGGAACACCATGAGAAAATATAGAGGTCAAAGTTTGGGCTTGCTGTGATTAACTTGGCTTACTTTGGCTAACTTAACAGAGGGTAAATGGTGTATCCATCCCACGCTATTCTTGGATCATCCTACTCAACAAACATGTTTACTCTTTTGACTTCCCTATATGTAACACCCTTTAAAAAAAGTAACAGATAAGGAGAAGTGTGTGGAAAGTGTAACATAGTGGGATATGATGTACTTTAAAGAAGGAGAATTAATGAGGATGGGGTGATGTGAATATAACCTGATAGCTGTTTCTATGGTTAATTGGGTTTGCTAAACCTAGAAAACAAGAATGTGTTAAGCCTGATTGGTATTCTTATATGTGTGACTAGTGCAAGTAAAATAGATATAAATGTTAGAGAAAATCACAAGGTGGAAGGAGGGAAAAAATTATTTCCCCCTTCTTCTTTTTTTTGGGGGGGGTTTGGGGAGGGCTATGTAAAGGTACAAAAATGATTGAGATTTGTGGGAAATCTCACTTGCTGAAACTGAGACTTCATAGGACTGGCATTTCCAGGGATATGCTTCGCTTGCATTAATAACTCTGTACCCATTCTGTCTTGAGCAAGTCTGCCCCCTCCACTTGCATGATTTTGCATAGATTCAACAAGCTAACAATCCCCTAAAACTTCATTAAGAGGGCAAGCTGCTTCCATTAGTCCACCAATGTCAGATACAAGGACGAAGCAGCTCTGGACAGTCATGTAGCTCTCCTGAGCTTTGCTTTGTTGAAAGTATAGTTCAGCTGTATACATTTAATCCCATGGCTAAAGATCTCAATGCTTGGTTCCCTAAGCTATATCCAGCCAACTAAAAAATGCCACCTGGTAAAGGCTCTGGAGGT
>MTQE01003428.1:1719832-1760412 GCA_014337955.1 Aspidoscelis marmoratus
ATGGGGTCTAGAGGAGGCTAGGGGGAGAGGATGCACCCATGGGGGGGGGACCCCAAAGTCCCAGCTTCAGAGTCATTTCAGAGTCATTTTAAAATCATTCCAAAATGACTCCGAAGGCCCTCCGAAATGATCTCCATGGACTTCAGAGAGGCTCCGGAGCTGTCAGCGTGGTCTGTGCGCTATTAGCGCAAATCGTGCGGACTTTCCTTTGAAGTCCCTCCAAAGAGACCGTGGTCGAGACTCCGAGGTTTGCGCTGCTCTCTTCGGAGAGACCGGCGGTGAGGATCTGGAGCCCCGCCGAAGCGATCAGCAGAGACTTCAGAGTCTCACCGCTGGTCTCTCCAAAGTGATCAGCAGAGCCTTTGGAGGCACTCCGAAGGGACTCTGGGGCCGTGTCTTCACAGAAACCTTATCTCGAATTCAAAACGTTTTCAATCCTCGGAGTCTGCACGGCAGTTTGGCTTAACACGCTTTTCCCGTGTTAAACCACCCCAAAGCGTGGCGAATCTCAATCCTGATTTCAACAGGTCTCACTCCGGATCGCGTGCTTGAAACGTTTTACATTTTTTACTGTGTGGACAGTACCATTTTAAGAGATGAGAATCCATGTTTAGAGTTTCCATCTCCCAATAGCTGGCTTCCAAAGACAGTGATTTCAGTGTAAAAATCCACTTAACAGGGATCGCTACACTGTAGGGATGAAACCACTTCACACCTTGATGGTTGGAATAACAATGTTGCAATTTTTTGCAATTCTAGCTCTTTGGAGTTCTGACTATAGAAAGGGAAAGGGAGGAAAGCATCTGAATGTGAATGTTTAAAGCAAAGGGGCTGCTGCTGCTGCGTGCCCTGAGCAATGGGGAGAGGAGGGGAAAGAATCGCTGGCTGGCTGCCCGCTGCCATTTTTCCTCCACCCAGGCAAGCGGCAGCCACCCAGCCACCCAGTTAGGCTCAGTGAGGGGGTCCCTTATGGGTGGCGCATCCATGCCAGGAGGAAGAGGGCAGGGTAGCCCCGAAAAGCAGCTTTTAAAAAGTAGCCACTTGAGTCCCCCCTTGAGTCACGTACACCACATACGATCCTCAGAATCTGGATCGAACACGATTAAGTTAAAAGTAATGGGAACAGCCAAATTCACGTTTGCATCCGGTTCTATTATTTCGGTTTAGGGAAAGCGAAATAAGCTTGCTGTGGGGATTCGCCCTGTAGCAGCTTCAAAGTCTCTGCCGATCACTTCGGAGGGACTACAGAGGGAAGTCCATGCGGTCTGCGCTAATAGTGCACGGACTGTGCTGACAGCTCCAGAGCCTCTCCAAAGTCCATGGCGATCGCTTCGGAGGGACTTTGGAGTCATTTCGGAATGATTTCAAAATGACTCCGAAATCACTCTGAAGCTGGGACTTCGGTGATCACCCCCCCATCCCCCGAGACATCTGGGGTGACAGACCAACCCCTTGGGGGTCGATCTGGATTCCCCACATGGGTGCAAAGGTGTTTCCATGACAGGGGGGTTACGTCCCATTGCTAATGGGTGCAACACCTCCCATGGAAACACATTGGGTGCTTCCCTTAATCCGGATCTTACCCATTCCTTAGATCCGGATCTTAGATCCAGATCTAAGGGCTGCAGTGGAAAAAAAACACCCTTTGTCAAAAGCCTTCTAAAACTCCAGAAAGATCATGTCAACTGGATCACTTTTATCCATGTGCTTATTAACAGTCTCAGATAATTCTAAGATGCTTGTAAGGCATGATTTTACCTTTGCATAAGCCGTGCTGATTTTGCTTCAGCAGTGCTTGCTCTTCAATGTGTGCAGTAATCCTCAATGATCATTTCTATCATTTTACCTGGAACAGATGGTAACCTGACTGGTCTATAATTTCCTGGGCAGCTACAGAAAGTGCATGTGTGCGCGCACATGCACACATGCACCGATTAAAAGCAATAACCCTGTCTGGTTGCACCCTCAGTTTATTCAGACCAATGAATATCATCCTCAGTTTTGGAGCCAAATTTGAGTACTTTGATATCAGAGAAATAGCCATGTTAGTTTAATTCAAAAAGTCCAGCAAGGTAGTTACAAGGGCTACTAACTACCTTGAGTACTCTGAGATACTTTGGGTCACATGGAATGGTATGCCCAGCTGCCAGCTATTTCAGATCCCATCCCCTTCCCACTTTAGATCTAATGCAGTGTTTTTGGACTTTAGGATTACTTTGTTTTGGAGTGACAGTATAGGTAAAGAAGCATCCACACTACTTGTCTTCAGACTGAAGTTCCCATTTCAGTCTCTGCCATGCACTTGTTCCTTGGAGCCTGCATGATTTGCAGCTTAATGGCTCACCTAAGCAGTGTCTTGACTGAATTTTTTTGTCTGGCCGTCCATTCAATTTCTCTGAATACATACTGCCACATTTCATTTGGACCCTCCCTTTTTCTGTTCCTGTCATTCACTGTATCTGTGGTAATATGAAACTGAGCTGTAAAATTTATTATGCTTTTGGTACTCCCCCCCCCCACTTTCCCCCTTGCCTGAGAAGGAATGAAATGTGTTGCTATGTAATCTCTTTTCTTCTTTCCTCTCTTTTGACATGGCTTTCTATAATGACTTACTGATGTCACTGGCTTTAAAATATATCTTAGGATCAAAAGTATTATGTCTGAACCTCACTCCTCCTCATTTGTCTAACTCTCGCTAAATTTTAGCTTTTGCACTTCCCTTGGTTTTCTTTCAACCATTAAATCAGGTGACTAGTCTTTTTAATTTATTTAATGCTGGTGTTTATAGATTTTGTGCCATCATTCAGTCACCCCAGGTTCTGGTATTTTCTTTAGTCAAATCCTAAATGAATAGAAAGTGTACTTAGCATATTTAGACATATTTCCAAATTTGCAAAGGCAGAGGGGAGTCTTAGCATGGAAAGTGGCTTGAAATATCTTATTATTTTGGCACACATGTATTTTAGAAAACCTTTCATTCTCTTTCAATGAACTCAATGTGGAGAAGTTAACCTACATATTTCCAATTATTTATAAATCAATCTGTTTTACTGACAAGAACAAAGGCAGTCATTCAATTACGCAGATTAAATTCTTTGATGCATAAAATAAACCAACATTCTGTTCTAATTCTGATATTAAAGACTCACATAAATTTGGCTGGTCCAGCCCTATTTCAGAAATGCTAATTGGGCTGTAAAGGAAAACTGAGCTAATAATGTTGAACTGTTTATAAAAACTTATTTTTATAAAACTGTATTTTTAAATTTGTTTTATTTTTGATACTGTTTTTATACATCTGTTTTAAATGTTGTGAGCCGCCCAGAGACCCTCGGGTATGGGGCGGCATATAAATTGAAATATAAATATAAATATAAAAAAAAAAAAACTGAGAACACTATTCACATGCAGACTGCCATACCAGTAAATAAGCAAGGTACAGGCTTATTCTATGGCCCACTAGAGAGAAGGTTTGGATGATTCTGGCAAGACACAACAGATAATGAAGTGCACATGAACACTAATTAGGAATAATCTTCTGCCAAATAACTCCTAAATCTCTTTGAATAAGTATGGATGGACAGAAAGAGACCTTGGAATGATTTGGAAAACAATGCTAAGCCTGTGCCCTGGGAACAGCTGAAAGCCAGAGCTGAAGAAAAACATCCCTTGATAAGCAGGTTTCAAATAGCAATATGTGGCCAAACAAACCAATTCCTCAAAGCACAGTTATCTTCAATGCTTATATTCCTCTGTGTGATTTCTTAATCACAATGAAAAGCCTGACATGGACTGCACCATATCAGTTACTTTATTACATCTTACAGCAACATTTTTATGTAGACTGGAAGGATTAGTATTTAAATTGACATAATTGTGCATTTAGTGTTGAGATGCTGAGTAAGCATTTCTGAACTTACCTTCCTTGTTCCAATACAGATTAGGCAGAGAGATCTAACCCTGGACTGGAACAAAAGTGTCCACATCATGATGGCTGTTTTAGCCCAAACCTCATGATGGCTCTGAAGCATGTGGCAGCTTTGGAGCCAGTTTCCAAAATCTCTGACAGCCAGAAATGAAAGTTTATGGCCTCAAAGCCCTTGAGAAACCAATTTTGACAGCTGTGCTGGTTTACCACTTCCAGTCTTCTGGTATACCAGTTTGGTTTGGTCTATGCTCTGTCCCAAGTGAATGAAGCTTACCAGGAGGGGCAGGGCTTCCCATAGATCACACTAGCAGTATGAAAGGGAGGCTTGTAGTCCCCTTCTTAAACCAGACTATGTCCAAGTACACAATAGTCAGCTTCAGATACTGGAAGCTAGACTAGACAGTCAAAATATTCCAAAAGAAGGCAGTGAGAAATGACTTCTGTGTTTTTACCAAATAAATTACATGCATTTACCAATATTATTACCATAAGTTCAACATGAAGTGCATTTATTTTTACCTGCTAACTTTTACCTAGCTATCACATTCCCCTCATTATCTCAAAAGGTCAGCCATTCAGACATTAATTAAACAAGTACTTGTAGTTTAGATAATTTGACAGCTAATCCTTCTTTAATAAATTGTAATATTATATTTTAAGCTTTGTATAGTTTTGTATAAGTTCTGTGTAGTAGTTTGATTGTTGAGATAAATATAAATGACAGTAATGATGACACTGATCCTGTGTAAAACATTGGCCAAAATGCTTTCACTTAATACAGCAGCATTAAGCCCTCCATGAATACAAACAGCCATGCCATGACAGTTTGATACTCTGTGTTTAAAAATAAACTAAAGAAACAGTGTCCCAGACTCAGATTATAGCTTAACAGAGATTTAGAAGATATGGCTAAGATTTTCAAACTTGTGTGACAAATGGATTTACATGTGCCTTGAATGCAGCTGACAAGTTAGATTTTTTTTTTAAACTCATGCTATAAATACATGTTGTGTAATGCATATGTTACTCTAGTAGAGCTGAAACAATATGTGGTGAACTTTTTGCAAAATCTATCATTGGGATTTTTTCTATATTAGTTTAAAATGTCCAGGAACCTAGTACATAATGTAATTACATTAACAGTCCTGTAGATCCAGTTCAGGAACTTAAACTGAAAACAGTCATGGCCTCTAGATATCAGTGTGGATCTACACAACGACTCTGACAAATGCTACAAGTGCATGGTCACTTGGTCCTACCTCAGAAGCATGGCACATAATGTGCCATACCCCCATCTTTTTCAAAACTGGGGAACATAACTCTTGATCTGAAGATGCATTGAGGACTTTTTCATTGTACTAGAAATGCCCACAGAATTTCCCCAATTTTGGTCTAACAAACAAACAAACAAATAATACTTCCACATATAGCCTGCCCTACATAAGATACCTTTCATGTTCTCTCTCCTCCTCTGAGGAATGGAACTTCCAAGATGCTTGCCAGAACTAAGAGAAGCATCCTTGGTCTGCAGAACCCCGTGGCATGTTCTTTGGACTAATATTGACTAGATCTGTTGAACAATGTAGTTCAGCAACATAAGAACATAAGCAATGCTGACTCACTTGGACCAGTAGACAGCCTAATCTAGGAGCCTTTTCTCATAGTGAGCAACCAGATTCGTATGGAATTGCATGAGCAGGACACTGGCAGAATCAATGATGGACTGTTGGGATTCTCCAAGCTGAGTTTTCCAATTGTGGACATTTTGCTAATTGAGAAGGTAGGATCTTCAGTGCTAAGGTTTGCTGTCCTGTGCTCCTTCCATGTGATGAGTGGATGTTATTTGTCTTTAGCCCTGGTCCCTGGAGCCATTTTCTGGTAGGATTGCCTTGGTGATATTTCTTGGTATTGTTGTATTTCCTTGTGTTAGCTAGTTGTATTGTTTCTTCATCTGAATAGTTGGGTGATAGTATTTGTTATATCGTCTTGGTGATCTTTGTTGTTAATTATTGTGTTGCCTTGGAGATTCTTCCTGTTTATTGAGAAATTAGGTGCGATGTAGAATCCCTTCAGTGTTTTGTTTTTGTCAGATCATCATTGAGTAATTCTTTTGTTAGGTTTTGAACTGTTTCTTTTGAGTTGTCCATAAATTGGGTCTATGTCTATGTGCTAAATTGCTAGTTTGAATGCCATGCTTTAATTTTTCTACATCTAGATCCTATCTATGGACCACTGAGATGAAGTAAATCAAAATCTAACACAAGATTTAGGAAGTCTGAAAACAAGAAGTAATTTGATCTGCCAAAACAAAAACAAACAAAAAATGAAAGGTACTGACCAGACATATGTTGCTTAGTCAGGTAATGAAATGTTTGCAAATGGAAAACTCAACCTGGAGAATTTTGACACCCCAGCACAGCAGCCCTGAACTGCAGATATTTGCGATGTAATGTAATACAGCATTCTAACATTGCCATGACTCAAGACAAACAAACGGGATTGTGTACAGGTCAGGTCCAGAGGTTTGCATAACAACTTCCATTGACCTTCACTTCTCACTGCCATCCTGGTGATATAATGTAGTCTGTCCCTGATATAGAGGGTCAGGACAGTACAACCAGGGAGGTCTCATGAGGAAGATTTAGCACGTGCACTAATATCAGGTCCCATCATAGGAGAACATCTGAGAAAAATACTGGGAAGATCAACCAGTCCTCAACGAGAAGAAGAATTGACAGTGTGATATTGCCAGTAATCCCCGTAAAGGTCTCATGGGCTAAATTGTATGGTAGTCTGAGTAACGAGGACACATGATTGGTGAGTACCCTATGAGAGAAATGATGCTGCCACTCTTTTTCTCAAATCCAGCTTGAAAAGAATTCTCTTTGCTTAAAGTGGCCTTTTGTTTAGCTTAAAACAGTAGTGTCTCACCTTTTGATGCTTCAGTCTTTATCAAAAAATCTAAAGCAACAACTTGGCTGAACAAACCCAATGACAGATGACATATAAACATGATAGATTAAAGAAAATGATACACCCTGAGCACCGGCTTCTGCCACCAGCATGTCATTATCTGACATTTTGACTTTATTAATGTGTAATAAAGAGGTCTTCAACATCTAGATTACACGTGTTGATTGCTGCCACACACAAACAATAAAACAGATATGTTTTCATTAATCTCTTTGGAAAGATAGTAGATCTTCCTTAAATAATAAACATCCCTTTTGTGTATGCTTTGTGTTTTTCTTGCCTCATCTGTTGCTTTAACATGTTCCTACTATAGTTTCTATTAGTATTTGAGCCCATTAATACTTTAGAGTTCTGAAAAACAGTTTGGACTATCATTACATACAGAAGTGTGTTCTATGCAAAGAATAATTTCATTCAGACAAACCAGAATCTTAATGATGCAATAAAATTTTTCCTGAATGTTTGCTGTTTATTTCAGTTAATTCTGTCATTGGAAGATAGGAAAATACCAAATATTTTAAATTCTCCTTTTATTTTATCAGTAGCTCTGGATCTTGACATTTTCATTTTTAAAAGCAGTTATCTCTGAACCCAACATACTACCAGATAAAATGACTACGGTTTTGGCACTTTGTTCATTTAAATCATACCCAGGGATTCAGCAATTAAAGAGGTATCAACAATGAACAGAACTAGTCCCAAGCAGTGTTGTGCTTTGTAGTTTTGGAATCTATTTTGTAGTCATTTATCTATTCTGATGTCTTCCAAGTTGCAACTATTTCTGGAGTTCTTTGAGATGACAACAAGTATGACAAGAACTTATGAAAACAACTGTAATATTTTACTTCAATAAGCAGAGAGAAAAGAAATAGAGATCACTGTGGTTGTTATAAATAGCTTTTATATGTTAGCAATCATTTTCACTATGCTTTTGAATGCAAAACCCACCATTGGATATGACAAGTATAACTTTATCAATTTTCTCATCACTTGAATTTGACCTTCAAAACATTAGAAAGATAATTTGTTCAAAATACCCTTTTCTTATTTCTACTTGAATTTTTAGTGTGATCGTGACTTTTTAATATATGTGTGTGGACTAGCTCTGTATATCAAATAGCCCATGCATGCACCAGTTTTAAACCCAGCAAGGAGTCCAGGGGCATTAAACACAAGCTGTGCACAGTGGGATATATTCATTGTGTATGGGTTGTGCAAATGCTGGTAGAAAGAATGCATGACAGGGTATGAAGCCTATATATATCACTCCCTTCCTAACCTAGAAGTGTCCCACTATGGCAGAAGAAGGGTGAACATTGCCTTAAAAATTCAACAGTGTTACTTAGTTTCCCTAATTCTTAAGACTGCAGTCCTTCTGATCTGACCAAAACAACTGATATTCATAATAAAGTGATCATTCACTTGAACAGTTCATACAATATTCATAATTGTTCCCATCTGTGTATTTTCCCATGGGCAAGAAACTTTTAAGTCAAAGTTGCTTGTTTGTTTGGAGAATGAATTATACTTCAGTAGCATCAATGCGTGCTAATTTATGGGTCCATACACAGTATGAAAGAATGTATACCAAGAGCAGTACTATGCAAAATAAACTGATGAACTGTGGCAATTCAAGTTCACACAAACGTCTGTGTTCCAATGTGCTTGGCTGAAGACTGTTTAAATTCTATATAATCCTACATGTAAATAAAACTCGCCATCTAATATTAGGTGGAAAATGGCTCTGCATCTCCAGTTACCAAACAAGGTGCCTAGTGACACATCTTCTGTTGCTGCATTTCCACTTGCAATGGCAACAGATGCCACACTGTGAGCATGTTGCCCCATTACTGGATGTGATCACCAATGGAGGTATAGTTGTGAGAAGGCATATTTTCTGCCCTCAAAGGAGACAAGCTGAAACACTTCTTAAAATGAAGCCCCTGTGGTCAAAAAATTAAGATGTTATTTTGAGTGGAGATCACAGTACCTTACCCAAGTGACCGTGAAGAAGTTCCCTGCTTCTTCAAGTGGGGACCACATCTGGTTTAAGGTTACATCTAAACATAGTTGTTGTTTTAAAGTATCTCATAAGCAGCTTAGAAGTGACGACGTCCACATGCTAGTGCCTTGATTCAAATGCATTATTGGGCCTTTAATATGCATTAGTGCTGCTACTATAAATGCAGCCTAAACATATGGGACAGAAATTTTATCTCTTGACAGTGCAACCCTTTGCATAATGGTTCTTACCAAGAAGACTGGTATGAGATTTGCTACTTATAAATCTTGCTCAGTCAAGTAAAACTGCTTTTGCCTCTAAAATTCAAGAAACTTTTTTTTAATGCTGGTTTTTTGATGGCTGAGGCATCAGACCTATAGCTGAATAGGTTAGTCAGCAAACCTTTTGTTTTTCCTGGCTCTTTCTTCAGCTTGCCTCAGGGACACATTTTTTTCAGGCTATGTAGGTGAAAGATATGTTGTTTATTTGGAGGTTGCTATTATCCCCAGCTTCCTCCTAGTGAGAAAGCTACACAGCCTCAGTGAAATGGGTCATGAGGCACTTTTTAAGTTATGAAAATGGAGTTTGCATTGCCTTGACATTACGGAATTGACTTTGTTGTACTTATCTTTTTATTTTTTAAAAAATCACTGTTTTGAGAGTTTGTCAAAGGAAGAGCTGAATGCAAATCTCATAAAACTAATTAGAAAATATTAGGCCAAAGAACATAAGGATCCTATAAGGCAAACATCAATAAAGTGCTATGATTCAGTTTAGCTCAATCAATCCAATTCAGAATCATCCATGAACAAATATGCATAGAAACCCAAACCCTCCTAGCTTACAATATTTGCACTTTGTTGGCCCTGCCCAACAGCAAATCTGTAAGATGCCCATCAGTTTAAGCAGGCTTGAGAATGCACTATTCATAACATTGTGGGTTTCAGTGGCTACAAATCTTTTTCATCAATCTATTAACAGCCAAAACAAAAAAAGACCATTTTCTGCTAACAAGAAGGACCCATTATCTAAAATCATACCAACTCTGATAAATGTGCCTATCTGTTTTTAAATTGAAGAGGCAGAACAACCTTACCCGCCCTGAGACCTACGGGTATAGGGTGGGATAGATAGATAGATAGATGGATAGATAGATGGATGGATAGATGGATAGATAGATAGATAGATAGATAGATAGATAGATAGATAGATAGATAGATAGATAGATAGATAGATAAACCTTAGAGTCCAAAGAATGAAATTATTTTTAAAAAGTAAACATTAATACTGCTTTAAGAATACAATACCATTCAAGATCAATTTAATTTTTTACAATCTCCCTCATTCATTATATTCTTACTTAGATTTATCACCACAACATATTTTTATGTATCTCTGGTTCTTATATAAAAAACAAAAAGGAGGAGCATTCAGCAGTGGCATACAGAACAGGACACAGGGTATTGGCTTGGGTGGGACATGACTGACGCACCCTGATTTTCCTAAATTGGTTTTTGGTCTGTTCAGCAAAGCAAAACATAATTCATGAGCATGAAAGAAAGTCTTCCACTATAGCTTCCCTCCACTCATAATACCTTCCTCAGAATGCTCAACAACACGCTATTAGATATGTTTATGTGAAAAACAATAGGGAGACTATGGTCTGTTTTCAGAACATTATGGGCCAAGCATGACTATTGCCAAGATATCATGACATTATTTACTTGGAGATACGAAAATCCATCTTCCTCGTTGAAAATTGCACATAAGATGGTAACGAAAGGGGGGAAAAAGTTATATGAGCTGCTTTATTCTGCCTGCTCTTGAGAGAGTAAAACAGATCTATAATCTCAGAAAATCAGTAAATCCTACCAATAAACACACTTGACCTTTGATCATGGAAGAGAAGTGCAGCACTTACCCAAGTGTTGTCATGGTGACAATAGTGTACCAAAAAGAAGCTGGGATGCTGGTGAACTTGCTGGATGCAGAGCCTTTCTCAGCATAAAACATCACAGTAGCAAAAATGATGATTGCCATAGTGAGAGAAAAGAGAAGAAAACCAAGCTCGGAGGCACAGCTCTTCAGTGTATACCCCAGGATTCGCAAGCCTTGGGAATGACGAGAAAACTTGAAAATCCGGAACACCCTGAAAACCCTCAAAGTCACAAAGGCTCCACTGACATCTTCATTGTCTGTCATCACCAAGCCAATGTAATAGGGCATAATAGCCACAACATCAATGATACTCATCACACTCCTGATGAACCTATAGCGACTGGGAGCTGCAAAAAGTCGCATAAGATATTCGACTGTAAAAATCATAACACAGGCTGTGTCCAAGCAGAAAAAAGCCATTTCATATCTTTCTCCACATGGCAGTTCCTTATTGCCAGGGATTGAGCCACAGGGTACAGTCTCTACTACATTTGTGATCACAGAGACAGCAATAAAGAAGCCCGTAACATAATAAAAGACTAAGGCTAAGGTGCTGGTATGAGGGTTCTCAAATGCTCTCCACATGGTCTGCCTGAAGCTCAGGGCTGGCATAGACTCTTGGTTATTTTCAGAGTCACTATCATCCATCAATCGCTCGGCATTTTCCCGTTTCCTGTCTTTGTACTCTTCATAGCAGCAATCCCCGATGATATCAGGTAAGATCCCATAAAATGCAAGCTCCTCATCATAAGCTGAAATGCACTCGTACCTTGGGTAGTGGAGCTTGCCAGTTCTGTAAAAGTTTAAGATACACCTAAAGACATCGGGGTCCCGGTCAAAAAAGTATTCCTTTGTGTCTTCATTGAAGAAGAACTCTTTTTCTGTGCTGCCAAGTAGAGTGTCAGGGTACCTTTCCAATGTAGTCCGCCATGTCTGGAAGCGCCGGCCACTCACATTAAGAACTATCAGCTCATCCTGCCGCTTGTTTTTATCTGATGGGGCAAGAGGCATAGGGCAGTTGGCAACGGGCATCCATCCTATTGCAGCTGCTCTGGCAAAAGGCAGCCATGCTGCTACGCCTGCAGCCATGGTGGATCTGAGCTCGGGGTGGAAGAAGACAGTTCTTCTAAAAGTCAGGGAACTTCAGTTCAATTTCATCTAGAAATAAAACAAAATAAGATACAAAGTGAGTGGGCATTCTGCTACCAAGTTTTTAGTAGTTTATCAGCTTTCATCTGTCTGGCACACTCCAGATGTTGGTTTCTGTGGCTTGTCACTCTCATTCAGCATGGCTAATTGTCAGGGATTAAGACAGTAAGGCAGGATCCACATGATACATTTATGGCATCATGCAACATCCCAAAAGACACAGTGAGGGATCACATGATCCCCTCTCTCATCGGGCCATCTTTTTGCAAAGAGCCATTTTTTGCAAAGACTGGGGAAAAGCACTCTGAGATTGTTTCCCACTAGCCTTCTGTCACATCATCATGCAGGCTTACCTGAGCTGGTTTCTTCCCAGCAATCTGCCAGGCCCTGTGTCCAAAGTCACAAAAATAACTGATTTACAGGGCCATTTTCTGCACCTTCTGAAATTGTCCCAGGCAGAAACCCTGAAGCCAGGAAACTTGTGTTCCTGAGCTTCAACAGCAGAGAAGGTGGGAGACAGATGGATGTGCCAGTCATATTCTCACAACTTTTAGCACTGCCAAAGCAAGTGCTTCATTCCATTAAATGCCACAATCCACCATTATGTGGATCTTGGCTTACATTCAGAGATATTGGAGAAATCCAGAAAGAATTAATTATGAACTTATACTGATGGATGGAAGCACAAACTACATGGTCATACTTGTGGATTGTGTTTCTATCTCTGCTATCAGCGAGTGGTGCATCTGACCTGACTGGAACAATCTGAAACATTATTTGTAGAATTAATGCTGTTTGTAATTCTGCTTATGCAATTTTTATAATGCAATTAACTAGACACGATGCCAAATGCAACTTTGAAACCCAACTAGTCTGATAAGTGAAGAAGATGAAAGAGCAGAGGAAGGGAAAGGACATGCAAGATAGACCAGGCTTCAGGCTTAGTGACTTTTACACATCCTCACATGTACTATAACAACATATGGCTGCAAAAAAAGGTTTAAGGTCTGTTTGCACTACAGAGATCAGGACGCCCCAGCACAGGGTGGGACAAAGCACACACACTCTGTCCCATGGAGGTTAAGTGTGAAACAGCCCTTTATTTTTCTGCCCAAGTACCTTTACTTAAAAGAAGGGATAATAGAAGCTTAAATACATAATGCAAAAATTGATTAATGGATTGGAATAGTTCTGCAGTTGTAAATAATCTTGGATATTAATAGGAAATAATAGAGGGAGACTGAGAACGAGGCTTCGTTACAGATTCGTATGGGATTTGTATGAGATTTGTATCTACCATTCGTATTGAATTTGTATGGAACGTCCGTATTGCATTTGAATCCTACCACATTAGAAAGGATTTATTCAAATGGATATGAATTTTCTTACATTTGATTCAATACATATCCCTACATGACATATATTTGGGGGGGGGGGAAGACTCCAGGCATTTACTTGAAGCTTTAAAAAGTACTAATCACCTTCTAAACTCTATCATATATGTATGCTGCAAGCAATTTAAGATGACTTCTGCTCATTTTGTCTGAGATGTTTATTTTGAATACTTCAAAGTCAGAAAAATATGTATCTTAAGGCCTTTTCTGAACAAGGCCTTATTCCAGATTATATCCAGGCGAGGCCAGCTGTAATCTGCATGTGGACTACAGGCCTCTATTTCCAGGATATGATCCAGAATAAGGCCCGATGCTAAAAGGACCTTTGAAAACAGGAGAAAAACTGCTTGGTTTTTGCAGCTTCCATATTTTGGGTTTCCTCTATGAAGGTATGTTATCTATATGCTGTTCTTATACCTCTTTCCACCTTCTATAATTCAAGTCTCGGTCACTAGATTACAAATCCCTACTAATTAAATCAGAAGTAAATCCATTATTCCCATGATGGCAATGCTAGCTTTATTTACTAATGGAAATAACAACAAAAATTGGAAATAAAGTCAAGACCTTTCTAAATATTGAAAGAAGAAAGCCTGTAGATCCAACACACTGCCTCTGCTATACTTGGCAAGTTCCCACTGAAGACCCATCACTTCCGGTAATGATTAGCAGCCTCTACTTCCCTTTCCTTCTTGTCAGCGCCTACTATTTGCAGTATTCCCTGGAATGTACCCCTGCCAGCACGTAACAACTCCTACACCTAGCAGCACCCGCATGTTGAGTCCCATAGCAGAGTATTTGAGGCCGTGAAGTCTCTGAGTGAGAACCTATGATATAGGATGAATGAATGAATGAATGAATGAATGAATGAACGAATGAATGAATGAATAGCATACACAAAGTCATCTGTCTGAATCTGCTGACTGAGAAATACTGTTTCCCTATCTTAATTTTCCTGCTTCTCCAGTCATAATGAAGTGGTAAGTAAATAAATACTTACTTGCATTATCTTTGCCCATCTATAGCAAATAAATAAATAAATAAATAAAACCCCTTTTCATATGCAGAAAAGTTTTGTTCTTGTACACATTTTGTGCCTTCTATGGAGCAGATCACACATAAACACACTACTTACTGCTGCCAAGATTACCTTTGATCCATTGTGCTGGCTGCCGCTGATTTAGAAGAGGTGTGAGAAAATGAACTGAATCTGGAAAGTTCTCTGTTTCTGAGTGTTCTGAAGATGGAATAAAATGCCCTTTTAAAGAAGTGCTTGTTTCAAGTATGGGACAGCACAGCACTTTCTGGCTATGAATGTTCCAAATCTTTTTGCTGTCATTTTGGCAGCTTTTCCAATTTTTAAAATTATTGGCCATTCAAAATTTAAATAAATAAATAAAAATCCCGTGAATGGCCAATTATTTTGTGGATTAGTTAGTAAATGTCACCCAACAAGTCTTGACAGCATAACTTGGGGCTCCTAGAATTCCCTTAGGGAACAGAGGAGTGCTCCTTGTGGCCAGAATTCTTAATTCAAGGGGAGAAATGCTCCATGCACACACCTATCATACATGAGAGTAGTTATTTATAAGTGCAACCATGATGCATTTATTTATCAATGACCATAATAAACACAATTACAGGCGCTAGTAGTGAGATAGTAAAACACTGTGGGATGCAGAATACCAGTGCTACTATCAGGTAAAGGACAAATAAAAAATGAAAAAAATGCACGTGTAGGGGGTGATTTTGTTGTTCGGATAGTGTTCTGCAGATAAAAGGAACTGTATCCAAACGAGTGGAGTACCCATCACTCAGAGGTAGGGCAACAGCCTGGAAAGCAGAAGGTCATTGTTTTCGAGATTGGCTTGGGATCATCTTTGTTTTACAATACTGAAGAAACAATCCCAGGTGATAGCTTGGCATTTGTTTTGCTCAATTCCTAGGGATTAAGCAAAGATACAGGCATGCTTACGTGAGTCACTATTGCTTCTGACAATTTAAAATGCACACTTCCTCCTAATCCCAGGAGATACTGCACAATCCCCAGATGGCCCACTGGTTTGTTTATTTCAATGCTAGTCATATTTATGATGGGTTATAGGCTACTGTATTATTACCGTAAGAAAAATATGCGGCAAGCAGCAGAAGAGAGATTTTAAGCACAGTTGTTTGCTTAGACTTTCAATGGGATTTGAGTATTTCTAACTAGATTGCACACTGATTTTCAGCATCATGTCCTAAGTAGGAATGAACATAATGTTTTGTTTTACTCTGTTGAAAACATTCACATATTACCCATCCATAGAGAAATTCCATAAGTCCAGCTATATTTGAGAGAAGCTATTTCAACCAGGTTTCTGCTTGTAGAAAGATTCCAAATAAAAGTACTGAAGTGCAGGGAGAATGCCCAGTGTGAATCACACTAAATGAAATCTCGCGTAACCTTAAAATTATGCATGTATACCACATACTGCTAATTAGGACTCTCAGAGATGCTTGGTTTTCCTCCCTATTTTCTAGCAATGTGCACACACTTGCCACTTGGAATGAGCCAGCCACCCTCGTGAGGCTTCCTGGGAAATGTAGGCTCCAGCACGCCTAGGCTCAATGGATGCCGGCCCTGCTGCTTTCACAGTTGCCCCACCAGCAACCAGGTAATCACCCCAAATGCGACCACGCAGCCACGGGTGGGGTGCGGGGTGGCAGCTGCAGCTTCCCCTGGCAAGAGAAGGGGCCGTGGCCCTTTCTCTTGCAAGGGAAAGGCCCTGATCGGGCCCGTGAAACCCTGGGCGGGGCGGAGGATTTCTGCTTCGGCTTCCCTGGCAAGAGAAGGGGCCATGGCCCCTTGTCTTGCCAGGGCAAAGCCAGGGAAGGCGGCAGCCGGCTGTGCCATGGCCAGCTGTCAAGCAGGGAGCATGCGCTCTCCCTGTTTGACAACTATGCATGCACCAGCAATCTGGCTCCCCCCCCCCGGTGCAGAAGCATTTGCTTCCAAACTGGTTTAAGGGGAAAAGCCAGATGTAAGACCTGATTTTTTCAGGTCTAACATCTGGGTAGGATTCGGCGGCAAAACCGGTTTAAACAACCGTTTTTGCCTGCCGATGTGTGGACGTGGCATCCTCAAAGCGACCCTAATTGGGTTTCCTATGCGGAAGCCACGTCCAAATCCTTCCCCAAACAGGCTCTAATTCCGTTTTTAGAGCCTGTGCGGAAAGGCCCTAGGATTTCCTATTTTCATGGGCTGCATCCATACTGGGTTAGTAGACCACACCAATGGAATTTATAGTATGCATTGTCTGTACTGTGAATCTGTTTACCAGAAGGCCATTTCTCCTAGTATCCTGTTTCACCTGCCCTGGATGAGGCACTGGACTGAATTATGACATAAAAAATAGGTTCAGTAACCTGCTTCAAATCTTGATCATCTGTAAATGATCCACAAAGATTCCACTTGGGCTGGATGGGCTGCCTACAATGTGGACAACACTTGGTGCTGACCAGCAGTAGCCTGGCCCATTCTGGACCAAGGTACTTGGATCAGGTCAACATGCCATGAGCCTACACTGTGTGGGGAACAGCCACTGTTTCCTTTCCCATTAATTTGACTCACAGTGCTAAGCCACTCAAACCCAAAGCAGAAGGCCCCTGGTAGGGATGTGCATGAATATTTTTTTTGCATTCAAATTCGATTTGAATCAAATGTCAAAACATTCAATTAAATTCAAATGTTTAGAATACAAATGCAACAGAATCCAATCCAAATCAAATACATTCAAATCTATTTGTTCAAATGTTTGATTCGAATCTGAAAATACAGATGTTGACAACATTCGTATTTGAAGGTACAGATGTCAACAACATTTGTATGTGTCATACGTATCTGTACGCATTTCATACGCAAATGCATACAGATATGTATGAGAAGAATACAGATATGTATGTGTAGGTTCATATCTGTACATACATATGCGTAAATTCAAATGTTTTGAATCATTCAAACAAATGTTTTGGAACATTTGAAATTTGTTTGAATGTTTACATTTGAATGTGTAGACATTCTATTTGAGTTTGAATGTTCACATTGAATTGAATCTGATTGAAGTTCAAATGTTTAGAACATTTGTGTACATCCCTAGCCCCCAGAGCCTATTTGGCACAGCCAGACTGCAAGGAGGCTGAAATATAGGCCATAGGATGTGAGTACGGGCACCTACCAGGGTGACACAGGCAGAGCTGCTGTTTTAAAAGCTCCTGATATTTTGTTTTGCCATGGCTGAGTCCATGTGCACAGAGGGTTAGGCAAGAACTAGCTGGAGGAAGAAGCTGAGTCAAGCACACTTTGGCTATTCCAGGAAGCTATTCAAATTAGGGATGTGCATGAATATTCAAAATTTTGAATATTCTATTCAAATCCGTCAAATGTTGACTTTCAAATTTGAATTGGATTTTCAAAAACCTGAATTTGAACATTCGAATTCAAATCGGATACGGATTTTTGAATAATTTGAATGCATAGATTCGTATCTGTTGAATATGAATCTGTGTGAAAATTATAAATATCTTGCACTTAAAACACAGGATTAAAACGGGATGCATACGGGATAATACAGGATGCATACGGATTTTTACGGAATGCGTACAGATACGTATAACAAATACAAATGTTGTCGACATTTGTATCTTTAAATAAGAATCTAACATTCAAATGTACAGATTCAAATGTTATGGATTTGAATCAGATTTTATGACATTCAAATCTTAAATATCAGGATCGAATCGGATTTTATGACATTCATATCTACTCAGATTTGAATGTCAAAATTCATTTATGCACATCCCTAGTTTAAATTGCTGCTGCCTAGTCAAGGTTGGGTGCTGCTGATGTGTGTGCATTAAAACCAATTAGAGTTATGGCAACTGGTCGTGCCATGCAATGGCTAAACAACCACTGAGAGCTGAATTAATGAGACAGGTGATTCAGGATAGGGGAACATTTAAACTCCTGAATCCTGAGGGTGTTGTAGATGCGACCTGTCTTGGCTCTCTCCTAGCCAGTTCCTACCCACCACTGTATGCACACAACCTGAGTTCCTAAGAACAAGGAAATACCCAACAATTCTGAATGTAACAAATCAACAGATAATTCATCCTTGCTTAGTGATGAAGGTACAAAACTGACCATTCTGACCCAACACAGCAGAATATTTTTGAAGATCAGAATTTATTCTATACATGCACACTTTGTGGTGCACTTTCAGAGTGAAAATGAAAAAGCAAGACAAACTAGTTTTTTTTAATCAAATGCTCTATTGAAAAGCTTTGAAAGTGTGCATTTCATAAGTTTACAAAAATGCATTGAAGTAAAATGCCCTGAAGTGCTTTGAAAATGCATACATAGTAGCCTAAATGTAGATTTTTTCAGACTTTCTTTCCAACAATCCATAGCGAATGGGATGAAATGACTGAAATCTGAAGCAGGATGCAATCAGAGTGCTCTGTCAATCTCTAGTTTTGTGTTAACAGAGTTCATTCGATATTGAAGTACAGCTTTCAGAAGAAAAATAGCAAATGAAGGAATTGCCAGAAGCCAAGGACAAAGTAACCACTTTGCTCTCAAAAGGTCTCTAGTTCAGATCCCAGTGTTTGCACTTGTAAGCCAAACCACTCTGGTATTATTGTCAAGAAAATTGCATGGTTATGTCCACTTAGCCACCAGCAATCAAGGTTGATCTTAAAAAGCCAAATAAACAAATTGTTTATGGGATGACCCATTATTGGCACAGAAGTTAAAATGTACTTCATATAATTTTTGTTATGATGATGATATACTAACTGATGACATGTTAAGGATCTGAACATTAATGTGCCTGTAGAATCAGTCAAACATTTCCCTTACTTGCCTTGTAAGCGTTTACCTTTCTTTTTAAAATTGCATTTACTTATGTTTACTTCTTCAGTAATTCAGGAAAGATCTGCATAGGAGCAAGCAAAAGAACACATGGTGTTCTTCCCCTTCGCATGTAGCATCCTCTTAAAGTGGCAACACACTGCCTGCATGTTGCCCACCACCCCCACCTGTCAAGGTCAAAACCAGGGATTCCACAGAAGCAATCTTGATGGGTGAGGGAGAAAGGCTGCCTGCCTTATTACCATCAAGAACAACTGCAGTAGTCATCAAGGACTGGGAAAACTGGTAAGTCCATTCAGTTGGTGGTAGCAGCATAGGAGAAGAAAGAGCTCTGAGAGCTGTTTTTCCTGCTTTGCCATGGAAGCATTATATTGGTGTTTATACAAGCAGGCAGAAAAAGCAGTGCAGCGTCTATGCAGATCCCACCCTCTTCCTATGCACTGAATGTTCTTCAAGGGGCAGGCTTGTGTGGATGTTGCCCCCTTATGGTGCAGTCATAGCATCATAAGGGTTTGGCATGAACAGTGCATTAGTTCAACCCCAGCTTAACCTGAAAAGCGATTCTCAACCAATGGAAGAACAACATTATATAACTATTAAAGCACAGGTCTATTAAAACTCATCATCTCAGCATAAAAAAAAAGTTCCTAGAAAAATGGAAACAGAATGAAATAGCAGGTGAAACTGGAAAAATTAGCAAAATGGACATTATCAGACAATGAAGTGAAAATGGCAGAAAATAAAATAGCAGGTAATGGGAAGTTGTAAGATGTCTTAATGGATAAAATGATTTGAAACAGAGTCCGCTAAACTATAGTCCTCTAGCTATAGTTGTTCAGGTCCCCTGGATCCCACCTGATTTAGCTGCAGTGATGATGCTGGGGGAGGAAGGCTGTCTCCAGGCATCATCATCACAGGTGACCGAGAATGATGATTCAGCAGTATCTGAAGGACCACAGTTTAGCTTGGTGCTGAGGAGGATAACAGATGCTATCCTATCTGGTTTCCCAGCTTTGTAAAAGCAATCAAAATGTCCTTAAACTGCAAAGGGAAAGGAGAAAGTCTCAGCCTCCCTCACAAGCTACAGCACTAAATGTGTAAGGGATTTCTTCTTTAAGAGAGGCAACAGATTAAAATATCCTCATTTCCCACTGCCTTTCCTGACCCAGGTATATCTGCCATGCCTGCTGTGGAATCATAAGTACAACTTGAAGGTGGAAAAATTCCTATGAAACATTTCACTTGCTCCCTTCCCTTTCTTTTTCATTTTAATCTAAATAAAATAATTATTGTCAGTTCTCCAAAGAATGGGAGTTAAGGAATTAAGCAGGAAACTATATAAGCAAAAAGGTGGGGATATTCTGTCCAGTGGCCAATCAGTGGGTAGAGCACTCCTTGCAGTCATGTTGAATGCAAATAGGTTGTATTTGGGTAAGCTTTGAGGCCTATATTTGAATAAATATGTTTTGTGTATGTTTGTGTGCAGTCATTATTACTCAGGCAGTTTAAAAAATCCCAGTATGATCATGATCTTTATGTAACTTTTGCTTGCTTTTATTGCAATATGTTATGCAAGACTGTCCTTGAAGGAAACTGAAAGGAGCAGTATATGAACTCAAGATTAATAAGTGGGCCTGAATATTATAACTTATGACAGCATATCTTCATTTTCATTAAATTCCATCCAATCCATTTTCAGGATAAAATCTAATCTATGTTTTTGACCTTTAAATTCATTTTCTTGGCTCAGGACTTGAGGATCTAAGCACCATTTCAAGTATAACTTTTAAACTGTTCTTCAAGAGTCTCTGCTGGTGAATATTTACAAGCAATGCTTCCTTTAGTTTAAATTCGATTCCTGTTGACTGCATGGATCAATGCAATTAAAGTAATATATCCTTACCTTCTTCTAAGGAAATGCAGGAGGCTCAAAGCTTTTGCTCTACCACTAAACTAAACCCACTCTGCAGGTAAGTTAAACCAGGTGATTTACAAGGCAAAGGACTTATCAGTGATGGGAGCTCTTCCATAATTGTTTCTTTTCAATGCCAAGCAACTTCTTTTGTCTCACTTGTCATAGATTTTGGGTTGTTACAACTTTTCTAAGGATCTGTTTTTGGATATGGTCACTGTATCCACCTTCAGAGGACATGACTGCTAGAAAAGTCAAATACAAATTATAAGACTCTTCTGTAATACCCATTGAAGATGGATATTGTAGCAATATCTGAAAAATGGCTGTGGAAACCTCTATTCCTCATATTTCTTCTGTATTTTTCCAGACCTTTCAAACATCAGCATAGTAGTTTACTTCTTTTTGAGCTCTGTGGATTTTAACTTCTGTCCCCAAATGTTTTTAAGTTATTGGGTCCCTTTCCTCTTCAATCTGTTTTATAAGAACCTTTTGGGTTTTATAGCCATGCTGCATTGGCTCTTTTGTAGGTTTTTGTAATTTACTGGATCTCTGTTTTTAAAGTTTACTTTATTACTGTAAGTTCAGGCCCTGACTCAGCAGGGTGCCTGCCTCTGCACCAGTGCAGCTGGTAAAAGGGCACAGCGCCAGGGCTGGCTGGTTGGAGAGCTCAGCTAATCAGCAAGGCAGTGCCAAGAACTATATAAAAGCAATAAAATTTCTGTTATGGTGACATATAAATGGTATAAACAAACAAAAGTTACAGATACTTAAAAGTAATAACAACAATTTGCTATTAATTAGATCATATGCCCATATTTAATGTGATACCATCATGAAGCATCATAACTGAATAAAGTGTTCTACAGCGGTGGTTCTCAAACTAGGGTTGGCACAGAATGCTGAGTGTGGAATCCTCAGAGGTGTTTTTCAGGATCATCTGGAGGATCATGAAGAGAGACACTGCTATATAATACATTCTTGTAGCTGTGAAATAAAATGCCTGCCAAGGTTTTCTACAATATGTACAAGAGGATCCGAGCCCACTGGAATTAAATGACTAGCCAAAGGAACTTCACATCAGAATAGGTCTTTCTTAGGCTGGGTCACCAGGAGGGCAACCACTTTCTACCACCTTGTGTATGTGTTTGTGTGTGTGTGTTAACATGTTCTCAGCCTAAGCCAGCTCCAAGCTCTCTAAGAAATGGACAAATCCTGAGGGGAGTATGGGGTTTTTAACTCTACCTGTATTCTGTCCCCTTAATGCGGCTTGCAGTAGTCATTTAGCAACTCAGGTCAAATGGAGGATAGCAGCCTGCACCTGCCTGGGGTGGGTGGCTTGTGTGGATAACAACAACAACAACAACAACAACAACAACAAGTAATATATGGCAGAAGCAGCCCCAAGCTGATTGGAGAAGTAGCTGTATAAATAGCTTCCTGAGACAGCTGTGACACGAATGACTTGGTTCTCTTTCCAGTTGACATGCACGTTTGCCCATGTGCATACAGCCTTATTCTCCTTTGTGTAAAATTCCAACACATAGCCTGCTCATTGGAAATATTTCCTATATATAGTAACCAGACATGAGAAACAGAAGGTTTCATTGTTGAAATCACTTTAATGTTAATTTCTATATACCACAACAGCCATTTGGAGACGGGTGTCCACAATGTTTTTACAGAACTTTATCTGCCTATGTGCTTACGTAGATCAGGAGCATTCAGTCCTATCAATCTGTAGTAATTGACTTAGTTTTTATTCCCCTATTGCTAAATCATTTTCCCAAGAGCTGCAGTAACAGACTAGTAGTGCAACTTAAATTGCCCATCACCCACCAGTAAACCTACTGAGACCAAGTCGGAGCTGGGCGTAAGTTCCTAAACTTGTAAACATTCATGTATTGATCCAACTGCTCTGGCAGGACAGATCTAGCAACATCTGCCATGCCATATGGGCTGCTTGTACCACAGAGTCCACATTCCAATGAATGCCAAAATGTTGTGCAGGTTTGGTCACCACATCTTGAAAAAGTTAAAGTAGAGTTGGGAAAGGCTCAGAGAAGGGTGACCAAGATGTTCAGTGGGCTGGATGAGTTTTCTCATGGGGAAAGGTTGCAACTTTGGGGGCTTTCCAGTTTAGAAAGGAGAGAAGTGAGAGAGAGAAGGGTTTTTCCCTCCTTTTTCCTAAAATACCAGAACTAGAAGTCACTCAATGAAACAGAATTCTGGATGAATCAGGAAAGACAAAAGTATTTTTTTAAAAAATGTAGTGCATAGCTAAACTCTAGAATTCACTTCCACGATCTCTGGTGCTGACTACCAGCTTGGATGATTTCAAACAAGGGGGTAGACCTATTCATGGAAACCAGGGCTATCAGTGGCAATAGGAGATAGTGTGTTTCCAAAGGCAAGTTACTGGCAGAGCAAGCAGAAAAGACTATGGCCCTTCATCACTTACTTCGCTTAATCTATTTTAGTGAATCTAGATTAGCTAGATCTGGATCAGCTTCAGGCAGAGGCATCCGCACTGAGTGGACTTCAGAGCAGCAGATGGGTGCTAAGGAGCAACAAAATGCAGATGCCTAAGTCCTACTTTGCATCAGTAGATGCAAACTACTGCCATAAGAGGACAAATATCAGATGTCAGAACAGGTCACCCCATCCAACCCTTACCCCAAGATATGGCTGTACCTTCAGAATTACATGGTCAGACTCAAATGAAATGCTTTTCCAGGAAGACCAATCCAAGACACAGTTAACTAGTTAAGTTATATATAATTACTTTTGAAAGCCATTTCTATTAAGTTCTGTACGGAATCTGCTTCCTGAGATTCTAATTCAACAGAATTATTGATATACTGGAATATTATTGAAATAAAAATCCACCTATACTCATAGGGTTATGTCATGAATACAAAACTGAATTATTCAACAGGTGTGCTTCATCCATATTAAAGAAAGGTCATCTTCACATTCATTTTCACAAGAGGGATGGAAATTAAAGACCAAGAAAAACTCAGTTCCTGCTCACTTTTAAGTGACTTTGAGTAGATTTCTGCTTGAATAGCTTTGTTTTTGTTTATTCCATTCATGCAGGGTTTATGCATATGCGTTTCATATGTCCAAACAGCAGTGGAAAGGAGTGGTATTTATGGATCTGAAGAGAAACCAGAGTATTGAAAGGAGTGGTATTTCGTATGAATGAAAACTATGGTAAAATGTGAATAATGGAAGAATAGGACCTTAAGCTAAATAATAATAATAATTTAAAAAAATACAAAATTCAGTGCAGTAGCATGTCTCTGCTAAAGACTCAACTCCTGGAACAGATATTCAGTTCAATGTTCTGTGTCTTAAAAGATAGTTACAGAATAAAGAGAAATACTTCAGCTATATATATTTTATCAGACCAAGGAGAGAAACTATGCAAAATAGATCAGGGTGAAAATCTTAGAATATATACAGAACAACTTTCTGAATTATCCCACAGTCTATTTTTAGATTGGGGTGGGGAGAACTAAATTAACACAGCATTGTATTTCTCTTAAAGACTATGCTATCAGAAGGAAGGTTGGCATGGCAATTCCAAAACTATGACAGTTTCCTATTCAAACACAAGCTACATCTATTTCCAGAATGAGCTTCTTGGAGGTATTTTCCCCCAACCCATTTTCAAAGAGCCAAAAGCAAATAAATCCTTACAAACTGTAGTCTTTATGTAGCAAATATGTTCAAGCAGACAATTAATATACGGTGTTTATTTGCTTGGACAAACGATTGTCTTTTTTTAAAAAAGTGTAGAAAGAATTTTTTTTAAAGGCCTTTTTTTTTAAAGGAGAGGAAAGAAATAACAGACTAAACGTCATTGTGTAGTTCTAGCAAATGGTACCACTTGCATTCATTGCTGATCTGAAAATAAAGCACTCTGCATGACATATACTGCTCTACCCTTCAGTATCTTCCTGCTGTTTCTTACCTCTCAAGATTTGCAACCTTACTTTGCCTAATGATACAGTTAGATCTGCCTGAGAACACTGACAAAGCACGAAATCATCACCAAAGAAAAGGATTTAATAGTGACATTTTTGTGCTTAGTGCAACGGCAGATTTCCTGATATTCAACAAATAGACAAGACCATTAAAAAGAGCCAGCAAAATACCTGTTTAATTGATTTCCAGAGACCATACCATTAAGATAACTGCCATTTCAGCTAATCAGGGTCCCTTCCAGACTAGTGGATAAAAATCTGCAGTTATATAAAAATTCACAGCTTACCTAGCTGCAAAGTAGTTGTCCCCACTCAAAATGGAGGAGTGTGTCAAGTGAGGAGTGTGGCAAGTGGGATTGGGCAGCCAAAGGGAGCTGAGGTGCAGGCTCAGCTCTTGTTAGCTGTTTCTTGCCATCCTGTAGGATGGTGGGAAACTCCAAAATTGCCTGATACTGATACAGAACGAGTGTTGATCATTTCACAACAGGTAAATCCGCAGTAGCGGCAGCATAATGCACCACTGATACAAAGTATCGGACATCAGTTGTGATGCCAATGCACTGACTGTGCATCAGAACATGCAGGATCTCCCAGTCCGGACCCATCTCAGGTGTATTGTGTCTAATGAAAGCATGAGAGATGCGGGTACTTTCTGAACTGGGCTTCAATCCAGATTATATTTCAGAATAGGAGCTGCCCAATTGCACGATGGTGAAGACTTTGGCAGCCCCACCCCAGATCTGCTGTAGCCTGCACTAAGATGGGCATGACAGGCCCATATTCTGCATATAATCCAGAATAAGGCTTAGTGCAGAAAGGGCAAAGGGACTGATAAAGACTGAATGAAACTTGCATTTTTATGATGCGAATACACAGCCCTTACTTTTAACAGCAAGTTCTATAGAACTTCTACAGGTAGGGATGGAAAAAAAAAAGAAAATGAATGATGACCCACTAGTTTTGTGTTGTGTAAAAGATGACACTGCTGTATCCAGTGATGTCAGAATGATGAAATTATAGTGGACAAATGGAGGTTTTGATCATTGCAATTAGGAAAAAATGAGAGAGATTTATTTTATTTTACTTTTGCTGATTCCCATTCCAGTCTTATCACAAAAGCCCCAGGAAAAGTAGCGAATTAGATAAAGACCAGAACCAATTACCTTTTCTGCACTGGGCCTCATTCTGAGATGCATTCCAGAATAAGAAGGCTTGCCATAGTCTGTGTTAGCATGCAGACTGCAGGTCCCTTTTCTAAAATATATACTAGAATAAAGCTCAGTCCAGAAAGGTTCTAGAAGTCCCTGGATGCAAAGCCCTTTTTGACCATAAAATCCCATTGAGTGTCCTTGGGCCACTCACTGGCTCTTAGATTGCCTCTAGATGAAAAAATGGCTCTAGATGTCTCTAAAGGGAAGCTGGCATTACTCCTTGCCATGGCCCACAAGATTAGTGTGGCTCTCCTTGGCATAGTTTTGCTTATAGTCTGCGATGTCTGGTGAGGCTCTAAACTTTATTTTTTCTCTTTCCTTCTTTCTATCTATATATCCTTCCTTCCTTCCTTCCTTCCTTCCTTCCTTCCTTCCTTCCTTCCTTCCTTCCTTCCTTCCTTCCTTCCTTCCTTCCTTCCTTCCTTCCTTCCACCATGAGTTAACCAGCACTATTATTACTGTGAATTAAAAGACTGATATGGCCTGCCAGAACCTTGTCTGACAGTCCAGCAACAATGCTGTGCCTGTCTCCAGCCTTAGACCAATATACCTCACAAGGTTGCTATGAAGATAAAATGAGGCGAGGAAAATAACATCCTCTGCCTTCGATTTTTTGGGGAAAGCCCATGTTATAAGTACCTTACATACATTTTAAACAGTGAAAAGTGGGAAAACAGGTTAGAGTGCTGGAGAATCTATGACATCTGCCTCCATTCTCACTTACTTTCAGAATACACCACTGGTGTAAAGTATACTACAGGATACAGTCCATCGTGCTACTAACTAGTATTTTTAGAAATATGTGGCAGCAATCTGAAAGCTAAGCTAAGAATCCTATATACTTAATGGATTGGGTATGCAGGATGATTCATTTGATTTCCCCATACTGAATTTGGATCTAATGAACCTGAAATAAATAAAAGAAATACTTCCAAGCAGAGCCTTATCCCCCCCCCCCAAACACACACACCACTCTAAGGTACAAACAAAAGAGGCCCAGAAGTGGCGCTTGATCTGGTCCATGGCACTGTGCAGAAAGGTTCAGCGACAAAGAGAAGATTCTAACAATATTCAAGAAGATACATAACAATTTTTACAGGTAAGTGTTTACTAGAGATGTACATGGATATAAAAACAGTGGTTTGGTTTAAATTGAAGTACACTGAGTTTGATTTTTAAATTTGAGTTTTAAAATTTACACTAAAATTTACTTTAAAAACTCTTTTTAAAAGGATATTGATTTAATCTCAAATCTGTTAGAAATGACCAGAGGTATTCAGCCAGTTCATGAGAACATTCCCATGGTTTGGTTTGGTGTGGTTCAGTTCGGTTCAGTTCAGTTCAAACTAGCCCATCAAACTGGGGGTGGGGGGAAGGTTTCATCAGCTTGGTTCAACTTTGAACCAGTCAAACTACCCTGCTTGGTTTGAAAAGATTTTCAAAACACTTTAGAAGGGCACAGAACAATGCTTGATTTCTGTAGTAACTGGGCATTTGAAACTGAGTTTCCCTAAAATTCCTCAGAGGCATTAGAATATACCATTGGAGAAGTATATTTCTGTAATAAATTCCAGCACTGTGTCCAAGTATTGTGTGTGCTGTTTCCAAAGGGACCCTAAATGTTCCTACTAATACATGATTAATAGGATACACATTTTTAAACTTATTACCATCATATTTATTTATAACTATCATTATTACTGCTACAGTTAGTAGCACTCCCTAAAATGCACCCTGGGCTTATATGTATATTAAGAAACATAAACTGAGATATCTGGCCAAGAACTAGAATATACTAAAGAGCTAGAATTGTGTTATGTTTTTAAAGTTATAACTCTAAGCACAATTCCCTGTATTCCTAGAAGAAATTTCACATAAGTTCAGTGGGACTTATTTCAGTTCCAAGAACATGGGACTGGAGCCTTAATTATCAATTGTACCAAATGCATGCTGTGCTGAAAATGAATTAATTATTGACACATGGCTAAATATACAAGTTATATTTAGAGTTAGTTATATTTGTTACTCAGAAATAAACAGGGCAATAAAGCCCAGCTTCTTCTGATAACATTTTCAGCATTTCAGTGTGATAGTGTGATTGAGACTTATGTGAAAACCACTGGCATCTAAAATTGGTAAGTAGTCTCCAGGAGCTCTTCAATGTAGGATAAAGACTACAACCTTCAAGTATATGTGTTTAGGTGTACATTGATTTCCATAGGCGCACCCATCAGTCAGTGTTTATTATGCAGAGAAAAAGTGTGAACTATTTTCAGTATCAGTAAACTAGTGCCATAGTTCAGTGTCTATGTCAAGAGTAGAAGTGGTGTGCATGTGACTTTTCAGACACTGAGTGATGAACATATAGATATTAATTCACCTTCACAAACTGCTTTCAAACATATATTATAAAATATATTTTCTGTCCCAGAATTTGGATTTTGGAGAGAAAATGCAAAATAGGAGTGAAAATATAAAGGACTATTTCTACTTATATCGCTTCTAGTTTTCTTCTTATCTATAACATGTATTATTTTATTCTAGTATATTGCAACCTTTTTCCACGCAAAAGCATTTTACTGTATGAAATAAACTTGGCTGAAGGGGCAACCTACAGACTTTGGTATCTTGAAATATAAAAACGTAAGCACAATGTAGCTATTTAGGTATCAACTGGTTATCATACACAAAGGTATGGTTATTATATGTCACGTAAACCTATGTGAACACATATATTACATTTGCGATATCATAGATAATAAGAGTTATGGAGAAACTCTTGAGGAACAAATGTGTTTAACAAATTCATTTTCTACTTCTTCTGAATTCAGAGGAGGGGGACTATTACCATTTGCATTCATAGGGATGCACTGAGCATTAACAAAGCATATTGCAACCTGCCCCAAGACCTTTGGGTATAGGGTGGGTTAGAAATGCAAACAAATAAATAAATATCCCATGCTAAATGCAAATATTTTGCTAGTGTCCTTCATGCAGCCGCCTCTTGATGCTCTCTTGACTGAAGAGGCTTGTGCACAGGTTGTGACCCTTTTAACTTAAACCAAATGTCAACAGACTTTGCAAGCAAACAGAATATGTTTTCTCTACACCCTTTACCCCCTTTGCCATGCAAAGAGTGTAAGGAAAACCGTGATTGAGGGCTTTTTGCTTTCAGGAAATGACCTTCCCTCTAAAGATTCAGTGTTTCTTGCCTTTCCATCTGTCCTTAGGCAAACAGACATAAGCTTTGTTTGAACTATAATTTGCCTGAATGGCAGTTATTTGATTTCTACTTTGAAAATACAAATTCCTTCTCATTCCTGGGATCAAGAGCACATTTGGAAGAAACTTTACTGAACACATATTTGTTCTTGTCTATCCAGGGCAACAAAGGTGGAGGGAATGATGGATTCTCATCTCCTTATCATCTGCCAGCCATGCCAATATTTCTGACTGATGAACACTACCAATTTAAGGTTTGGCTTTAAAAACAAAATGAAACAAATGAACAAAAAACATCTTTTAAGTGCCAAAGCAAATAAAGATAACTTTCAAGGTGCAGAAGACAGAGAGTTCCTTGGAATAGCAAAGGCAAGGGAAAAGACTGGCATTTTGAGCATCACCTTTCCTTTATCCTTTATGTGGGTCAAGCTAAAGCACTAAGGATATAATTTAAAATGCAAAGTATGCTCAAAAGAGATTTTTACACCCTCTTTCAATTAGATCACCTCCTCCTGCTCTTTATGCAAAGATTTTCCTGTTCCTCAACCCCAGCTGAGACACTCCGTGAAGGGGTAAAGCTTAAAGCAAAGGATGAAAACATGAAAACTTAATCTTCTGTGCATACAGCCCATTGCACAATGCAACGACCCAGGTTAGCTGGGTCCTGCCTTATCATAATCATAATCACCCACCCAGGGTGCCTTGCAATGGGAAGCAAAGACCAAAGAAAGAAGGACTCTGATAATATGTCCTTCCTTATTGCTGAAGATATTAATCATATTGCCAACATCTGGATTTGTCACATACAATGGAAGAGTTAGAAAATACCATCAGACTAGGGAAAGTAGTGAAGGAGGTGACTAAAGAGCTTATCTTGTTATTGCTGAAACTCCCTAAGCTGCTGGATTGACACACACTGTCTACTCACAAACTGAGCTTGGAGTTTTGCTGTGACTGTTCTGTAAGAAATCCTATCCAGACCTTCTAACTTTTCCCTCTTTTGCTCGTGAAGAATCCAGAACAGACTTCAGAATGATCATTTTGGAAAGCAGATAAAGCAACGAGATTGGAAGAGAGGGGTGGAGAAAGGGGGCGACTATTTGCATAAAGAAGCACTGGTTAAGGAAGTTGCTGATGTTCAGATGGAAGTGTCCACATAGGCACCAAAAGCTGAGTTCATTAAGAGAGGGTATCTTTATCTTAATGTTCACATATAGCTTCAAAAGGGTGTTGCAGGGGGTGAAATTACCTGTCGGAGTCTTGCCTTTTGAATGAACAGCCACTTTTCGGAGGTGTCTTTTCCTTCCAAAACTCTGACACCCATTTCCCCCCTCTGGGAACCCTTTTTTCTGGCTTCTAAATAACTGTTAGGATCCTGAGCTTCATTCCATCCTCACCCACCCCAACCCCAAACCCCACCCACCCAGTTAATACTCCCTTCTCTGATACAGAAAACTGAAGTTGCAACCCAGTATGAGCTGGGAGTAAAATGCGTGCAGGATATATATCGTGATCGTCGAGCCTCTTGCTTTCTCCTCTCACCTTGCATAAATCTCCAAAATCGTGCGCTCCTGCCCCGAGAGTTGAGAAAGCTCCGGGAAAGTGACGGATGCGCTCTAGCGGGGCTTAGTGACTTCGTTAAAGTAAGGCATATACATACATGAAACGCAGGCGCTTAGCTGCTTTCCCGGCGTGCGTCATCTCATTCGGAGATTCAGATTATACTTAAGCAGTGTGTCTGTGTGTGTGTGTGTGTGCGTGCGTGCTGTATGCAAGAGTTCAGCAGAATAAACTGGTCTGCGGTTTGGAAGCAAAACGAGAGGAGACAAGAAAGAGACGAGACAAGACCACAAAGGCAAAGAGCCGACTATCCCTTAGCATCTCTCTCCTTTCGCCACAGTTCCCAAAGCATCCGCCATCCAACGCACGGGCAAGGTAAGGACTTAAGACTCGCGCTGCTTACCGCCCCAAGAAAAACCGGTTCTCGCCCGCCTCGCGTCACCCCCTCCCCTCTCGCGGGCGCGCATCTCCTACCTTTCCTTCTGGGAAAGGAGCTCCCTTGCCATGCCATGCCATGCCATCCTCTTAGGGGTGCCACTTTAGCTCACGGGCGGCGGGGTTGCCATCCAGGCGCCGAAGGCGCTCGCTCCAGCTGTCCGGACGGGGAGGGCGGGCCCAGGGAGGAGGAGGCGCTTGCCAGGGGCGCTCTTAGCCCATCAGCTCAGCAGGCACGCAGAGAGGGCGCAGGAGCTGGGCGCGCTGCTGCGAATGCGCGTGCATGCCCCCTCCCACCCTCGTGTTTCTCTCTGTCGTTTTGGGTTACATCTCCGCCCGATTCGCGTTTAGCAGACAGATGGCGCAGTCCCACCAAGCTTCGCCGAGGCCCAGCCCTGTGTCGTCCACACGCCAGAGGACTCGAGGAAAGTCGGCGGGGCGGAAGGTAAGCGCGTTCAGAACCACGAGGCTGGCGGACAGCTCCTGGTCTTCTCCGCCTACTTCCCTTCGCAAATGCCGGGTACCGTTTTGCTCGCCGTCATGCCCGGAGCGATCTGAACTGTCCAACGGGGAACTTGCGAACTCTAAACCCGGATACCTGGCTGTGAGCCGAATGTCCCGCATCAGTTTAAGATTTCCCAGGCACTGCCTAAATTAAATTTAGGATGTCAAGTTAAGGAGGAGCTCTGTTCCCCCCTCCCTTCCTAAAAAAACTTTTCTCCAAAGAATTTTTACTGACACTATAGGACAAAATCCGTGCAGCAGAACTTCGCCTCTTTACCTCTTACTCTACAGCGTGTTTGGAACTTTTGAGATGAAACGACAGAGGAGCAAATGGCTGAAATCCTGGCACAAGAAGCAACCAGGTTTTTCGGGGGGGGGGATTGGAGGAGTTATGTCGCGGGTGGGGAGAGATGCAGCTAAATTCTGGTGACGAATATGCTGGGCATCCCCTTTTGACCAGTAGATGTCACTCAAGATGAGGATAGTCAAATATATTCCAGTAGCCATTCTGCGTTTCAATGCTCCTGTTAAAGTGATTACTGTTTCTAGCTAAGTATCATATACAGATGAAGTAAGAAAGACTTTCTATTCTGTTATGCCAAAATCAGGCTACTGGATAAGGAAACTGAGCAAATCTGAGTACAATTTATTCCAGGTCACCTACAGGGTCGGATTTCATTGCTTCCTGGAATAGTTCTGTAGCACCATGACAAACGAAATCATGCCAAATCTAGCTGGCAATTATTGATTTGGGTTGACACGAATGTTTTTACAACGGCAGAAAAAAGGGGGGGGGAACAACACTGTTGTTTTCTGGGTTAGTTACAGATGCCTGAACTTGTTAATTCTAATAAATTGATGCTAATGGAATAACTGGATTGTGCTACAAAATTAAAACACATTTAAATAGCTATTTAAGTATAAAGTCTTTCTTTTTAACAAAATTCTGAATAAAAACTTCCAAAGTGCTCTGTTTTGAAGATTTATGTCCTTTATATAGGTAGTTTTCACATTAGTTATTTAATGTGGACTTGATGTGACTTCATGACCTTCCTGCCATTGTCCAGACATTCTCTACAGAAGAAAGAAGAATACTCAGGCTTAGAGTAAGCCAGTTTTTCACCATCACTGCCATCATCCAGTAAGCTTTTCTGTCAATTGGAGGTTTGTTTGTGCAAAGGGAATGTTAAGCAGGACTAAATTGGGAAAAGAAAAAGGCATCCTTTTCCGCATGTTTAAGAGCTTGTGGGGTATAGCACTAGGCATGAATATCCTTTAAAAAGCTAGTGGAAACTTGAGAGATTTGTCCTCTTTTGGGTTTCTTACCCACTGCTGGCAAAGCCAGTGCTCATTCACCTGCTATGCCCACTCACCATTTGGACATTGGCATCAGGAGGTGGCACACACTTATCTGCTGGCAACAGAAGCTGGCTCCCACTTATCTATATCCACTCATCTATTATCAGTGGGGCCCAGAAACCTCTTGCCTTCTGGCAGCAGGGACAACTTGCCCATCAGCATTCTCTCACCTGCCACTTCCCTCCCTTAATATGTTATATCTGCATGAGAATGTGGAGTGACCAGATAGACTGAAAACATCTGAAGAGGTTGGGAGTTGGGTGGGAGACAGGATTTGATCAGATCTAACCTGCCTCTCTTCCCCACTTTTCAGAAATAAATCCCAGATTCCTCTCACACACTTTTTCTCTGTCTCCCTGACCCTAAATAAAGCAAGAAAGGCAATAAAAAGCCAAGAGAAATAAAAGACTGTGTGCAAAAGGAAAAAGCAGTGTGAAAAAGTGCATTGCAGCTTGCCCTTCTTCGGTGTAGCAGTTACATAAAATATAAATGTTTTCTGCTTTTTTGTGCAAATGTACATGAATCCTTTCAAAACAAAAACTGTGGCCAATAATTGACTGATACAATTATCTATTGGCTCACAGTAGAGTGGGGAGCTGGGGGGAGCAGATAGAGCATCCTAACCAGCCTCAGCACACAAGACTAGAGAGGTGCAGTTAGTTTGCAATGTATGCTACACACGTAAAGAGATAATAAAGCATAGCCAATCTTCCTTTGATTTAACATGGGGGGAAAACACTCTAGTGTGGATGTGCCTATAGAAAGTTTTAAAAGGGTAGGGCAAATGTCAGGGAGAGGTATGGTGATCTGTAGAAAGTAAGTAGCACAAAGTTCAGTTGATAAGCCTGGGTTTACTATCAGAGAGATCAGTGATGGGAGGACAGCAATAGCACCTCCCCTGTCTCTTTAGTTTTAGCTTACAGACTATTCATCACATACCCTGTTCTGCACATCACAATTAGCCCCTTTCCCGCAGGTGCAGTAGGAGGCAATGATCTGCTGCTGGTACTGAAAGCTTCCTCTGTTCCCCTCATCTCCTATCCTGTGCCAGTGCAGCTCTCTTCCCAATTGTCAGTAGGATCAGCTTCCAAAATGATGAATGGATGATCTTGAGCTTTGCCTTGAAAAGTGTTGGGCCAGTGCTCAACTTAGAAGAGAAATTGCAGTGAGTACTCACTAGCCCAATTATGGATTGTCTTAGCTGTTCGTTTCAATTCAACAGCACAACCTGAATCTTGTGTGCCTGCATATCAGATGTGCAATAAAGAAATACCTTTTGCTCTAGACTTTTGCAGAGAAAGTAGCTTTCCCCTCCACTTTTAAGTTATTAATGTTATTTAATGAAGTGAACTTAAACTCTATTTGTTTCATTCTAACCCACCTTGGGATCTTAGGATAAACAGAAGGATAGAAACAGAAACAAATGTGCTCAGAGTCACAAGTCCTGTTGAATTCATTCAAGCTTACTTGCCAGTTAAATGAGAATAGTGATATTATTTTAGTGTCCATATTGCTTAGTTAAGCTTAACTCACAGTTATAGTAGCAAAACAGACACAAATCATTTGGCAGCTGGATATAGCAAAAGAAAGCCATCATGTGGGCTGTTGCTCCCCTGTTATTATTGGTTTGCACATAGACAGCACTGGCCAAGGGGCTTCCTTTGCATGTTTTGGTGATGTACAATCCAGGTAACTTCACTATTGTCAAATTCCCAGATGTTTACATTACTACCTTCATGCATGTGTGGTGGTCTGTTTTATCCTCCACACATGTGCACTGGATGGTACTCCATCCAGAAAGGTAAGTATGCATTCAGACAGGATGAATACAGTGTCATCCTCCTCATCCTCGTCATCGTCATCCTCATCGTCGTCGTTGTTCATTCATTCATTCATTCATTTTTTGTTTGTTTGTATTTCTATCCCACCCTATACCTGGAGGTCTCAGGACAGGTTATAATATTATATTAATCTTAGACAGGTCCCTGCTATCAGGCTTACAGTCTAAAGAGAAAAGATACAAAAGGAAAATGGTGTGAGAGGGAACAGGGACACTATTAATGATAATAATATTACATACGAATTAAAATGGGGTTCTTAAAAATCTTTAAAGGTGTATTGAAAAAAAATGAGGTCTTTAAAAACATGTTTGTCACTTCCAAAAGGAGACTACTTTAGCTAAAAAGAAGAAAAACCCCATGCTGCATAGATATTGCAAATAGTTTGTTATCTGGCCAGCAGCAAAAAGCAGGTACTTAAGGTCTTCAGTTCCAATGGTGCTGCTAAAGTGGGGTGAGCTCACATATCGTAGGCAACCCAACCACAACCCCGCTTTGGGTTTTCCAGCAACAGTTAAGAGCACTTTCTAGAGGCAAAAAAGCAGGACTATGATGGGTTTGTTTACAATAGTGAGACTGCCCCCCCCCCCCAATAGCAGAACTGCCTATTCATCCTGTCTGGACACAGTTAAAGAGACAGCATCCATAAGCTGTCAACTCTAGATATGGCCATAAAGTTAGAGCTAAGCAGGAACAAGATTTTCAAAAACCACACAAGTAACAGTGTAAATGGGCTGCCAAGCATTTACTGCAAAAGACAGGAGAGATTCCATCTTGAGAAAAGGATCTGTGCTACTTATTAAACACTGCCTGTGGTCTTCTGGGGCTAGGATATACTCACTTCAGCTGCCTTCTTTTTGCTAACAGGTGAAAGCTTATAATTGGATGAAAAAGATGTTGGATTTCATGTTAATTATGATTTCATGTTCATAATGCTTAACTTTTATAGAAGTGGCTTTGGTCTGCTCTTGTTTTCTATGTTCTCCAACCTCTTCTCCCTATTGACTGTGGCCTGGCTGTGATTTTTCAGTAAAGTTTCCCTCATGGCATGTTCCCCTTTTAATTTCCATGTTTCATTAGAAAACCTAATCTGGGGATTCTCCACTCCTGTTCCTAATTTAATTCATTTTAATAGAAAAAAATCACAACCAGCAGATTGAACAGCAGATCTAATGCTAAGAAAAGATGTAATATTTATCACCTAGCTCTCACCTCCTTCCTCCCCTCCCTCCCCTCCTTTTTTTCTGCACCATTCTCAGTTATTTCTGCAGAACTTCACCTAATAATTCACTATCCTCAAGCACAGCCCAACAGCAGTTAATTAACAGGTTACTTAATGTACCAAATTGTCTGTACAAAGTTAAGGTTTGAGCAAGTGGTACTATGGTAAAAACTGGAAATTTTATACGTCTAGACTTTAACAACATTATGTTCCTGTGGAATGTCAGCAAAAGATCTAGTTCACTAGCCTTTTGAGAGTCAAGTGTATAAAATCATCAGGGAATTTTATTTAGCCCCTTGGTTAAATAATTAAAAAGGTCTGGCTAACAAATTTTAGAAGTCTTATGCTATTACAAGGCCATAGTAGCTTATGAAGGCACAGCAGTTTAGCTTAGGAAGGCATTCTCTGTAATTATGCATTTTTAATGAATGTATTCAAAAGTGTGTGCCTAGTGTAACTTTAAACCCACACACATATAAATACATACCTACTATATATATAGAACTTTTTATGAAGTTTATCAATAAACTAAGCTAAACCTTACATACAGGTTTATGTGAAGAAAAACTATTCCTAAATAATATCTCTATAACATGTTGATGAAGGTTTCTGGACCTCCGGTAAAAAAAAAGAAAGGAAAGGAAAGGGGGAAAAAGGAAGCTTCCCAGTAATATCTCCTTTCTCTTTGAACCTGGCCACTTCTGTCTGACCTATTTGCTGGAAATGTTATTATGCAAGCATTTTTTCTGGAGAGTACGGGAACTGGGTGGCATGTGGCTACAGTCTCCTCAATCCTTGTTTACTATTAAGAATTATATGTGTGCAGCAGAGCTGGTGAAGCAAATTGCCCTTTATAGGTTACCAAGAACAATAAGCAAAAAGTTTAAAAATCCAATAGTATCACTTTCTATTTATCTTTCTCCCTGTACACACACATGGAAACACACATTTATAGATAGTGAGGTCATGCTGCAGATGTAATTTGGGCAAGCTTCATTTGGCTCAGTTGTGTGAAGGGTCCTGGTTTATGGGATGCATCCTAGACTACAAAGTAAATGTTGGAAAAACAGAGGCACAGATCAGCTCATAAGGGTAAATAAAATAGTCAGGTTCCCCTCTTCCCTCTGTGAAACAGACTACTGCACATCAAGTTATTACCTGATGTGCAGTAGCCTACAGCTAGAAAGACCAAACTTCATTCACAATCAAATATCAGCACACCAGACTTTGGAGTTTAGCTAAGCTAGACTAGATTGCCAGTCTGAATGCCAAAATGCAACTTTGGCATTGGACTTTGAATTGGACTATGTTACAATCTGGCAATCCTTTTTCTTGCAGGCCCCTTACCATTCAGACACATTCATACCTACCTCCAGGGCACAAGTTACTGTTGTTCATAATGCATTTTCTTTTCCTGTTGAAGAGCTCAAGGGCACAGACATTTTTCTCTTTTTTCATCTTATCTTACAGCTGTGTTTCTTCAAAACATAGATGCTGCTTTTTGGACCTAATCATCCTGGAATATAGATTATGCTTGCTGTGTGTTATTTACATCTGAGTTGAACAGAGAACAATTATTTGGGGTGGCATCTTTTAAAAGTTGCAATCAGCAACTGTAATCAGGCATTTAAAAATTAATCTGATTACACATGAAACCACTGTGGCAAATGTAATCAGTTATTCTGATAGTTCTATAGAGAATTATCTTGGCTAAATCACCTTGTCTTAATGAAGACATAATGGTTCAGAAGTTCACAAGTGATGAACAGAAGATAGAAAGTGAAGAGTAGAGGTTGGAAGAAGGGTTTAGTTAGCTTAGTTTATGCCAGAATTCCTGCAGATCTGGCTAAAACCTTTATCTGTGCCAGGGTGTCAGCTAATAAAGGTCTTGGGTCTTATTTTGGTTTAGGAATCAATCTTCTCTGAGTTTTAGTAAACTTTGGAAAAGGCAGAATCCAAGAAATAGGTCAGAGGTGTGTTCTCACAAAGCTGTTTTACCTTCCTGAGAACAGTAAAGTCCAGAAATAGTCCAGAGGCAAAGGACTGTCATACTAGGCCTGTTAACAGTCCACAAGACTTTCTAGATTTCTAAAACATGAGTGGAAACTAGGGTTATGTTCAGACGTCTATGGAAGTCTCTCTCATGCCTACAAAAGTCACATCCATGGTGTGATGTATATATGTTCCTCCTGTGCTGATGTATGGTGAAACTCCTTATGCTCTCTTGTAGTGTGGGTCAGGATGCCCTGACAGGGCAGTAGGATTTTTCAATTTGAAGATGTCCAGTTGTCTCTATTCAGATTTCAGTGCCCATTTGGACACATGATACAAATTAAGTGGAAATGCATAACAAGCCAGCACTGGCAGGTCCAAACTGATTTATGTGGAGGGCATGCCCATGCTCTCTGGGTTGGCTGAGACATGTTTTTAATTCTCCTCCTCAAGATAATTTGACCCAGTGTCATCCAAATATAACCAATATCTTCACTGCAGACTGCCACCAAGCATCTCTCTGTGGAAGAAAAAAATAGAGGCTAGGGGAAGCTATACGGTATGTGACACCATATCACACGTTAGTCTTTTCCGTCCCAAGCTATCAACTGCCACTCCATCCTACAGCATCCTGGAGCAGACACCTCTTAAGAATATAAGGCTTAATCATTCCCTTCCCACATTCTTCGAAACTGCTTCCCCATAACTTGGGGACAGGAACGTTTCTGTTCTCTGCTTATACTGTAAATATTTTTTACCAATTTGATCAGACTATTTCTCATGAATGCACTGAAATTCAAGCACGACCCCATCCTGTGCTGTTTAGAGGCACAGTGTTCCTGAACGCAACTACTGTAGAAGATAACATGGAAGGAGATAGCCAAAACGTGAGAAAAAACTTCATATTACAATGCCAAGGTTGTAATCACATGATTCATCAGAAGTCCTAGGATTATCATTCTCCTACCACCAAGATTAAAGAGAAAGGAATAAATAGGCGTTACAGTATACCTGTACAGAATGAAATGTGTCACTAAAAAGTATTTTTAAAAACAAAACCCCTTTTCTCCTTTGCTTTTTAAAGGAATAAATATATTGCTTCACACTGAAAGACCAAGCAGTTATCTGCTAGACAACCAGATGTTCATAATGAGCTGCCATTGGCCAAATGACAATTTAGTAATGATTTGTTAAAATTATTTCATAGCTATTGACAATGGCCAAGGTCTGAAACACATATTGTTGTTGTTGTTATAATATTTACCATTCCCAATATATTTATTGGTTTGCTTATATTTTGGCATTTTTTAGGATTTTGACCTCTCTGATCTCTGCCCCTTTTTATTAGAATGCTGTACACTTTTCTTATTTTTCAGATTAATGTTAAGATCTTGAACTGTTATTGATAGTGACCAGTGCAGTTCTTTTAAGACCAGTGTGATGCACATCTATCCAACAGGACTTAAGAAAAATCTTGCTGCTGCATTCTGCACCAGCTGCAGCTTCCAAACATCTTCAAAGGTAGTTCCATGTAGAATGTACCATAATAATCCAGGTTGGAAGTTAATAGAGCATAGATTACTGTAGCTAGGTCATCTCTATCCAGAAAGGGATACAGCTGCAAACCAGCTGAAGATCTTGGCATGGAGTCCAAGATCACCCTCAGATTTCACACCTGTCTTTTCCAGGGCAATGCAACCCCAGTGAGACCAGAATGTTTCCCTACCCAAGGCCCTGCACATCTCTACGTTGTCTAGTTTCAGCTTTTGTTTATTGTTCCACCATCCAGCCCATTACTGCCTCTAAGCACCTCTAAATAGGGGTGTGCACAAATGTATTTTTTGCATTCAAATTTGAGTCAAATTGCATACTCAAAAATTCAATTCGATTCAAATTTCAAAAATCCAGATTTTTGAAAATCCGATTTGGATCCAGATATACTAATGTTGAAAAGATTAGTATCGGATATACAAATTTGCACAAATACGTATTTATCCCGTATGCATCCCATATGCATCCTGTTTTCATCCTGCATTAT
>MTQE01003428.1:1766143-1778160 GCA_014337955.1 Aspidoscelis marmoratus
GCTGTGCGTCTGTGGGGCACCAGAGGTTGAAAATCTCCCACATATTCTGTATTCCTGTCCCCTCTATTTCCTAATAAGAACAACATGTCTGGATCCCCTCCTGCAAAATATGGCTTACTGGAATACAGAGCATAAAGTGACTTACCTCTTGCAGGGAGAGAAAGCTCAGGTAACATACAAGGTAGCTCTGTATTTGGTTCAGGCAGCTCAACTTAGGAAATCATTCATTGAGCTTAATGGGGTGCCTTGTAAGGGTGATGAGGACAAGTAATTATGATATTATTCTTGCATGGTTTTATTTCTGTATGCTTGAAATTTGATATGGTCTGGTGACTAATCAATAAAGTTTATTCATTCAGCAGGATGTCACTGATGCTCTGTGCACACACAGTCACCTCTATGATAATCAGAGGTGCCAGCAAGCTTGCACAACACCTCAAACAACCCTGGAGCACCAGAAGAAGAGTGAATGGATGCTTCAGGTAAGTTCTGGTAAATGTGTGGAGCACGATTTTGTTGTCCACATCTAATAAACAATTAGTGGGCATGCTTGGAGGCTGTTAACAGCCTACTCCATGTGTGGATGCTCTTAACCAGAGGTTTACTAATTCTTCACTAGTGGCTGTAGTGCAAATAGGCCTGAGGTTTCTACTCACTGCAGTTCAGTATTGGACCCGAAATCACCCAGAAGTCACTTGTTTTTGGTTCAACACCAAAACAAGCCATGTAAAACTCGTCCCTGGTAATTCCTCCACTCCACCATCATCACTCTGCATGGCAGAGGAAGAGGGAACTGAGGGCACAATCAATCCGCCAGAATTGTTTTTCTCATCCTGTGCCTAGGATAGGCTCTGAGGACGGATTTTGCTCCTCAAGAGTGTTCTGCAGCCCTGATGCAGGAGGGAGGGTTTGTCTATCATCTCCTGAGGGCACTAGAAAGGCAGCATTTTTGCTCATTTTGTCGCAGCCCAGAAGTCACAACAAGCTTTGAGTTACTGCTGTCATTTCTGTTCACACCCTGGAAGAGACACAGGAACAGCAGGGTGATTTCTTACGGCCTTTCCTACTGGAAAGTGATATTGGCATAGATAGAATGGTAAGACTTAATTAAAATATTATTTTTCTTGCAATTGTATATTTTACTGATTATATGTTAATAATATTTAATTTTAAAAAACCCAGAGATTGTATCCATATATTTGCATCCAAATGTTTAAGACATTAATGTTAACATATAGGTATGTGAGTAAGTATAACTACTTTGGAAGGACAGGCTAATTCGATAAGCATACCTTGATTTTTGGGTATCAAAGTGGAAGACAGAGTACTGCACGATAACTTCTCTGGACTACTGATTTCACAGTCTTTTCAATAGTGTGGCATCTTGTCTCCTACTGTCCCAATCCTAGGATGAATAAGACTAGTTCCTCTGGGCCAAAAAGGATTTATTCACTTATGACCAAGCTGTCAATGGGAATGCCACTTGAGGCTTGCAAGACAAATCTGTTCACATGATGGAAGACAAAACTCCCAAAATGGGAGAGTGGTGAAGATGAGAAGGGAAGAAGAAAAGAAGAAGACTCTTATGGCGAAAAAAAATCATTTAAAGAAATTTGAGTTTAAAACTTGAAGGCAGCTTCATAAAAAGAAAAGTAGAAAAATATTTTATTAATAAATGTAAATGGTTTAGCTTTACCAACCCATAGAGGAAAAAAATGAAAACTTATTATTTAATTGGGCTAGAGTTAGGATTAAGATTAGGATGAGAGAAAGAGATGATGGCTTTAGACACTAGTCTACACTCACTGTTTCATGACAGAACAGGATGAATTCTGATAGCATGTCACACCTCAGCCCTTCTGCTGCCTCTAATGTGACATCAAAGGCAGTGCCAAACCTCCAAAGACCAAGAGCCTTCATTCCCCACATCTTCTGTTTCCAGAAGGATCCTTTTTATGTGGCATTACTTTTGATGGCTACGGATGTGCACAAATATTTATAACATTTGAAATTTGGCTGAATTCAGCTGAATTAGGCCATTCAAATTCAAATAGAATGTTAGAACATTGAAAGACTGACATTCAAATTCAAATAGAATGTTTTGATACATTTGTATGAAGCTTCGTATGGGATCTGTATGCTATTTGTATGCATTTGTATGGGATCTGTATGCTATTCATATGCACTTGTATATAGGATTCATATGGGACTGAACATTCATATCCAATATGAATCAAATGGGATCTATTTGAAGGAACACAAATTTTCTTGCATTCAATTCAATGTGAATCAAGTACAAAAAAAGCAATCATGCACTTCCCTACTGGTGGCACTTCTTTGAGGCAAAAGGCTGCCCCATCATGTTCAAGCTTACACGCATGTGCTGTCTTCACACCTTTTGTATCCTGAAATATGGGTCCTGATACTGTTGTGAATCTCTATCCAATGCAGATGAAGGATGATTGAGTGGGTGAGCCCTGATGTTAGCATGTGGACACCAGGCCTGTCTACTAGAACATATTTCAGTACAGAAAAAAAATGCAAAAATGACCTAGGCTACTGTTAGGGTTAAGATTGGCGTTGGGAAGAAGATGGAGAAGTAGTTAATATCTGCATTAGATAAGTGAATTAAAACTCTTTACAATGGGAGATATTATATAAAGTTATAATGGTAAAATAATTATTAGTAGAAAAAGTAACAGATATTGAGATATAATTTGATTACGAAAGTTAAGTATTTATAAAGAAAAGGATATTAATTAAAGAGATAAAAGGTTTGACAACAAAACAAGTTATATTCAGAGTTTAACTTTGAAGAAAGTTAGTGAATGATTGAAAATGTTATGTACACAGAACCAAGGTCTTCTGTATTTATTTCAGTTACACTAACTCATATATACTTTATTCTCTCTAACCTTTCCCTTTTCTTCCTTTTTTTGGGAGGGAGGAGTCTTTTTTTCAAAATTAACAACAAAATACAATTCAGTGGATTTCTACAGCGAGATTGACATCCTGTCCCTTCCTGTCCAAGTCTGAGCATGGGTAGGATCAAGCATTTCAACCAAGACAGGAGGGGCATTTTGTGGTTTCTATTAGGGCTAATCCATAATCGTGACCCAGAAATGCAGGCCAGAAATGTTCACCTGCAGCTTCTCAAGCTGCCAGGCAAGGCTTTGGTAGCTGGGTGCCACTTATGAGAGCCCAGCAAAATGATGAGAGGCTCCTTGAGTCCAGTAAACCAATCTAGGCACTTGCCGCAATCTGTTATGTGAGCACTGTGGATGTCCACATCTGAGGGATGCTTTGGAGACTGCTTTCCAGTATTGTACCCAAACAGACACACTCTGTATGGCCAAGTCTGTTTGCTTTCCACATCCCTAATAGATGTGCACATGCTCTTGCTGCACTCCTGTGATCATATATAGATTCTCCTTGAGGCATGCATATTGTAGCATTATTAAGCTACCTGACACTTCTTCTAATCTGGTAAACTAAAATGCAGGTGCCTGCCCAGAGGCATATGCAAACTAAACAATTTTTCATGCACATTCAATGAAGGAGAGATCTTGGAGTTTTAACTCTGGTTGCCTAGGCCAAAGTGCAACTCTGGCTCTGAAGCTGAAACAAACAACACAGAAAGCCCTACAAGTTTTAAGGTGCTCAGAAAGGCAAATAGTCATAACTTGAAAAATAAATTAAATGTTATATGCTATTGGGTTTTTCCTTTAGAGCAATAAAGGAAACACCAGAGTCCAGAAGATTTTAATTCTATACAAATTGATTGATTTTTAGAAACAGAGAACTGAGTCTAGGCTGGAATGGGCTAATATGGTGGTTGTGGAAGATTAAATGCAATTACTTTACACTGAAATATTTAAATATTGATAAGATGTGTGGTTTATAAAGCAGTTTCTTCATTGTCATGGTAAAGCAAGATTTTGTGCATCTTTTTAAACACCTGGCTGATTTTTAGAATGTTTATTTTACAAATATTACTCATGGGAGCAGCAGCTTTGAACGTTTGTGATGTGATAAACTGAGCAACTAAGTTGCAACACTTTGATCTGAGCACAGTAAAGATACACCAGCATAAGATGTATTGCTATATGTAAATCATGCTGTTACAGTGTATTTCATGCTTCAGCAAATGCACCTATATAAGTTTTGTGCCTCATGAAAATGCAATTCAAACTGGGGGAGTCTGACTACACTGAATCTGAACCAAACCATCCGTGTGTTCAGGCACGGGGGGGTTGTTCAAATTCAAACAAAACTAGATGGAGTTTTTTTGTATTTTTCTAAAGTTGCATTTTTAAACTTGTTTCTGATTTTATGGTTGATATAATTTTTAAATGTCTGTTTTTAAATGTTGTGAGCCGCCCAGAGACCCTCGGGTATGGGGCAGCATATAAATGTAAATATAAATAAATAAATAAATAATAAATTGCAGCTCAAATCAATCTGTTTTGTTTCACACTTGTGCTTAAGCACCTGAATTGGTTGCCAGTTATCTACCAGGCCAGATTCAACAAGGTTTTATTTTTGACAAGCAAGGTCCTTAACAATTCAGATCCAGCCTACCTGGCAGACTGCTTGTCTAAGTATAGAGTCTATAGACCTATAAAATCATGAAGATCTTCTGCAGAGATCCTGTTTTGGGTAGGCATGTGCACAAATGTATTTTTTGCATTAAAATCCAAGTCAATTCAAATATTTGAAAATTTGTTTCATTTTGAATTTTAAAAATCTGGATTTTTGAAAATCCAATTTGAATCCAGATTATTTGAAACTGCACATTTGAAAGTTTGGTCCATATTCAAAAATACAAATGTTGATAACATTCATATCCATTTTTTGAATTTGCACGCATCCATATGCATCCTGTTTTTATCCCATGTGCATCCCATTTTCATCCAATATTCTAAGCACAAATAAGCTTAATTTTCACGCATATTCACATTAGATAAATACGGATCTGTTCATTCGAATTATTTGACTATCTGCCTTGGATTTTCAAAAATCCAAACTTCGTCCGAATGTTAAAATTCAAATGGTTTAAATCCAATTCAAATTAGAATATCGATATTTGTCAGGCTCGAATAGGATTTTCGAATTTTCAAATATTTGTGCACATCCCTAGTTGTGGGTAACATGAATCACTGAATATTATCTAATGACTACCTGCAGCTGGCCATATTTGGTGATTATACTTTTGATTTTCCAGTGCCAATATTTATCTTGTATCTAGGCCTTTCCAGAGTAAATGTTTGCATCCCAAATCCTTGATTTTGAATCACTAGTTACTACAATGGATTATTGGCTTTAAGAGAGATTTGACTACAGAAAAAAATGTTGCTAGGGGCTGGAACTGGGCCTGCATTGATCTTGCCACTGCTATCTGCTGGTGCAAATAGTAGATTACTTTAAAGTGGTCTCCTGTTAGAGTACATCTGGGCATGGTTTCCATATCTAAGAGCAGGTGAGGAGTTGTGATTGTGGGACCACCATGTTCCATGCCACCAAGTGCCCTCTCATGGAACACATTGGCAGGTAGACCCCACAGTCTGGGCACACATCTCATATGGTCTAATGGACCGTGTGGTTGTTGCCATAGAGTCCTGCACACTTATTTTTGTAAGCTCTTGGATCCATTATGTTAATTATTTCTATTTCCTATTTTAGAGTTAAGGCAGCTATTTTGTGTGTGTGTATGAATCACTAAAGCCTAACCTTGAATTTGAAATATATAACTGGCTAGATACCTTTGATATACAAAGAAGGGTGTAATTACATTAAGTTAAGTAAGATGTACTTAGGGAAGAAGCAGTGAAGTGACAGATAACTTGAAAGAGAATTAACCTATTTTTTTTTATAAGCTCAGCATTAACTGCATAATTTCCTGTTGGTTGTAAAGCCTTTCGATAAACATGAAATAAATATTGATGCCAGACCCAACTGGAAGCAAGTTAATGTGTTACCTATAATTCTGGCCTGTAACAGTGTTGAAAATCAACCTGAATACGAACAAATTTGAAAACTATACATTCTTTTCCCCACAATTCTGCACTTGTTTTGAACCCTGTGCAAAAATTTTATAACATTAGCAGAACTCAAATTCCATTCTCCCCCCACCAACATTGTCAGAGAATATGATCAGTCCTAAGAAGAACAGAGCTGTCCTGGGCTTCTCACACCCCATTCATTACTGCATCACTCTTTTCCTCGTGATTCGAATATTGCTTGGATACAGAGATCACATGTTGGGTGGGCCACTAGCATGAATATGACTTTATTCCATTATAATAGTGCCCTAAATGTATGTCTTGAGGAATAACTGTCCACCAGTCATTTCTGGTGTAAGATTTCAGTTCTGTAAAATATTGTGTAATGAAAACCGATGTTGTTTTCACTATTTCTATCACTATTTACAGAAACCCATTCTATCAACATATTCAGCATAAATAAATGGCACCACAGAAGGAGATCCCAGACAACAAATCTAAGTTGAAGATAGTCCATAGGTTAAACAGTAGGGGTGTGTTGAGCTGGATGCTTATGAATCTAGTTTGCTAAGAACATGCCAAGTTTTTACCTTCAAACTATATGCTGCTTAAATGTTGGGGTTCAATCTGATGGGAAGGTTAAAGCATACAACTCATTTGTTTTGACCCCTTTTCTTCCCTTCATGCCTGCAGCCTCCCCTTCTCTCCTTGCACCTACACTGCTCAAAAGTGTTTTAGCTACAGGCCATGATGATCCTCTTACCAAAATCCAGGACCAAGCCAAGCCATAGCTACTGGCCAAGTAGTTTCCGTATGCTACTTGGTCCACTTCAACATGCTCTAGGCATTATGGAGTGGAGAACTTCCAGAAAATTGAGGTGCAAATATCTTAGTACACAGCCTGTTAGGAGGACCCATGATACTCCATTCCAGAAGGTCTGGAGGCAGCACCTCTGAGGACCAGCCAATAATCACTTGTGCCCTTTTCTAAAACAACAGTTTTCTTTCTGAGGAAAGTGGGGTGTGAAGTAGGGAAACATTTTAAGCAATGTGTCTTCTGAAAAGATCAGAAGCCTTCAAAGGTTTTATGGTACTATAAGGAATAGGCAGAAAATCTGTTTGGTTTAGTAAAACTAGAGGTTTTCGCATCTCTGATTTATTTGGAAGCTACTCTATTTTACATGACTCAAATAATAATCCCCTATATCACTAACAATAATACTGCTCTTTTTCAGAGAGCTCCTATGAAGACTTGAAGTGTTGAATGAGCTTTGCTTAATGTTAAAAAGCCATTGATTCCTCTGCCTCCAGTTGCTCTGTGTTTCCTTTTTAGCAACAACATTTATGTCACAACACATCATTTCTCCTCTTAAGCATTTATAATTTTTTTTTTAGAAAAACAAAACAAAAAACCTTGACAGAACTCCACATGAGGCTTAGGGGTTAAGTAATGAGATAGCAAAGTTTGCTGATGACACTAAATTGTTCAGGGTAGTGCAAACTGAAAGTGATTGTAAAGAACTCCAAAGGGTTCTTTGGAGTTGGGTGACATTGGGTGAATGGCCAACAAAGTGGCAAAGTGATGCACAATGGCTCACAGAATTCCAATTGCATCTATAAACTGATGAGGGGTGATCTTTCTGCAAAAGACCAGAAAAAGGATGGTGGGCTGCATCCCCAAAAGACTTATTTGCCTCTCTGGGTTCTCTCTGCCCTCACTCTATTCAAGAGGACTTTAAAAGTGCCGTGCACTTCCGGAATAAGCATCGACATGAGGCTCAGGAAAAGGCGCATTTAAAACACACCTTCAATCCCCACAGAAGCGTGTTTTCTTTGTCCGTGTCTTTTTCTCCCTGCCCCGTCTCTTGTTGATAGGGTGCCGGCGGGAATGGGGAGGGACTGCGCTCTGCGCAGCCACAACCAGAAAGAAACCCCCAACAAGGAAAAATAGCCATCGGTTCTCTGTTCGTCTCCCAGATCTCCAACCCCTGAAATGGCTTCCCACCCCGGCAAAGGCAGCGGCTGCAGCCATTGGCCATGCAATCTCTCTCAAGACTTCACTCTCAATACTTTCCCTCTGACTGTCAAAATCCACTCCGTACAGCAGCCATTACACTGTAGCAATAATCCACCCACTTCACACCTGATAGCAATTGTAACAATGTTGCAATTCTGTGCTATTCTGTCTCTTTGAAAGTTCTGAGCTTTAGAAAGGGAAGGGAAGCTGCTGCAGTTCTGGGAGATGTGTGAATGTGTTACTGCTGTGTGTGCAGGTGGCAATCCCCGCATCCCTAAGGTAAATGCTGTGAGGAAAACCTGCAACTTCCAAAAAGAGTGCTGAAACTCTTCTTTAAAGTGCACTTTTTTTGTGTGGGTTTTCCTCCTTTTGTAGCACTGGAAGCTCATTGAAAAGCCTGGCATGGGGGGCACTCAGAGGCAAAAGAAGATTTTTAGCAGACTTTAAATTGCTTGGGGACAGAGCTTTGGAATTTTAGTGGACAGCTCAATGAAAGTGCTAACCCAGTGTGCAGCAGCAGTGAAAAAAGCAAATTCAGTGCTAGGGTAATTAGGAAAGGAATAGGAAAGAAGTCAGCAAGTATCATTTTCCCTCTTTATAAATCTAAGGTGAAGCCATATTTGGAATATTGTGTGCAATTCTGGTCACCACACCTCAGGAAATATACTGTGGAAATAGAAAAGGTACAGAAAAGGGAAACTGGAATGATCAAAAGACTGAAATGAAACCTTCCCCTCACTAGCCAATTTGGTCTAGTGAGCCAGTTTGGTCTAGTGGTTAGGGAGCCGGACTCTTATCTGGCAATACTGGGTTTGATTCCACCCTCCCCCATGAAACCAGCTGGGTGACCTTGGGCTAATCACAGCTCTCTTCTGAGCTCTCACAGCCCCACCTACCTCACAAAGTGTTCTGTTGTGGGGAGAAGAATAGAAAAGCTTTGTCATCTACTTTGAGTCCCCTTAAACGGGTGAAAAAAGCGGGGTAGAAAAGCCAACTCTTCTTCTTCACTAAAAATCTATAAAATCTGGCAAATCTTAAAATGCTCATGTTCACCTACCATGTCAGGGGGTAGGTTCTCAGTGCCTCAGGAAGGAGAATGGGAAGAAGAAGGTTTCAGTGGGAAAAAAGGATGGCTTTCCATGTGTTTGGGCAGTTTACTGCAGAAGGTCACAGGATTTATGTGAATAATTACTTTGAAAGACTCAATGAAACAGCAATCTATGGAGGAATGTGGGAATTTCAAATGGTGGTTGGATAAGTAAACCATCTCAGAAAAGCGTAGTTATTTTAGAGAATTGATTTTGCAAGATAGACAGATAGATGATAGATTTGGATGAAAATAACAACAAATAACATTAAAAGCAGTTATTTTCTGACACTTGTGGCAAAGCATTAAACCGGCAACTTGTTTATAATACAGTAATGCACACTGCAATGACAATTGCTCATCAGGTTCTTTTATCTGCACACACGCATTATACAGAGAGAGAAACCATAAAATATACAACCATGAACAGTTCCCTGTAAAATAGTTTATTCATTTTAATTATAAACTGTAATTATTTTTATAGGAAACCACTTTTGGTCATTGTTTACTTTTCTCTATAGCTATATGTGGATTTTGCAAGACAGCATGGGTACTTTGGCACTGAAAGGGTGCTATCAAATCACTTGTGCCTGCCTCCTTGGATTGCTGATTACACATCAGCAAACTTTTTTCCTGCCACTTATCACAGCTGTAGTCCTCTGTGGGCTGAGCTGATATTCACATTTCAAAGAAAGGTTAAGGCTATGGCAAGCTAAATATAACACAGCTTGTTCTCTTCTCTCTCTCTCTTTAATAAACAAAAGGTAGTTGCTGTTTTTTGTTTTACCAGAGCACCAGGGATTGACGCCAGCTGTTTCTTAGATTTATCATGTGAAAGTTTATAAAGTTTATAAAGAAAGATAGAAAAAAGAAAAAAAAGAGGGCATTCCTCACTCAGATTGCTAAATACACATTAGGAAACAGAGCAGACATTTTAAAGAGTGCATAACTAGCAGTGATGTCTCACAGATGTGGAATATGAAGAGGGAAAGGTGAAAATTATGGAGCACTGAGTTTCAGTTCAGGCATGTGAATGTGAGATTCTCAGGATATGTTTGACAGGGTTTCTTCAAGTTGTCCCTTCAGGAAAAGGTGTCAAATGACCAAAGTGCCTTCCAAACAGTTATTCATATACTGTATGAGACCGAGAAGCTCCTTATTCAGCTCTAAATCGGGGCACATTTGCCCTGATAATGGCTGCTATCCACTAATTGACTGGTAGTCCACTGATCTTTCCTTCTCTGTGATTGGTAAAACCTCCATAGCATCAGTTTCCATCCTGTGATTGGATTATTATTATTATTATTATTATTATTATTATTATTATTATTATTATTATTATTATTATTATTATTATTATTATTATTATTATTATTATTATTATTATTATTATTATTATTATTATTATTATTAATTAATTTCTATAGCGCTGTACAAGTACTCAGTGCTTTACAAATAGAAACCAAAAACAATATATAAAACCTGCCAAAGGCGTACAACTGCTTGCTTGTTCTCATTTCTTTACTTCCAGACTTCAAGAAATCTGAATGAAATCATGCACCACAAGCAAACTAACCCTCTTCAATTGCAACCACAGCCTTACCTGTAGCGTCCACAAAACAACCATTCACACAATTTCCTGGTGCAAGGGGTCATCTGAGGTACTACACAAGTGCACTGGTACTTCAGATGACCCTTGACACGACTGTGTGTGTGCAGAGCTTCATCACTGCCATAGCAACGGTGATGGTAACAGCAACAGCACAGTGGTGCCCCGTGAGTGATCAGACAAGTGACCAGATGGAGGTAAATGCCCGGGCACATAACAAGTAGGCTATTGTGTTCTAGCATTCCCTAGTGTGAACACTAGTACATGTTAGTCTCTTCTGCACCTTTCCTGTCCTACAGACAGGACAGCAAGTACAGAAATGCCCCACGACTAGGAGTGTACAACTAACTGAAACTAATGTGTTCAGTTGATCCAGAAATGTAAAATCTATACAAGTAAAATTTATGGTTAAATCAAAATCATTGTTAGGACTGCATTTCTTAAAACTTGATTGAGAAATATTATGTGCAAATAAAAACACACAGAGACATGCACACATGCATAATATCTATTTAGTTGCAGACAAATAGATCTATGGAGCAGACTCATCTTGAGTAACTTAATTCACCAGATTCAGTGTCGTACCAATGATCTTTCATAGCTGCAAATGACAAAACAGTTGCTGCATCAGAGAATTTGCTGTTTCTGCCCCAGCCTGCCCCAGAGTATCAGAACTATGCCTGTCCTTGGCTGGAAGGAAGAAGATCTGGCTGGTTGCTGCACCTGCTTTTCCCTTTCATAACATTTGTGTAATTGTATAATGTATTATTTAAAATGTATGTAAATTTATAATGTATTGATTTTTGCCCAATACTTTTTCTTCTGTTTGCTGTAAACTGCTTTGAGCCTTTTGTGTGGAAGAGGAGAAAAGGCAAAATACAAATAAATGGAATGGAAGATGTGAGCCTGAAGTTTTATCTACACATATAATGTGCTGTACAATTGCCCGGCGAAATCTTCAGGTGCATCCAGACAGGACAAAAATAGCACCACTGGGACACTGCTGTGGTGGGGCTGCCTTATCTATCATAGGCAACCCCTTGATTGCCCTGCCTTTTCATTCCGAAAAAGCGATTTTAATTGTTGCTGGAAAACTCAGCACTAGTAGTTGGCTTTCTAGCTTTAGTGCTTTGTAGGGACACACCTTTCTCAATGGAGCAGCAGCATTTTCTGAGGGGCATTAAGTCTTGCACCCCTCCCACAATTCATCGATATTCCTATTGGGATCTCTATCTAGTGCTCTCAGTACTTAGAGCCCCTTCCTTTGAGCCCCAGTCAAAGGTTTCCCTTAAGTCCCCCCCC
>MTQE01003428.1:1778260-1790409 GCA_014337955.1 Aspidoscelis marmoratus
CCCCCCCCAGTGACTCCATGCTTTGGTATGTCCCTACAATTATATCAACTTCACTGACCCCATGTCATGGTCAGCCAAGTAGAGGACTCAGAGGATGAGGAGGACTCACTTCCTCAGCTACAGGGGGAACCTGAGGTGATGCCAGGACCCAGTTCTGACCCCCCAGCCCCATTGGAGCCTGGGGTTCAGCAGCCCAGCATGGCCACAGCAGAAGTACAGGATGGGGGAGACATGGAACAACAGAGCCTAGAGATCCCCAGCTTTAAGCAAAGAAGAGCAGAGAAGCAAGGGTTAAGAAGATCCGAAAGGCTCACCCAGAGGCAGGCTGATCACCTGCACCTGTGAACTGAATCTGCAGAGTTAAAACACAGGGCAGACACCCAAGCCCTTTGTCAGAAGCTATCGGTTCACCTTTTGGGAAAGCTGCTCTATCTGACCTAGAATACCTGGCTCTCGTGACTCCGGACCGGACCGTGGTGTTGCTCTCTGGAACCCTGGACTCGGACTGTTTATTGACCTTTGCTCTCTGGACTACGTTGCTCTGCTGCTGAATGAACTGCCTTGACAAGTGAGTCATTCTTATCAGCTCTGTGTTTGTGTGAGGGGGCTGGCAGCTTTCTCGGACACCCCATCAGAGAATGGCAAGTTTAAAAGGAAGAAAATCAAGGCTTTATTTCATGATTGCCTTGGCGATTGGGAAACAGGGGTTGAAAATTTTTGGAATTGGAACAAAAATCAAGCCATTATCCTGCCTGCCTTGGCAATTAGAAAATGAGGGTGGAAATATTTCCGTGGAAAAGGTACAAAAATTAAGACAGTAACCTGCCTGCCTTGGCAATCAGGATTTTAAAATGTCAGCAGCTGCAATCTCCAACTCACAAGGCAGGAATGGCAAGCACACCACACCTCCTAATGATGTGAGCACCAATCTCCTCCCCAGATAGTCCGTGATCGTCCCCATGCATGGTCTTGGATAACTAACCAGTGTGTGCCAGTACCCCAAACCATGCCAAGACCTGTTTCTTCAGGTACCAAATTTGGTCCTGGTCTGGCACGTTTTGGGGCAAATTGGTCCATTTCCGGGGACCAAATCCAAAACGCATGGGGACACCCCTTGCTGATCCCGTGTTTAGTACCATACCAAATGTGCATGGGGACATGGCCTGAGGGCGCCCCCAAATACAATACAGGGACTACACAGCTTCAATTGCCTGTAGTATCCAGGGAGCACCCTTGCCCCAGAAGTAAAAAGCTACTGATTATTCTGAAGCTTTTTACTTTAGAGTTTTTTGGGGGATGGTGTAGAAACCCGTTTCCATCAACGCAGACCTATTCAAGATTAATAGCTCTTGATTACCTTATGCAGATACTTCCTGCTCTTTCCTGGCAGGAGTCTAGGAGGGATCGAAGAGAGAAGGATTAAGTCCTTTTACACTGTAGCCACTTTTCCAATGTGGATTCCTGTGTTCCAGAATGGATTCTGTTTGGACATGGGCCCAGACTTGATCAACCTCCCATGCCCTGCAGCAGTCCAAGTTGTATTCAGTACTATGCACTTTTAAGAGATCATATCCAACAGCACAGAACCATGAAGAAAAGGGAGCAGAGCCTTTATTCCCATAGATTGGGAAAGTACCTTTTTGACTAAAAATGCCATAATTCTTAGTCAAAGCACTCAAAGTATGAAAATTGCCCAGTGTCAAGTGAATCTGAAACAGCTGTCCAAAAAATGAACATATTGACTTAGCCTTCATGGTTAAAATACATCCTTTCTATATGAATCATAGCACCTGCTTCTAAATTTGTACATGTACATGTGAATTAGCAAAAGCAATTCTTTTTGAAAAGCTGTACCCTATTGTTAGCCTATATGCATGGTCCTTAAGTAGCCACATTTCCTCCCTGCACAATCAACAATATAACAATTAATCACACAAGAAAAATGTCATGATTGTACCTTAGGACCACATTTCCTTGCTATATAATAACTCTAGTAACCAGTAAAGTAAAAAAAGAAGAATGGTGAAAGCTGCTGCAAAATACACACATACTGTTTCTCAAATTAAACTTCTCAGGAGCATCTCAGGAGCATTGAGAGCAATACGAAGCTAGCCAAAGAAGCAATAGCAAAATGAAATGAGAAACATCTGCTCATTCTCAAAAGCCACTTTTCTAAATTTAGATTATCTAAATCTAATTAGAAGTGAAGTAAAATTAATGGCCAGAGGGTAAGTTAAGTTGAATATGAATTATTTCACTGTGTAGTGGTTGCCAGTTATCAAATTAGCTTTCTTCATGCAGAACAGCTTGACTCTTTTCTTGGCAACAAAAACTCCAGGATGTGAAGGGTTATTGCATTTCTTGTTTTATGCACTTTGCAATGTAAATGTAGCAAAGATGTGCTTAGGGAAAACGGATTTGCATTAGTAGTGGGACTAAGAGTTGTTGGTGATGTGGATAAAGAACCTTTGTAAAGAAGTTTAACAAAAATACATATAGTTTGTTTTTTATATCGGAATTAAATCTTTAACACTCCCCTTCTTATTTTTATCTCACTCTGAACCCAAAAGTCTCAGGGCAGGTTATGACAGTAGAAAACAGTCATAGAACAAGAGTAAAAAAATACACACATTTAATGTGTACTTTAATCTTTTATAGTTGATAATCCTATATTCCCTAAGACAATGTTTTTTAAAAGTAAACATTCCTTAAATAGATTTTGCATATAATTAACCCAAACACTCTTGTAAGTGGTATATAATGGCATCCATAGACCACTAAGCCACCTAAAGGACCCTCAGAGATACTCAGATGTACTGCTCATCTGCTGAAGGAACAGTAACAAAACTCATCTTCAGAAAGGGCTCCAGGACACTTTCTAAACATCACTTCATCAAACAGTTTCCAAGTCCTCAATACTGTACTTTGAACTGAGGGTTCCAAAGGAATGCTAGAGTGCTTTCTACATTATGGGTCATCAAGGGTTGAACACACACTTACAAGCACACCATTTCATTATTGAAATATCAAAGTATAACTTGCATTAATGTTTGAGGGACCTATAAGAATTAGAGATGTGCACAAATATTTGTCACATTTGAAATTTGTACGAATTTGTCCAAATTTGAACATTTGAATTTGAATTGAATGTTGGCACATTTGTATTTGAATGTCAATCTTCAAATCAAAGGCTTCAGTGCATATTCACAAGCAGCCAACTGATTTGGTTTGATAGAATTTCCAAACACAACCTCTTGCACATCTCTACCAGATACTTGTAATCCATGTTAATTGTATACCTGTAACCTTACCCAAAAGTTCATACATATAGTCATCTACCAGTCTTTAAAAGATGAAATCACATGTATATGTTGACAATTTAGTACCTTTACCCTTGGCAGCTGAATGCCAAGTGATTCTTGGAAACAATGAAGTGAGATGGTATGAACGGCACATATGAAGTGGTTTGTGAGTGTCAGCCTGGTCATATAAAGCAGCAGTTCTCAACCTTCCTAATGCTGCGACCCCTTAATGGAATTCCTCATGTTGTGGGGAGCCCCAACCACAGGGGCGGAGCAACTGGGAGGTGGGAGGGAAGGGCAGCGGAAGGCTCGTCACAACCCCTCTGAAAGGGTAATTTGACCCCCAAAGGGGTCCCGACCCCCAGGTTGAGAATCACTGATATAAAGGATATTATCATTTTGAAGGATCCAGTGCATATGTGCAACTACCCCTATGATTGTGACTATGTCTCTACATCAAATGTTGGAGGGGTTAAGTGTGATTGCCCCACCAGAAATGCATTGTTTGATGCACTGTTTGCTTCATTTCAGAGTGTGATGATTCCTATTTACTTGTGAATGTGAATGTTCCAGTGCCACATGCTAATCAGAGCTACAGATTATAAAATAATATATAAATAATATATAAAATAGTCCACAGTTCTTCTCATCTGGCAAGATAGGTGACAGTAAAAAAAATCAGAGCATATTTCTTTCAATCTGCTGGGGCATTCCATACTCACAGCCAGCCATCCTTAGCACAGCACGTGGTGGTGGTGGTGGTGGTGGTGGTGGTGGTATGATGTTAAACACAAGAGACTGACAAGCAGGACACAGAAGAAAGATGGACAACAGAAAGAAACGGGGGGGGGGAGGGAATGAATGAAATGAATGGCTGCCTAATGTCGAGGAACATTGTGTCTTTAACAGTTCATCCTCCCACAGGTATATAACTGACAGAAAGAGCCATAATTTTTTCACCTGACAACTGTTTGCTTTGTTGTCTCTCAGAGGTCCCTTTGGGCTTAGCATCTATTCTAGAATGCATTGCCTACCATGTATCTTCTCCAGGAAAATAGATTTTATACACAGAAACAGATATGCAGGTATAGATTTACCCAGGACCTTTACTGACCAATTCCTGCTTATAATGAAACAGTTTGTCTTCCCTACAAAACCTTGTGGCAAAATCAATTGAATCAAGAGCTGCAGTTTCCATGGGGTATTGATATATTTCATTAGCCAAATCATCCACATTCTCCCTAGTGTATGAACAAGACTATTGTTGATTTATTTTTGTTTGGTTTATGAAGCAAGGAGATAATGTGGCAGGTGTTTAGCACTGGTATAATGGCTCAGAACAAAACTGGTCTCTTAATGGAACTTGTTTATTACAGGTGGCTTCAGTGATCAGTACAGTACTGATTAAGTGGAAGCATAAATACTTGAAACTATTGCAAGTACTTGAAAATACTTGGAATGGGAAACATTTGTGACTGATTCAGCAAACTCATTTAAAATGAGTTTAACACTAAAAACAACAATAAAAGATTTTACAGGCACTGATGAATGCCCCAAAATTCTCAAGTACGTGAAGCAATCAAGAACTAAGCTTTATAGTTATGTTTTGTAGATAAAACATGGTAGAACAACTATATAGAGCCAGATGATATATAATGAGCAGTTACAATATTTTCAGTATGCCAACATTAAGTGTATCCTTCTGAACAATTAATTATGACCTTTTCCTTTCTTCAACATCTCAGTGTCTGAAATGTTATTAAGCCTTATACAAATGATACAACAGATAAGGTGACCATGTGAGCTGCTTTATAGTTTTCTTCTCACTGAAGTATCTAGAGACCAGAAAGTTGACCATCAGCACTTATCATCTGTATACCAGATGAATCAGGTGCAGAGATCATCTGGAGACAGAACTTAATTGTAGTGAGTTTTTCGTTGCATGTCTCTGTTAATATTAATTAGCACACACACAAAAATTCATAAGCAGATTAGTTGAAGCTTCTGTTTTGGGGTACCGTGGAAGATCTCACCCTACATACAGATGTGTAGAACATCATATGGTTTATAATAAATGACTTTGAAAAACACAGTACTAGTACTGGCAATGGCAATGATGGAGAAAATAATTCATTGCATAGATAATTTATGACTCTTTCAGTCAGACAGCATAAAGATACATGCACATCTACAACTCCAAGGAATGAGGTTTTATATAACTGACAACAATACTGTTTGCTGACATTTGCACTAGGGATGTGCATGGATAGTTGAAAATTCAAAAATCTGATTCGAATTCAATGAATATCGACATTCGAATTTGAATCGGATTTTCAAAAATCCAAATTCCTGAATTCGATCAAATTTGGAATTTTTTGAAATCTGATATGGATTTTTGAATTATTTGACTGAATAGATCCATTTATATTGCATCTGAGTATCAAGTCTATTTGCGCATATAACACAGGATGACAACAGGACACAAACGGAATGAAAATGGGATGAAAATGGGAAGCGTGCAAATTCAAAAACCAGATACAAATGTTCCCGACATTCCTATCATTTGATTTGAATCAGATTTTCAAAAATACCAATCCGGATAATCCAGATTCGAGTAAGATTTTCAAAAATTTGGATTTTTGAATTTTGAATCTTCGAAACAATTCAAATGCAGATGCAAAAATGCACTCGTGCACATCCCTAATCTGCACTCTTTGCATGCTGTGCCTCTTCAGCAATAGTTGCCTAAACTCATTAATGAATAATCTCTTGGCCAATGAATATGTCAAAGTTTCTGGTCACTGGGGCAAATGTTGCTGGACGTACAAGAACGCCAAGAGAATGTAAGAAAAGTTGACATGGCCAAGCAGGGCTAGATTACTATGGATTGTGCAGGATAATTTTAAAAAGGAACAACAGATTGTGCCCATTTATGCTTGTGAGGCAGAGAGAGAGAGAATAAAAGAAAGAAATGTAAAAAAAAGGAGAGAAGGACTCAACAGGACTTTTTTTTTTGGCAGAGAACAGTGTTAAATCAAGATCCACCAATAACTGTGAAAGTGCATTATAGGAAGAAGGAAGCAGAACACAAGCAACAGAACACTTTTGTGTTATTTTCCTCCCATGAAGTGTGGATCTGGATCTGGATATGATGATTAACTGGAATCAAGGAAATCTCTAAGTTGATGTCAACTAAGGAGGAGGTAGAGGGAGGTAGGGGAACTGTTATAAGAATTGTATTAGGGATGTGCACGGATATTCAAAAACTCGAATATTCTATTCAAATCCAATGAATTTCAACATTCGAACTTGAATTGGATTTTTGAAAATCCGAATTTGAAATTTGTACTCAAATACGGATTTTTGAATATCCGATAGAGATTTTTAAATGATTCAAATGTGTAGATTGATATCTGTTGTATACAAATCTGCCCCAAAATTATCCATATCTTATGCTTAAAATATGGGATTAAAACAGGATGCCTACGGGATAATATGGGATGCATACAGATTTTTCCAACATCCACACAGATACATAAAATACAAATGTAACATTTGAATGTACGGATTTGAATTGGATTTTTGAGAATCCAACTCTTAAATATCCTAATCGAATCAGATTTCATGACATTCAAATCTACTCAGATTCAAATGTCAAAAATACATTCGTGCACATCCCTAAATTGTATTATGTTTTCTGAATTTGGATGTATTATAATAATAATGAAAAAAAAATCTTCCACACTACTAGTTGCTGGTAATTCTGTGGGCTAGTGGATTGGTGAATAGAACAGCTAACAATCAATGAAGCTAGATGGGAAAATAACAAAATCTAATATGAGGTGAAACAGACGAAAGCACTAAATGTGTACTCTATAATACATAGGATATTGGCATCCCAGGCTTAGAAAAGAATTGGAGAGAGGAAAGATGATGGGAAGGTCTAGGCTTTGGGCTATTGGGTGGGGTGGGGCACTTCCTGGCTACCTCTCAACCTAGGAAAACAGTCTCATCCTTAAGAATAAAATAAAAATTAAAACACTCAGACATAAGAATGTTGTATGTTCAGAATGTGGGGACTTCCCCAGATAAACAGGGGTATATGTTTTTGCTTTAAAATAGAAGGGTGTGGGAAGCAGCCCTACAAATTGGATGAATACAGTATGCTCAGAGGCCATCTGAGAAGCCATGGAAATTTGAACTGGAAAAGGTCCAGCATGAGCTTGCTTTGAGGAATCCAGTCCTGAGTAGATGCAATCTGAAACACCACCTTCTTGTCTTTTTTTTTCCAGATTCCTCTTGCTGCTTAATAGTTCTTAGGGTGTTACTTGAGGATCTGACTTTTTTCTATACTTATACATATATAATCTCTCTATTTCAGTGAACAGCAAGATCATAAAGATTACCCTTCCACACACCTCTCAGAAGCTGTGTGGCAGCTATCATGGGAAACAGAGGAGCAGATGAAGGCAGGAGACAGTGTTTGGGCATTGCAGCAGGGATCCTCAGAACTTCAACCCTAGTCCTTTGAGATTTGCTTTAGATAGCAAAATGTCTTTTGGTCTGACACTTTGTATAATTGAAACTCAGTCTTCTTTCTATTTTTGTCTTGAAATTATATGTGCTCCCCTTGGTCTTATATTGTTTGATGCTACACCAGCCATAAGAGCCATTATCTCCTTGTTTTTTCTCTATCCAACTGTTCACCTTCCCTGCAAGAGTTGCAGCGATGAGCCTTTAGTATGTACAGTATAAGCATAACAGGAACCTTCATTTTCTCTGAAAAAGGGGCAGTTGTCACTTGTTATGGGAAACAAGTGAAGCTACATGAAAGAGGCTCAAGCTCCATGCCTTTGAAAATGTTACTGCTTCTCTGGTCAACATGAAACATACATTAATTCATGGATATCATTTCCCTGTCTCCTGCATGATATAGCGCAGATGGCACAATTTATCAACAGGAGCAAGTGGAAGAGTTGCATCAGGTAACCACAGCAACTGACCTCCCATTAGCTAACTTTGTTGTTTCAACACAGGAGATAAAAATAAATTATACGAATGATATTTTGTAAAGACAAAGGAACTTAATTGGTCTTCAGTTTGCTGCTCTGTAAATAATAAATCACTGTGCTATGAATATGACCTTCCTCTCTGCTATCAGTCTGATCTTTCCTGGGCAGGAGGACCTAGACCAGCAGTCTCCATGGCAGCACAATCAACATCTCAGAATTACAGGCAAGAAGCAGAGGCTTGCAGATCAACAGAGATCACCCCAGCAGAATCTTGCTCCTCTGGTTTCCTTTTGGCAAGTAGGCTGCCTGAATAACACTTCCAGCTGTATCCTTGTTTTCTATGAAAGGCAAGGGGAAAAATAAACAATTGCTGTGATGAAATTGAGCTCATGCACTGGCTGCAGCTCCAAATGCTTGGTCAAAGACATCTGGGGAAGGTATTTCCACTGCCATGGCTTTGCTATGGCTTCACCACAGTCAGCTGAGACACCTCCTTGTTTTCATTGCAGACCACAACCTCTGGGGGGCATCTTTGCCTCCATGTGCACATATAGCATCCCCTTGGGTCATCACAGCTTGTCTCAGTGAGCTACAGTGAGCCTTTGGGCTGTGTCAGAATGCAAGGCGGCGGCGGCGGCGGAGGAGGAGGAGGAGGAGGAGGAGGAGGAGGAGGGCACTAGCTACATCCAGAAACTTCAATGGAGACTGGCCACCCTGGTATGCTGGAAACAGCCCTTTTGCCTCAGTAAGTTATAAGATGCACAAAACTCTTCTATGGTGTGTGTGAAATGAGCATGCTTTATCACAAGACCCTAGCAAAAATAATATAGGCAAAAAACAATACCAACAATGCCAGCGTAATCGGTAAGGTATCAAACTTAAATATTTGCTGCTATAAGTTCCTTTGTATAAATCATCTTCTCTCTCTCTGTGCATGCAGACCCATGTATGCATACATGTGTGTGTGCTTGTATTACCCCAACCTGCTTTTTAAATGTTTGCCTCTATGCCAATTTGTGCTTTAGGATTCATTGGAATGGCCTTGCTTACAGTTCCCTCTGTTTATAGTTCCTTTTGATGTGCCTGCAGGAAGCTGGATTTCTTAGAAATACATCTGATTCCTTCTTTTTCTGTGTCAAAAGGTGCAATCAGGCATGGTGCCTTAAAGATAAAAGCATCCCTTCAGTGGATGCACAAAAGATGCATTCAAACAGTCAAATGAATGAGAGTCCAAAAGCCTACCTCATTTTTTCACACTTTGCTCTTCATTCACCTCCAAAGCCTGGCAACACCTCATGGTACTCATTGATTTGTCAATTGCCTCCCTGTTTTTCCATGGACCCGATTCGTCAATTGCCCATAATAAACAAAGTTTCTTGAGTTCATATCTACGTTCCTCCCTGCTCATTCCAACTAAAGAAAGAGTAACCTTCCAGATTGCTTGAATGTGTTTTTAAGAGATTATTTGGTACCATAGGAATCTTCCAAAAACTGGCTTAGCCTTGCCAAACTCTACAGCACCTCATCTCTGCCCCATCCTTCATACTACTAGCTACTTTGGCTAGAATGACTACTAATGGTAATTCCCCACCTACTGTAAAGATGCTGGCACCTAACCAAAGCAGACATCTCTTACTCATTAGCAATATTCCATTTTGCTAATAGTTATGGTGGAAGGGAAAACTAGGCAATATTTGAATGCCGTACTCCACTCCACTCCTTCGATAGTGGGGGCTTAAGGTTGTTATTTTGGTCTGTATCCAATCCCTTATCTATACAAAAGCAAACTCATATTTTCACAGCTTGTTTATCTGAGATTGGTTTCTGTGTAGTACTATGTTCTCCATACACTTCTGTAGTCATTCAATTGATGAAACAATTCACAGACAAATATTGCTAGTTCTATAGCTTTTTGTGGAATTCACTCATCATTACAGTTGCTCTGTGTTTCAACAGTACATGTAGATAAGTTGTTTGAGGATATTGCCTTCTGGTGTGCACAGTTCTGAATGCCGACAGCTGTGGAACAAAGCCTGAATCCAATTTACTGTGAAGAATTGACTCTGGTAGTTCTCCTTTCCACAGTTAGAATAGAATGAAGTCCAAACTAACAGAGCTTCTGCCTTCTGTTTTTCTTCTCAGGAAAAAAATAAATAAAAATAAAAATGTATCTAGAGACCTCAGATGTGTTCAAGAATATTCTGAAATCTCCACTGAAAAATCAGGATATGCAGATAACCTTCCCATGCATGCACAGGACTGTGGGCTGAGTAGAAGTCGTAGTGAATATTTATATTTGCATATTTCAAGATCCATCCAGAATCCAAATAATCATATATCATTTGCAGCTATGGCATTTGCCTTTGACTTCCTGAGGATTATCAAGAAAAGTTAAAATGTCATCATCCTACTAATAGCAAAGAGAATGTACTGCTTAATTCTGTATTGTGTGCTAGAACCTTTTATCTTATAAAAGATGACACACAGCAAATTCACACATCTGAAGTGGTAAATCAGTTACAAATTTACTGAGTGCATGATGAGAAATGATAGATATGTCTGAACTTCAAGTAAAGATTTTTTTAAAAAATGAAGGCATTAAAAACATACTTTAAAGACCCTTTAAAATTAAAGAGGTCTGTGCTCATATTTATTATATTTAGTTTTGTTGTAATGATCTATTTTCATATTATTCATGTGCTAGCAAATGTGTTAGCCAGAAATGTAGCCACATTGATAGCCATAACCCAATGTTAAGTTCCTAGATTAAGGCTGTGATCAGCCATGGGGGAGGGACCCCCGAGACACCTCAGAGAAGGCTTCAAGATGGAATTGTTCACCAGTCTGCCCCTCCCCACTCTCCTGAACATTCTGTCTAGAAAAAGTGGATTAGAGAGTCAAACACTGTTTCTCTGAGGTGCCCCTTTTGTTGTGTCTGAATACAGCCTTTCACTAGAATTTTCCTCCTATAAAGCAGTAGTTCATTTGACAGGAGTTACTGCTAGTTCAGTTGCTAGTTCCCCTAACTACACTGTACTAGTAATGATTCCTGCAATAGAGTTTTGTATTATATGGCTCCATGTTGTACAAGAAAGGTCACATTTTACCTTCTATGTATAAACCAAATTACTCTGATTTTTAATGATAAGGGTTGGGGGCTTCCTCTAACAACCAGATCATAGTAGAGGAATCCCCAGCTTTGATCTTAATGCTGGAAGGGTCATTGAACATAGGAATATCCCTGCCTATGATAATGTGACGTCCAGTGAGGGGATTATATGTCTCCTCTAGGGATGTGCATGAATGTTTTTTTGGGCATTCAATTTGAAATGAATTGAATGTTTGATAGTCCATATTCATACAAATAGATTACGTTCAAGTGTGGTAAAATTCTATTTGATATGAATCTATTCATACGTATTCATATGAACATTTGATATGTATCAGATACAAATAAATACGTATTGGATACAAAATCAATTTTATATGAACAAATACACATTTGATACAAATAAGTATGTATCTGATATGAACAGTTACATATCTGTGTCAGATACATATTTGTTTGTATGAGATACGTATCTTATATGAACAGATAGGGATCAGATACGAATAGAAACAAATCTGACATGAATGGATACGTTCCTGATACGAACAAATAGGTATCTGACACAAATAGATACGTATCTGATATGAACAAATACGAATTAGATGCATATCTGATATGAGTGGATGCATATCAGATACAAATAAATATGTATCTGATACATTTGCCCAGTTTAACAAATGTCCAAACTATTCGTACAAATGTCCAGAAACATTTGTATTAGTTTGA
>MTQE01003428.1:1814252-1834827 GCA_014337955.1 Aspidoscelis marmoratus
TTGTTTGGCATTCTTCCATATGAAGTGTTGAATTTGGTAATTTCTGTTCACTTTTGTATTGGAGTAAAAAAATTGGATGATTTTTAAGGAAGAAAATGACTTTTGATGTTTTTGTGTGTCTTTTTCTTTTTAAAGCCTATGTGTGAACAATCTCACTTCCTCCCCTGGGATTCAGAGCTTGGGGTTCTTTTGGGTTTTAATTAATCCAAATTAATCCAAATTCACTTCCCTTCATATAAACTCCCTGTAATAAATACTGTTTCCTATTTATCTATATGATAAGACCGTGGTCTAGGGGAGCTTTTCTTCACTTGGTTCTCGTTCATAATTTTGGACTACAATGCTCATCAACCCTAAACAAAGCTATGATGGCAGGGTCTGGGATAATATCTGAGAGTAGACACTTTTAATTCAGTGATACAACTTTGCTGAAAATATAGCTCATTTATGTTACTAATGGTTAAATCTCTTTAAATCTGTAGATTTTATATGTTTTTGAACATTGGAAAATCAGCAAGCTTTCTTAAAGTGATATTTTTGCAGTAAGCCCAACATCTCAGTTGCAATGAAAGGGCTGAGCATTGATTGGCCTTTGATTTCCATTCTTACATTTATGTCAGATTAATGTTTGGCTTCCTGTGTTTTACATTATTAAAAGATGTCTGCACAGAACTGCTACCCCAGTTCAGCAGTGCCTGTAAAATTTCTCATCTGCATTGTGGGCTGGTCAACTGGGAAATGCATCATCCTTATGGAATATGGACTATTCCTCAGTTTGACCCTTAATCAACTCTGAATTAGTGGTGCGCACAAAAAAACTTTTGGCATTCGAATTCGAGTCAAATTGAATATTCAAAAATTCAATTTAATTCAAATGTTAAAAAAATCTAAATTTCTGAAAATCCGATTCAAATCTGAATTATTTGAATTGTAAATTAGAAAATCTGATTTGTACTTAAAGATGTGAATGTCGATAACATATGTATTGGTTATATGAATTTGTGCACATTCCGTATGCATCCCATTTTATCCCGTATGAATCCCATTTTTATCCTGCACTATAGGAGCAAATATGCATAATTTTTGCGCAAATTTGAATGCGATAGATATGAACTTATCCATTTGAATCATTCAAATATTTGTATTGGATTTTCTGAAATCCAAAAATCCATTTGAATGTCTAAATTCAAATAATGTTAAATCTGATTCAAATTCAAATGTCAATATTTGTTGGATTTAAATCAGATTTTCAAATTTTCAAATATTCATGCACATCCCTACGCTGAATGGTATGGGACAATGTATGGGACAATTCCTTTTGTTTCTCAATCAATCAGTCAAAGGCTGTTTTTGCACTGCCACTAAGAGTCCAATTAAGACCCCATTAGGAACCCTGCCTTTTTTGGTGAAAGGCAGAATATACTTTAAGTAAGTAAATGTTAACTTTTTATCATATAAATTTATCCAAAATTTTGTGTAGTATACCAAATGTAATTTAATTTTTGATGTCTTTTCTTATCTCTGATATGGTTTTACAGTGCCTTTCTTTACTCCTGTTCACAATGAACAACTTCTGTTGTTTTGATTATCAAACTTCCAAAGTGCACAGATCCCTTTGTTTAGTTTTCTACTTAGTACTATTGGTTGTTTTCAACAGAAATGTAAATAAACATAAATCAATAGTTTGTTGTGAATTCAACCAAACTGCATTGAGTTCAGTTTCAACTCAAACCAGGTTCAACAGACTTGACTCAGTTTGGGTAGGAACATCAAATAGTTTAATGCCTGTACTTAAAAAAAAAATCACTAAATTTTACTTAAAAAAAAACTCTGAAAAGGGCCATTGGGTCAAACTCAAACCTGTTTTGATTGTATAAGGGAGTTTGGTCAGTGTGTGGTTCAGTTTTATTCAAACCAGCCCCTTCAAATGGTGTTTGTTTTGGTTTGAGATTGAATTTTTCAAACTACCTTAGCTGATTTAGACAGGTTTAAACCTGAGGCCTATTTGCACGAGGCCTGGGGGAACACATATAGGATGTCCTGGGATGAAGCATTCACTCTGCTGGGCTGGTGGTTCCATTCTGACCTGCCCCAGCCTGCCCCAGGGCAGTCACACGTGTTCCAGGTGTAGAGCATGAAATTGTGCTCTACACCCAGCCCAGGGTATTCATGGCTGTGCCTGACCATCCTGCAGCTGTTCTGGAGGGAGCACATTTGCAAGCTCCCTCCCTGACAGCTCCGGGCTCTGCCTCAAGCTGCCCTAATTGGACAGACCAGACATACCTTCCCTGGATTCCTGCGGGTTCAAGGGAACCAGATTGGGTCCCCTACAGCCCGCAGAAACCTCTCCGGGACCCCACCTCACCCCCGGGCATGGGCCTACATGGAGCTAACCAATCAGCTGGTGCATGCAGATGCACAGCACCATTTGCCCAGCTCGTCACTTTGAAACCCGGTGAGGATGAGGTAAGTGCCTGTGTTGGCCCATGCCTGAGTAGGTTGGTGTCCAGGTGGGCTCCTGCAGGCCAAGGGACCCAATCCGGTCCCCTAGAACCTGCAGGAACCCAGGGAAGGTACACAAATGTCCTGTCCGCCCCCTGGGTTGAATTCAACCCAATGGGGGCAGGCCAGGGAGTTGCGTCCTGCCCCCACACTAGCATTTTCAGGCTAGACTGTGCAGGGATGGATTCCCCTTTTGCATGTAGGCAGGTAGGAATGCATGCCCACATGTTCCTTACCTGCCTAGGTGTGAACGGGGAAAGTGTCCCCAAGTGGCCTAGCCTTACTGTGCTACAGCTGTTCGGCTGTAGTGTGAAAAGCCTTTGGACCAGGTTGGCACATCTCTAGTTGTCAGAAAAAGTGGCCAATTCTCTGCTCACTCTTGACCAAGGTGCACCAAGGCTACTACAGAACCCCAGAAACCCTGCTTGTCAAATTTGCCTATTTTCTTTTCTTAACCAATTGTTTACCTATAGAAGACCTATTTTTCTTAATGGGCGTTTTTCCACTGTCACTAGAAGTACCCATTAATGGGTACAAAAATGCCATTATGTACCCATTAATGGGTACTTAATGGGTACTTTTAGTGACAGTGGAAAAACACCCAATGTCTCGATTTCAATTTGGGAGTTAGGGACAAAACTAAAATTACACACAACATGTAATACAGTAAATTCAAATATTTCGTGGAAATCATCCAAGTGTTTCAACAGCTTAAAAATTATAAAAATGTTAAAATTGAAATAATAGAATATATAGTTATTAGTGTCTAACTGGGTCAGAGATTATAAAATGACATCTGTTTAGCTTTCATTGCGATGACATGACACCACAAGCTTTCTGAAAATCCAGTTAGAATCCGAAGGCCTTAATGCACAGTACTGACTATTTCACACTGTACTGTCAACTCTGGGTAACTCAGCTCACAATGGGCCAAACAGCTCGTCCTAGCCCAACTTCAGAGGCTAAGAACAAAAGTGGTGCACTTGAAGTGTCTCCTGGGTGCTCATCAAAATGCTTCTGGTCTTGGTATACTGGACCCCAGTTTGCACGCTATCTGCATGTGGGTCATTGCCTTGTATTTCAGCTATAACACTAATTTGTTTATAAGCATGTTGGCTGTTCTTAAGCAAGGTTATAGAGAACAGGGGGTGGGGTGGAAGATTCATCAACCTTGAACCTGCATTCAAATTTGAAACTTCGACCATTCACATGTTAATTGAAAGGGGCCTACATTCATAGGTCCCCATTTGCATGCAAAATGAATGTATCTGCCATTCACCGAAGCTTTATAGAAGCTTTTATGTGGCCAGATTTCCCGCTTCCAAATCCCCCACAGCTGCTCCCTCTTACCTTTGAATCTGGTGGTGGTGGCCACTGCTACCATCACACGCTCCTCAGAGGCTCAACTAGGCTTTCTGGGGATGCACACACAGCTGAAGAGGCTGCTCCCATTTGAGAATCATGGGAAATCTCACACAGTTCTTTAGGAATTGTAAAGAATTGTGCAAGACCTCTTGAAATTTCCCACAATTTGCAAATGGAGGTGGCCTCTTCAGCTGTGCGCACACCTCTGGAAAGCCTAGTTGAGCCTTTAAGGAGGGTGCATTGGCAACAGCAGCAGCAAAAGGTGAGTGGGGGGAGGGGGTGAAGTCAGATGTGAAGGAAGGGATGTTTGTGCATGAAGGCAACACTCCCTACATTTTGCAGAGGGCCTTTGCACAAATCTGAACATACACACACCTTCAATTAGACTCTCTACACCTAAATGGTCAATAATTTTATCTTTCATAATGCTTTCCATTTGCTTCTTTGGACCAGACAATAAGATGACAGACTGATCATTTCCCAATGAGCCTGTTTTAAAAACTGTGTTACATTGCTCACCTTCCAGTCATTTCTGTCTTCCTGCTCTCCTCATTGCTCCAAAGAAAACAAACAAACAGATTTATTAAAAATATCAGTTATTCCCAATAGCTGTGCACCTCAGCTATCTTTTATCCTACTCCTTCTTTTTTATCTAACCTTTCAGCTACTATTTACTCCTGGGTTGCCAGGTATAGTCTGGAGGCTCATGAAATACTATCTTGCTTGTGAGAGACAGATGCTTGTGAACTGTAAATGTCTAGGGATCTGAAAGTAAACAATGAATGTTTTAATAAGTTTCTGTATTTGTGTGTGTGTGAGTGTGTATGTATGCATACATGCATGCATATAGCTGCATAAATGCAACTAATTTTTATTATATTGTAAACTATTTATACAAATAGAATAGTTTAGGTTTATACAGTCATAGACCAGCTTGGAAGACAGAAATAAATGTATTTTAATCGTACATTGCTGCTTTAAGAAGAGTATTTTCTCCTGTTAATTTGGAGGGAGAAAAGTGCAACATCTGTAATACTCTTCCTCTTCCCCTGCAGAAACTGCCTAGGAAAATGTGGGAAGGAGAACTGGACATTTGATGAATAATGTAGAAAACAATTGGGACTCAGAGACAAAAAAAGTCAGATTGCAGTTTTCAGTGTTCATGCCTTTAGGAAAGGTCCAGATGACCCCTCAAGAGTAAAGAAGTGAGGTAGATTTTGTGTGTGCTGGAGAGCTTGTAAGGTACTTGCAGTGTAGTTGTTTTAGTGGCTGAAGGGAGGCAGCTTTTTTAGTTGAGTCTTAGTTGAGAGGAGAGGCTTGCAGGAGCTGATTCAGAAGAGCTAGTGGGAGGAACCATATCCTGCACTAGGAACTTTCTTTTTCTTCTCAATAAACCTTTGTCTTCCTGGATAGTAATCCAGTGTTTGTAATTTAATTTTGCTTTAAGGTGCCCAAATTCCACACTACTGTGAAGAATTATAGAGATGGCAAGAGGAAATAATAGATTTATTTCTACCTCTGAGGAAAATTAAATGTATTTATATTATCTCTTAAGGCCCTAAATGGCTTAAGCCTAAAAGAGCTCTTCTCCTCATATGTGCTATTCTAATCATAGTGATCAATAAAGGGAACTTTGTTTAGGAACCCTCTACAGCAGGCGTGCTGTAGTCTCCACTAGAATGTGGACCGCAGTTCCCTATTTCAGGATATAATCCAGAATACACACCAATGCAGAATGGCCTAGGCCTAGGAAATAGTGTTTCAGAAAAGTGCAGCACCTTTGTTGTAAAATTATCTCTGCTTACTGGTAGAGATATTTCTAAGTGCTTCAGTTGTGTCATCTCCTAAAGAAACACACTCTTACCCAGGCTTTGGATTCTCTTGAAAATGAAACTGTCTGGAATATATAATTCATTCAACAGTTAATATCTTGTATCTTAATATAATAAATAATTTTAATAGATGACGTTTATGATTGGTCACATAATACATTTATATGCTAATTTCTTTGTAGTAGGACATAAAGGGCAATATAGAAATTGACCTAATAAATTCATAGCAATTATTTAGTCCAGAGGGACTTCTAAGAATAGGTCTTTTGGCTCAAAGTCAAGTGATAGATTTATTCTGGATGAGATTCTAGATAAGATTTGAGGGGGCAAGATATACAAGAAGATGTACCTGGCAAAGCCCCCATTCACCTCTTAGTGGCACTGCCATTTCATTCAGATTCAATGTTTCATCATTAACAATGTGTGCCTGTAAAAACCATTTAGCCGACTACAGCTTGTATCAAAACATATTCCAATAAAGGAATGGATCAGACTACTACAGGGAACGTTTGGGGAGGTGCTTTAAAGAACCTTTCCCTCTGTGAACTCCTTAGTGTCATTTTGGTATCAGGCAAAGGTTGGCTTTATATGACCAGGACATTCCCCAGGAGGTGAGTAGTCATGATGTTCCCTGATAGCTGCTAAAGGACAATACCAAAGCTGCCACAGGTCCTTTCTGCGCTGGGCCTTATTATGGATTATATTTCAGAATAGAGACCTCCCATTGGCATGCTGGTGCAGACTATGGCAGCCTCCAGGCATGGGGAAAGAAAACAAGATGCCCATTTTTGTAATGCAAAACAATGCAAAAACTCAGCAGTTGACTGGCTTCTCTTCAGCCTGGCCAGATCCCTCAGCTGGCCTAAGTATTCCTTACATGCATCCTGTCAGGCAGGGCTAGCTGGCTGCCATAATATTTGAATGTAAGATATCTGCCATCTATGTGATTCTGTATATATGTATATAGTAGCTGCCTGTTGTTTGGAAGTGACAGTTGACTCCCCCCTCCCTGCTGGGGTCGAGTGATACATTTTGGCTCCAAGTTTAAACTGAGTTTTGAAAAATAATTATTCTTCATTGGTTGAGGGCCAAATCCCACCCATCTATGAAACATATAAATATGCTGGGCTTTCCGTTCAAAGCTGCTTCAAAAAAAAAACCCTGCCTTTACACTGAGCTGAAATAAATCACTGTTCATCTTTTTAAAGAAAGAGTGTCGTGGTTATTCTTTGCCAGCCTGACACAACCTTACCTAAAAAAGCTAGGTTTACTTTTGCCAAATCTGACAATCTTTTATCCCCTCCTGACCTCCACACAACGTACACCAGCATATTCCCCCAAGTAAATAATTATTTAACCACACCAAACTCAAGTATATTATGAGCCAAATTCAAATCTAAGCAAGCAATTACAACAAATTCAAACAAATAAGCAAGCAAGCAACTATCTTCAAGCCAGAAAGAGAGGGAGAGATTGAGAAAGTGAAGGGCAAGAATGAGAGAGAGAAAGGTAGAACTCAGCCAATAGAAGATCTGTTTTCTGGGCACCAAAAGATAAACTAGCAAACAAAGCACCCAACAAGCTACACAAGCTGTCACTCAATCTCCAGTTATCAATCTTGGAAGACAATACAAAAACCAGTAGGAAATTGGAATATATACAATAGTTATTGGATAAAAGGCTACTAGAGTCAGTCTGCAGAATGAAGAATACATGCCCAGAAAAGGTGACAAAGCTTTGACAAAGGGCTGATAATTTCATTTTGTATGAAGGCTGATGTATGAACCTTCACAATTTGATTGCATTGTAAAGTTGATGAAAATATTCAGCACTTCCCTGTGCGAGGCAAGTCATATCATGGTTGCCTAAACTGTTTTCCAAATATGGTTTTGCTTCCTCGTGGTCAGAGTCTGAAGCACTCTGGTATCACAAAGGCATAATGAGTGCCATCCACTCTAGAGGCCTTTTCGCACTACAGCCAAACGGCTGTAATGCAGTTAGGCTAAGACAGTTTGGGACCCTTTCCCCATCTGCACGCAGGCAGGAAAAGAACGCATTTACACGTGTTCCTACCTGCCTACGTGCGAACAGGGAAAGCGTCCCAGACTCTCCTAGCCTGAAAAGGCCGGACGGGCTGGGGCGCACCTCCCAGTCCTGCCTGCCATTGGGTGAGAACACCCAGGGGGGGACAGACCTGTCAGGGGCCTTCCCCAGGTTCCTGCATGTTGTAGGGGATCTGATTGTATCCCCTACAGCTGTCACGAACCCTCCTGGCACCCCACCCACCCACCCTGGGCCCCGGGAACAAGCGCATTCACAAGTGCACATACCTGCTGCCTGTGCTGGGTCCGAATGCCCGCCATGTCCTAGATGTGTTCCAGACCCCCTTGTGCAAAAAGGCCTCATATAAAGCTAATCAATACCTTAATTTGAATTCCATCAGTTCTACCTGGCATTCAGTAATAGGAATATTTCCTGATTTTTACCTTTTAATTACAGTTGGTCTGGGTTGCCAAATAATTCTTATTATTCTGTCGGGGTTTTTTTAAGACTAGTTGAAATTAATCTTTCAGTTATAGTAAGTACTTGATAGCAGATACACAGGAGGGGAGGAGGGTATTTTTGCTGCTGCTGCTTTGCTGTTTTGTTGTCTTATTTACGCTGTATTTATGGAGCATATGTTATTTATGTTTGAATATGTTATGTTTGAAGATATTTAAAGGCAAAATTAAAAAGATCAGAGTGCATAAGCACTTACCTTTTTGCCTCAAGCAATTCCCTAGGGATCCTTATTCCAAAAAAGAAAAGAAAAAGGTCTCAGCACATTATGGTAGCATGCATGCCCAAGTAAACAGAGCTGGAACTGTATTCTGACATTTCCTTCATTCTATTCCACCTTCATTTTGTTGATGCTTGAAGCAGAATTGAATGAGACAGATGGGATGTATCTCCTTCAAAGTTAATTCTACACATATAAGTTTTAAACAAATAAAAAAACTCTTTGCAAACATTGTGTGAGTGCAGAATGGGCAAGCATCAAGCAGTAAAATTGCAGCAGGACATTTGAAGAGTCCTTCTAGATTCTTCCTTGGTTCTTGAAACACATTGCTCAGAAAATCGGTTAGGGCAGCGTGAAACTAGATTTGCTGGACTCTCCTCTTACTTTCTGAAACATTCCTATAGTATCATCTTGTTGACTGTTATTGGATTGTTATGGGAAAGAATTCTTTCAGTTTTGCAGTGTTTCTTTTTTCAGAGAAACATTCAAATACAATACATGACCTAGACCTACAAAAAACTCAGCATTCTATTCTCTATGTGTATGCTTGAGGCACTTGAGCCTTCAAACTAATATGTTGGATAAATTGTTATATCAGCAAGCATTGTAATATTTATTTATTTCTGTGTGTCTGCCTCCTTTTCTGTTTTTGGCCTAGTATCCAGCATGATACATAGTTAAAATGAACCTTGAGGCTCTCTCTTCACTGTGACCACCTAATTAATCCTAATGAATAACTTGTTATGATTTCTTCTGGAGACTTTTCCTGTTAGATGAAACATGGATGTACATTATTTAAAATTTACAAATAAATGCTAGTAACCTTAGTGAAAACTTGATATAGACTTAGAGGGTGATCAGTAGTGTAGAATGATTTGTTGCTTTTTTAATTACATTTTGTTTTTAGAATTTATAATATAATCCCATGACCTTTTCCATGACCTTATAATGAAAAAGGGCTATACAGGGATTTTTCAGGCACATTAGGAAACATGACAACTGGCCATGTATATGCTGGGGCTGACAGATACGCTTGATGCTTTGTTGGTATGGTGCTGACCCATCACTGCAATGGGTCAGATTTAAGAAAGTGCTGGATTTCCCACACTTTCTTTAAAAAGTCAGTGTTTTCCCTCTTGGGCTCACACTGGCACAGTGATGGTTAAATCAATTGAATTGGTGGGTTTTCACAATTCATCTTCCTGGGACATTGTCTGAGGGAAGTTAAGATCAGAGATGGAAGTTGGCATTCACATTGAGAAGACCAGCCGCATCCTAAAGTTACTTGGCACAGAACTAAATGCCAGGTATCTAGCAGCAATCCACGTCACTGCAGCAACAGGCAAAATGGCACACAGCTTTGGCTTCACTACCCTGTCCCGATGCACCCTTCACACTGCTTCCATGCAAAAGGTGTGTGTGGGAATTTGCTAGGAAAGTGATATCTGCTTCCTAGTATAGCTGTGGAGCCCGTTTGAGTGTTCCACAGTTATCAGTGATTGGGGATGGCCCCACAGGCTTGGAGCCATTCCAGAATGGAAGTGGTTCTGCATAAGGCAGATGCTCTGTTCCAGAGCATTCCTGGGCTTTCCCAATTACCTAAGTGCAAACAAGCCCAATAAATCTACAAAAAATTGGTATGAAGCCCCACTTTTATACTGGTCCTATTTAATATCCTCTTTTAGAGCTAGGATAGGGGGTGGGGGGTAGATTCAGGAAAAATGCTACTTCCTCTTATTAGGCACTCCCAAAGATTACTCAATTTAATCTTATTTTGTATCTGGTCATTTTTCATAGTCTTGAAATAGGCAGGAGGAATTGACTTGAAAGCAGATGAATTTGAGATTGCATAGACAGCCTGTGAAGTGAGTTTATCCCATCTTGTGTCTTCATTTGAAGCTCTGTCATTTATTTAAACACACACATACACATGTTGTATTCTGACAGGGATTAGTCCACATGTATTTGTGGCAATCCCAATATAGCCCCAGAATATCTCTATTTCAGAAAAAAAGAACTCTGATCCTATTTTTCCCCTGAAACAGTGATAGTATTTTCCTTGTCTGGCACTTGTTCCTGGGATTCTTCCTTTTAAAAATACCCTTTGTGCAAGGGTGAAGGTGGGCACTTCTACATTTCCAGATATTTTTGTGATCAAAGCATCACAGGAGCCAGCAGCAGACAAGGTAAGAGCCCAGGAGTTCCTTGGGATATCACCTGCCATATGCCAGAGATGGAAAGAGGCAATCATTAGCCAGTTTGGTCTTGTGGTTAGAATGTTGGACTCATATCTCATAGTCACTGGGTTTGAGTCCACACTCCTCCATGAAGCCAGCTGGGTGACCTTGGGCTAATCACAGCTCTCTTTCTGAGCTCTCACAGCCCCACTTACCACACAGAGTGCCTGTTGTGGGGAGAACAGACAGTTTTGTCAGCCACATCGAGTCCCCTTAATTGGTGAGAAAAGTGGGATAGAAAAGCAAACTACTATTACTACTTCTTCTTCTAAATAAGAGCCCTCATTTTCCTCCTGCGATCTGGAGCCAACCATGAACACACACTGCCCAAAGAGCTAGATAAGATTAGATTATCTAGTTCAGCAAAATAATGGGGATTCTTTTTCACTTCCTTTTGCCACTCATATACAGTTAGATTTTAGAGGAAGCAGATGGATATTTTATATCAAACTCCTGAAGTATAAAATAAAGAGAGGAAGTGAGATTGAGAGCAAGTGAGCGCAAGAGCTGATTGCTTGGTAATGTTTCTAGCAAAAGAGGCAGGAGAGTCGTTATGTATGAAATACCAGCTTGAGCTTCAAGTGTATTCTAGTGCCTCTGGATACTTTAACCTCATTTATCCTTTAGGTACTTACAGAAGCATTTTACATTTGAGCACTTAAAGGATTAAATGAAATACATGGAAATGATTAGTAACACACACAGCAAAGCTAATGTTTAAGGACCTGCTGTTTTGTTGCAAACTGAAATGGCTTTTGAACTGTATGGGAACTTACAAGTTTTTCAAAGGGAACATCATACAATTAAAACAGTCCAGTACTAAAGAGAAAACTGCTAGTAATTTATATTTTTAATGCCTCTGTGGAAGCAATCTTGCTACTGATACTCTTCCTATGTGATATTGTTGCCTATGTTCAAACAAATGTATTCTGGCAGCTTTGGCTTATTTATTGTATGCAGATATTGCTGTGTAGTACTGATGAGCAAAAACTGTCAAGTTTGAATTCAGATTTGAAGTTTGATGCTTTGTGCTCAAATAGAAAATGGTCTAGATTTACACACACACACACCCTTTGTGCACACAATGAAAGTATCCAGCCTTTGTCGAAGCTTTGTAGAAGTTTCAGTGTTGCTGGATCTGCCTGCCCTACACCTTACATCTCCCACAACTGTGCCCCCTTACTGTGTAGGACAGGCAGATCCAGGAATACTGAAACTTCTACAAAGCTTTGACAAAGGCTAGATCTTTTCACTATGTGCTGCCTCTGTAACGACCATCACACCATCCTCAGAGGCAGGCTCATTTAGTAACCATGGGAAGTCTCACGTGATTACCTGGGAATTGTGAGAAATATCATGTGATTTCCCAGGAATATCATGTGATTTCCTGGAAATTGTGAAAAATATCATGTGATTTCCTGGAAATTGTGGGAAATCTACTGCAATTCCTGAATGGGGCTGGCTATACCAGCTCTGCGTCCACCTTTAAGCCTCTGAAGAGGGCATGATGGTGGTGGCAGCAAAAGATGAGTGGGAAAGACAAGGTGGGACACAAAGGAAGGAATTGGGGCTCCCTTTACATGCAAACATTTGGCGAATGTCCGTGCATGAATTCAACCCCTAATACACATTCACAGGGGGGACTTGCACGAAGCAAACATTTCCCCCTTCATGCACATCCCTACTGTGAAGGAATATTTATCAGCAAACATTTATTTTTATCAAATTCATGCCATGTTTTCCATGAAATAAAGTTGAAGGAGTATATAACATTTTTATAATGTGGAAGTACAAATAAGGCTACTGCTCTTCACCTATATGCACAGGGGGAACTCTGGCATGTTCAGAGTTGTGCCTGCACCATGCAGGAGTTCCCCCTGGCTTTACTGCGAACATAAGTATAAAATAGCCCATAGCCTCTAAGGCTTAATGCATAAATGATACTAAAGGCCTTTTTGTAGTAGCTCCAGGGAGACAGCTTCTGTCTGTCCCACACAGACCATAAGCACTGCATGGGGTTGCTCTCCATGTGGTGGAGTGTATCCCATGCATATAGCTTTACAGCACAAAAACAAGCTTTATAGCTATACTAGCTGCCAGGTGGCATAGCCCAGGATGCTCCATTCATACCTTTCCCAACCAGGCAAATGGAGCATGGGACCAGGCAGTGCAGTGTAGGTAGCACTGTGCTGCTGCACATGCCCGCTGCCACAGCAAGGTGATCCCGGCTATTAGGGATGTACACATTTTTTCTTTTTTTTCTTTTTTATTGTATTCAATTCATATTGAATCAAATGCAAGAAAATTCATATTCAGTTTAATAGATCCCCTTAGAATGTAGTGGAATTCGAATTCAATATGAATATTCAATGCCATATGAATCCCATATGAATGCATATGAATCTCCTACAAATCCCAGACAAATCTCATACAGAGCTTCATACATATGTATTGAAACATTCAGTTCAAATTCAAATGTCAGTCTTCAAATGTGTCTACTTTTGATTCAAACACAAATGTCCGAATTTGGCCAAATTTGTATGAATTTTGAATGTTACGAATATTTGTGCACATCCCTACCGACTATTGCACTTATGCAGCGCAATCAGCACTCCGTTCTAAGGAAATCATCTTCTCCTTAGGCTGAGTCAACACTATTACAATTCATTCTTCTTCAGAATTATGAAAGATATAAAACCTTTGCTTGAAAAAATTCATCTGAAACCCAATTTTGTGCAGATCTGCTTAATCCTAAAGCTACATAAGATAAATCATTCATCTTCAAACCTGGCAGCCTGCTAAAACTTTATAATGTTTCACTGTTATTGAGAGTCTTCTGTGCAGGTGAGTCCTTGTCTATGCAAATGTCTTGTTATAATCAACAGCTTAAGTATAAAAAGAGCAAAGAATAACAGATGAATCTTTTCAGACAGCGCAATTCAGTGCTTGTGCGTATCCTAGCAAAAATGGTCTGGCAGCTCAAGTAAAAGTGTCAGGGGGAAAAAAAATTGCTGCTAGAGGCAAAATACCAAGTAGAATCTTATTTGTGGATGCCTGTACCAAATCAAGATATGTTTACTAAATTATTTCATCACCTAAGGTAGAAGAAAATTTAAAGCACACTGCATGGTTTCTGCTTTCATAGATCTACTGTCCAGTCTTCTCACTTTTCAAGATGTTACACATCTGTTAGTATACTGCAAACTAGAATTTAAAGCTGACAGGTGCATCAGTTCTGAAAGAATAATTATTCATGGCAGATGGTGGCAAGGGTTATGTCTGTCCAAAATACAGAGAGATAGAAACAGGGGATGTAAATTAAACCAGGTGTGAGGACTATTCAGAGAGGTCTAAGCAAACCAGGGAAATTTCCCAAGTTAAAAAAAGCATCCCTTGCAGGACAAACATTAGGAAGGAGTTAAACATCAAAGGCCTGGATGAATGGGAATGCCTTATCAGACACTTCAAGCTACATAATGTTGACATTTGACATAACTTAGCTAAGTCTATTCCAGATCATGGAGGCCACCACAGACAAAACACTTGTTACATGCTGTCATTTTTCAAACCTCTGAATGTGACATAACAACAATGATCTTAATAACTGTGCAGATCAGTATGGGAGAAGGAGATCCTTCAGAGATTTAGGACTCAAACCATTTAGAAATTTATATGTACATGTCAACACCTTGAATCAGGCTCAGTAGTGAACAGGCAATCAGTGCAGATCTTTCATGCTTGGCATAATGCATGCCCAACCCATGGCTTCAGTTGACAGTCTGGTGCTGCATTCTGCACACAGGACTGGACACCTTCTTTGGACAATGTGGGTGCATTGGATGGGAAGTGGAGATGCATCCTGCAATTATGGAAGACCAGTTGTCTACAAGATTAACCGAGCAAATGTTTTCTCAAGTAATTACAAAGAGATAAAATTCTTAGTAATTGTAAATAATCATGCAGATGGTTGCAGAAACAACTGGAGGAAAGATGGTCCTGGACGTAGGCTATGTCTTCATCAATCCCCCAGATAACTCATTGAAGCATCCGGGGAATCCTGTCTCCATTTTTGGCAGTGAAAGATACCTGCCAAAGAAGATTATACCCACCCAAAGCATTTGAGGGTGAGCCGTGGAATAGCATTTTCAAGACAAATTCCTCAACCACAGTATTGCTAGCCTCCTCGCTGCACCACAAAAGGAGAGACAGAAGTTAAAAATATGACACCCATTGACAGATGCCTCCCACAGTCTTAATTTTAACTAAGACTCAGGATTTGGTGAGAGTAGCAAATATAGCTGGCCTAACTGGAAACCATGACCACACTGTTACAAAATTCAACATTTATAAAAAATAAAAAATTAAATAGTTGAACACATATTTGACTTCAAAAAAAGGAAAGATCTCAGAATTGAGGATGGTGAAAAAAAGGCTGAAAGGCTGAGGTAGTAAATTCTCTACAGAAGGCTGTGAATTCATTCAGATATTAGTTACTAATGCCTCTCTATATGGATATTTCAGAATTAACCATTAATATTCTTGTGAAATATCGAAATATAGCAGAATAAGTAATTGACATCTGGATGCAAACTTACTAGACGTTATTTAAAACAGAAATAAAAGGTTTGTCATAACATATTCCAAAGATTAAGAAAGGAACCCCAAGTGCTAAGATAAATCTGGCACTGTTGACTAGCCGTGCCAAAAAAAGTTATTAGGGGCAATAACCATCTCTCAGAAAGTGTAAAGTTATTCCTAATGAGGAAAACCAATGAGCTAGATCAGCACTATCTGGATCACAATCACGTAAATGCAGAAAGGCCCATGAAATAGAATTTGTAAAAATTATATTAAAAGCAGGAAGGTTTTTTTTTATGTTACATTCACATTCCTTAACCTGAGCTCAGTTTCTCAGAAGCAGAATCTGAAGAATGGTTGTGATGATGAAGTGGTTAGACTTATGATAACTTAAAGATCAACAGATTCTACGGTAAGATGGTAGACCTCATAGCAAAAAACACACAATTTGTCATTAAGCTTAGCTGCTTACCCAAAATTTGAAAGTTTTGTAGAGTGCACATGAAGTAAATTATAGACATGTCAATTCCTATCCCAAGAAAGAGAATAGGTACCACTATAAAATATAAAATTTCCAAATATTTAGAAATGCAAACCTTGCTCAAAGATAGTCAATATAGCTACTATGTGACATTTCTATCTATCTGAAAAGCAACAATAAGCATAGATAACAATGAATGTTATAATAAACACCAACACTCACCCAAATCAGACATACCCTTCCTCCTTTCTGACTGTTAAAAGGCCAGTGAAATTCATTGTGTATGCAAAAGTCAAATAAGAGTGAGAAAGCAAGGCTGTTCTTTTTGTTTCTTTTGGTAGGATGAATATTTTGCTACAACAAGAAGTGTGCTTCAAAGCTTACTGATACTGTCAGTTAATCATTGCTTTCTAAACAAAGTGATCTTTTCCTCATAAAATAAATAAATAAACTGACTGTTTATTGACTTTTCCTCTATTTGCTGCTTGAACTAGTTTTAGACAGCACACTTGTTTTTCTTTGTAAAGTTAAGGATCTTGTCTTGAAGACCTTGTGTGAACTGTCAAAGGAAAATAAAAAGTGAGATGCAAGCTGGCAAAATCTATTTATGAAAGCTTTCAGTTTTTTTTTCATTTTTCTTTTTTTAGGTTAAATGTTTGAAGTAGAAATCTGTTAATAAAATCTCCCTTTTATTCTTTTCCCCCAACACATACATTTTGAGGTAAATAGAATGAAATGGTACCAAGTATTACAACTAGTATTTATTTATTCATTAACTGTAATTAAGGAACAAGGTACAGTAAAATATATTATTAATGATGATATAACCCAAAGAGATGCTCTCTCTCTCTCTCAATCTCTTTCTCTGTATTTCGGGACCTATGTTCTGTGGACTACCCCAGTGAGATTGGATCAGCTGGAGCTGTCCACCGGCTGGAGTGGCCACATATCTTGGAACAAGGCAACTTGCCTTGGGACATCTATTCCAGAATAGGTTCTTTGTTGACTCCAAAGTTCACACAAGCTTCAGTGCCAGCCTCCACAAACAAAAGATACTGGCCTCAGAGCCTCTGGGGAACCCATTACAGCAGTGCACCTTGTTGCATAGTTAAAATAGGTCCTTGGTAGGGATGTGCATGAATATTCAAAAAATTCAAAAATCCATTCAAATCCACTGAATATCAACATTCATATTTGAATCAGATTTTAAAACATTCTAATATAGACATTCACATGGATTTTGGATTTCCAAAAGTTCGATGTGGATATTCGAAAGATTTAAATGTACAGATTCGTATGGATTGCATACAAATTTGTGTGAAAATTATACGTATTTGCACTTATACTGCGGGATGAAAATGTGATACATACGGGATAAAATGGGATGCATATGGAATGTGCACAGATTCGTATAACACATATGAATGTTGTCAACATTTGTATCTTCAAACATGAATCTAACATTCGAACGTACGGATTTAAATAATGCAGATTCAAATCAGAATTTTGGAAATTTGAATTTTTAACATTCAAATTGAATTGAATTTTCAAATATTCGATTCAACTCGAATTTGAATGCAAAATATTTGTGCACATCCCTATCCCCTAGTAAAATAGACCCAGAAGGGAAGTGCTTTCTGCATTGTTCTATGGTCTAAGTTACTACCAGCTAAAATGCTGTAGAGGCAAACCTTTTTTAAAAAAAATGTCTACAATATACTCAACTTGGTGGTCATTTTCGGCTGCCTGATCTTGCCTACATTCTTTCCAATGTGGAAGGTGCATACTAGCAGGGGCATGGCCTCCCCTGGATCATAGCAGGGTTCAGAAGGGAAGCTTATAGAACGCTTTATATATTGCTTACCAGTAAATGCAGAAATGCCCAATATCCCAGCTCCAATAGAAATGGTCAGAAGAAAGCAAATCCTATACTGGATTGGCTATTGCTGGGATAAAAGGGAACACAGCATGTGCCAGAATACCAGGACACATAGATATAAGATAGTCCTAAGACTCAAGATCTTCAGCTGAATAACCATGGCTAAAGACTGCAATGACAGCAGAAGATCAATTACAGTCATAAAATACTTGGTCTTAGAAAACAGAGAAGCTATGATGTGATAATCCATGTCAGATGCATCAAAATCTGAATATATGAAAAGGAAGTATGGTTTGGTTAGAAAAACATCTGGAGTTGGAAATTACTGGACATTATAGCAAAAAGCAATGTAGAACTAGAAGCTTCAGCAAAGTATACAAACCTAAGACATGGGGCCTTTTTGCACAAGGCCTGAGAACCCATTCTAGATCCCATTAGGAACATGATTGATTCCTGATTGGTACCAATCAGGAAGGCCCTGTCCACGCCTGGACCCCATTGAAGGACCTGTCTGCAAGGCCCTGTCCCCACAAGGGCAGGAGAAATCTGGATTTAATGGGTCTTTCAGACATTTAAATTCAGATTTCACGTGGACCCTATTAAAAGTGTCCAAAATCAGGTATTCACCATGAAGACCCCATTAGTGGACACCTGTCCACACCACAGATGGGGTCCAGACATCCAGGGGCTGGGCCAGGAGGAGTAGAGCAGGCTCTGTCCCCCCACTCACAGCTATGGAGCCATGCCTCTCCACCCTGCCCTCTTCCAGCTCCTGTCAAACCAAATTACAATTGGGGTACTAGTGGGCCCATGGGGATGCATGGGGATCTTCCTGGAGATCTGGATCTTGAAGATCTGGGTATCCATGAGGACCCCATCTCCAAGATCCAGATCTTGAAGATCTGAATTTGAAGATCTGAATCTTGGAGAGCACATGCAAAAAGGGGAATGACCAGAAATGGTTAGGTAACATCCAGGTAGGATATTTAGAAAAGGCAAGAGATGAACAATCAATAATTAAAGCTGTTCCTAAAAAAAAAAAAAAAGTTTTTGCCACAATCACCACTATTTCCAGATCATCAGCTTAATTGAAAAGCAGAAAGATCTGAGACAAAAGATAACTCAATACATGAAAGAGTGAGAAGAGCACCTGCACTGAATTTTGTCACAAGATCTTACTCAAGCACTAACAGACCTGAACAAAATGGTATCAGAGATCAAGATCACATCAATACAGGAAACCAGCCCATTTATCTACAGTGCAGTAGTAATGACTGCTGAAGAACTAGGGTATGAAATAAATTGGCTTTAAAAGGCAACCACAAAGTAAATGAAAGATCAGATTAGAGAATAAGATCAAGAAATTGAGGTCAGAAGCCAGTAAAGTGAAAGTTACTGAAGGAAAATCAAAGTTATTCTAGAAATAGTGAAGCTGCAAATTAACAGTGATATCAAAAGAAAGTAATAGAAATGAACCTTGGAAGATAAAATATGGGCAAAATAATCCATGCCAGGCAAATCAAGATTATATTTAAATTGAACTATTGTGGGAAAATATTAACAATAACGTGCATCCAAACAAAGAAAAAAAATGTGACACTTTGACGGTTGCCTGGGACAATCCAAAGGATTATTATAAGAATACAATATGGGCTAAGAAAGTGGAAGACAAACTAAGCGAAAATCATATGCAACAACTGATAAAACATTACCATTTAACTCTCCTATAAAAATAATGGAGTTGGATAATGGGTTTATAGCTTTGCTGTATCAGCTCTTTAACAACACAGAAGCCCTTGTTAGAATTAGCAAGTGTAGATCAGAGTACTTAGCTTCTTAGCAGGGAAGCTTTGTGTTGCTTCTCTTACTTGTGTTATCATTTGAGGCAGAAACAAAACGAGTTCCTGACAAAGCTTTAAGACACATGGCATTGAGACTTCTGCCCTTTCCACACTTGTACCAAACCTTCCAGCAGAACAGAGCCATCAACAGTAATCCAGCTTCAAACTTTGCTGCTACCTCTGGAAAGTCCTTGGAGCCAGCCTTTGGATTTCATGGTCTACAGTAGTTGGTTTTGTGGCAGACCCATTTCCAGTCATGCCTTTTGGAGTACCATAAAAAAGGGACATATGCTAGACCAGTAGTCAGCAAACTCGTTAGTCAAAAGAGCCAAATATCAACAATAGAAAGACTGAAATTTCTTTTGAGAGCCAAATTTTTAAAACATAAACTATATAGGTAGGTACATTGTTATTAACTTAATTAGGGTACTCCTAAGCTGGAAGAGCCACACTCAAAGGGCCAAAGAGCCACATGTGGCTCCCGAGCCACAGTTGGCCTACCCCTGTGCTAGACCACAGGGGCTTGGTATCCACGTTTCCATGGTCTTGTACACTGGTCCAATTATATATGTCAACATTGAAGTTTACAACTAAACAAGGATGGGGCACCATTTTCAGCACCCTATACTGCTCCCTGCATTATCCCATGCAGATGCAGCATGAAGAGGGAAAGGCTTAGCCTAGTCTACACTGAAAAGTCTGATTGGTGCCAATATTATTGCGGTGACCCATGACACAGAAACAGAAAATAAAGAGCTCTGAGTTCTGGGGGACAACCATTTTCAAAGAACTGTCCCATCTGTGGATGTGGCGGCGGGGGGAGAAGGTGCATCACACAGTTTTAAAAATAACCAGCTAAAAGCCTCATTGGTAGCGGTTTGGGGGCTGTTTTGCCATGTTCCAGGTTTCTTCTTCTGTGAACCTAAGCTTTTGGATATAGCTACAATATCCATCTTCAGAGGATTTTGCTCTTGGACAAGTTAAAGATGACTGATGTCTTACTAGATCTTGTTTCCCTTCTTATAGATGTTTGCTGTTTGTTTGTCAGTTCTTCCTTGGTTTGAGTTGCTGATGAGTCATT